>JACTAT010000187.1:164009-174380 GCA_014526335.1 Chrysaora quinquecirrha | reverse complement strand
CCCTAATTCGGCTTGTTTTGATAGAAAATCACTCTCTAACCCCTAGAAGCTATTTAGGGGTATCTGGTAGGATTTGATAACTATTTTGAAGAAAAAGGAGTTTTCAAATCCCTTGATTTTGGCCGATTTTTGGCAATTTAGCAAGGCTATAGACTTGCCTTTTTGCCATTTTTGGGGGAAATTTTTCTCCCTAATTCGGCTTGTTTTGATAGAAAATCACTCTCTTTAACCCCTAGAAGCTATTTAGGGGTATCTGGTAGGATTTGATAACTATTTTTGAAGAAAAAGGAGTTTTCAAACCCTGATTTTGGCCGATTTTTGGCCATTTAGCAAGGCTATAGACTTGCCTTTTTGCCATTTTGGGGAAATTTTTCTCCCTAATTCGGCTTGTTTTGATAGAAAATCACTCTCTAACCCCTAGAAGCTATTTAGGGGTATCTGGTAGGATTTGATAACTATTTTGAAGAAAAAGGAGTTTTCAAATCCCTGATTTTGGCCGATTTTTGGCCATTTAGCAAGGCTATAGACTTGCCTTTTTTGCCATTTTTGGGGAAATTTTTCTCCCTAATTCGGCTTGTTTTGATAGAAAATCACTCTCTTTAACCCCTAGAAGCTATTTAGGGGTATCTGGTAGGATTTGATAACTATTTTGAAGAAAAAGGAGTTTTCAAATCCCTGATTTTGGCCGATTTTTGGCCATTTAGCAAGGCTATAGACTTGCCTTTTTGCCATTTTGGGGGAAATTTTTCTCCCTAATTCGGCTTGTTTTGATAGAAAATCACTCTCTAACCCCTAGAAGCTATTTAGGGGTATCTGGTAGGATTTGATAACTATTTTTGAAGAAAAAGGAGTTTTCAAATCCCTTGATTTTGGCCGATTTTTGGCCATTTAGCAAGGCTATAGACTTGCCTTTTTGCCATTTTGGGGGAAATTTTTCTCCCTAATTCGGCTTGTTTTGATAGAAAATCACTCTCTCTAACCCCTAGAAGCTATTTAGGGGTATCTGGTAGGATTTGATAACTATTTTGAAGAAAAAGGAGTTTTCAAATCCCTTGATTTTGGCCGATTTTTGGCAATTTAGCAAGGCTATAGACTTGCCTTTTTTGCCATTTTTGGGGGAAATTTTTCTCCCTAATTCGGCTTGTTTTGATAGAAAATCACTCTCTTTAACCCCTAGAAGCTATTTAGGGGTATCTGGTAGGATTTGATAACTATTTTTTTGAAGAAAAAGGAGTTTTCAAACCCCTGATTTTGGCCGATTTTTGGCCATTTAGCAAGGCTATAGACTTGCCTTTTTGCCATTTTTGGGGGAAATTTTTCTCCCTAATTCGGCTTGTTTTGATAGAAAATCACTCTCTTTAACCCCTAGAAGCTATTTAGGGGTATCTGGTAGGATTTGATAACTATTTTTGAAGAAAAAGGAGTTTTCAAACCCTGATTTTGGCCGATTTTTGGCCATTTAGCAAGGCTATAGACTTGCCTTTTTGCCATTTTTGGGGAAATTTTTCTCCCTAATTCGGCTTGTTTTGATAGAAAATCACTCTCTAACCCCTAGAAGCTATTTAGGGGTATCTGGTAGGATTTGATAACTATTTTGAAGAAAAAGGAGTTTTCAAACCCCTGATTTTGGCCGATTTTTGGCCATTTAGCAAGGCTATAGACTTGCCTTTTTTGCCATTTTTGGGGGGAAATTTTTCTCCCTAATTCGGCTTGTTTTGATAGAAAATCACTCTCTCTAACCCCTAGAAGCTATTTAGGGGGTATCTGGTAGGATTTGATAACTATTTTTGGAGAAAAAAGGGAGTTTTCAAATCCCTTGATTTTGGCCGATTTTTGGCCATTTAGCAAGGCTATAGACTTGCCTTTTTTGCCATTTTTGGGGGGAAATTTTTTCTCCCTAATTCGGCTTGTTTTGATAGAAAATCACTCTCTCTAACCCCTAGAAGCTATTTAGGGGGTATCTGGTAGGATTTGATAACTATTTTGGAAGAAAAAAGGGAGTTTTCAAATCCCTTGATTTTGGCCGATTTTTGGCAATTTAGCAAGGCTATAGACTTGCCTTTTTTGCGATTTTTGGGGGGAAAATTTTTCTCCCTAATTCGGCTTGTTTTGATAGAAAATCACTCTCTTTAACCCCTAGAAGCTATTTAGGGGGTATCTGGTAGGATTTGGTAACTATTTTTGAAGAAAAAAGGGAGTTTTCAAACCCCTGATTTTGGCCGATTTTTGGCCATTTAGCAAGGCTATAGACTTGACTTTTTGGCGATTTCTGGGGAAAATTTTTCTCCCTAATTCGGCTTGTTTTGATAGAAAATCACTCTCTTTAACCCCTAGAAGCTATTTAGGGGGTATCTGGTAGGATTTGATAACTATTTTTGAAGAAAAAGGAGTTTTCAAACCCTGATTTTGGCTTTTTGATTTTGGCCGATTTTTGGCCATTTAGCAAGGCTATAGACTTGCCTTTTTGCCATTTTTGGGGGAAATTTTTCTCCCTAATTCGGCTTGTTTTGATAGAAAATCACTCTCTAACCCCTAGAAGCTATTTAGGGGTATCTGGTAGGATTTGATAACTATTTTGGAAGAAAAAAGGGAGTTTTCAAATCCCTTGATTTTGGCCGATTTTTGGCAATTTAGCAAGGCTATAGACTTGCCTTTTTTGCGATTTTTGGGGTGAAAATTTTTCTCCCTAATTCGGCTTGTTTTGATAGAAAATCACTCTCTTTAACCCCTAGAAGCTATTTAGGGTGTATCTCGTAGGATTTGATAACTATTTTGAAGAAAAAGGAGTTTTCAAATCCCTTGATTTTGGCCGATTTTTGGCAATTTAGCAAGGCTATAGACTTGCCTTTTTTGCGATTTTGGGGTGAAAATTTTTCTCCCTAATTCGGCTTGTTTTGATAGAAAATCACTCTCTTTAACCCCTAGAAGCTATTTAGGGTGTATCTCGTAGGATTTGGTAACTATTTTTGAAGAAAAAAGGGAGTTTTCAAACCCCTGATTTTGGCCGATTTTTGGCCATTTAGCAAGGCTATAGACTTGCCTTTTTTGCCATTTTTGGGGGGAAATTTTTCTCCCTAATTCGGCTTGTTTTGATAGAAAATCACTCTCTAACCCCTAGAAGCTATTTAGGGGTATCTGGTAGGATTTGATAACTATTTTTGAAGAAAAAGGAGTTTTCAAATCCCTTGATTTTGGCCGATTTTTGGCAATTTAGCAAGGCTATAGACTTGCCTTTTTGCCATTTTTGGGGGAAATTTTTCTCCCTAATTCGGCTTGTTTTGATAGAAAATCACTCTCTAACCCCTAGAAGCTATTTAGGGGTATCTGGTAGGATTTGATAACTATTTTGAAGAAAAAGGAGTTTTCAAATCCCTTGATTTTGGCCGATTTTTGGCAATTTAGCAAGGCTATAGACTTGCCTTTTTTGCCATTTTGGGGGAAATTTTTCTCCCTAATTCGGCTTGTTTTGATAGAAAATCACTCTCTTTAACCCCTAGAAGCTATTTAGGGGTATCTGGTAGGATTTGATAACTATTTTTGAAGAAAAAGGAGTTTTCAAACCCTGATTTTGGCCGATTTTTGGCCATTTAGCAAGGCTATAGACTTGCCTTTTTTGCCATTTTGGGGGAAATTTTTCTCCCTAATTCGGCTTGTTTTGATAGAAAATCACTCTCTAACCCCTAGAAGCTATTTAGGGGTATCTGGTAGGATTTGATAACTATTTTTGAAGAAAAAGGAGTTTTCAAACCCCTTGATTTTGGCCGATTTTTGGCAATTTAGCAAGGCTATAGACTTGCCTTTTTGCCATTTTTGGGGGAAATTTTTCTCCCTAATTCTGCTTGTTTTGATAGAAAATCACTCTCTCTAACCCCTAGAAGCTATTTAGGGGGTATCTGGTAGGATTTGATAACTATTTTTGAAGAAAAAAGGGAGTTTTCAAACCCCTGATTTTGGCCGATTTTTGGCCATTTAGCAAGGCTATAGACTTGCCTTTTTTGCCATTTTTGGGGGGGAAGTTTTTGTCCCTAATTCGGCTTGTTTTGATAGAAAATCACTCTCTTTAACCCCTAGAAGCTATTTAGGGGGTATCTGGTAGGATTTGATAACTATTTTTGAAGAAAAAGGAGTTTTCAAACCCTTGATTTTGGCCGATTTTTGGCCATTTAGCAAGGCTATAGACTTGCCTTTTTGCCATTTTGGGGGAAATTTTTCTCCCTAATTCGACTTGTTTTGATAGAAAATCACTCTCTCTAACCCCTAGAAGCTATTTAGGGGGTATCTGGTAGGATTTGATAACTATTTTGGAAGAAAAAGGAGTTTTCAAATCCCTTGATTTTGGCCGATTTTTGGCAATTTAGCAAGGCTATAGACTTGCCTTTTTGCCATTTTTGGGGAAATTTTTCTCCCTAATTCGGCTTGTTTTGATAGAAAATCACTCTCTTTAACCCCTAGAAGCTATTTAGGGGTATCTGGTAGGATTTGATAACTATTTTGAAGAAAAAGGAGTTTTCAAATCCCTTGATTTTGGCCGATTTTTGGCAATTTAGCAAGGCTATAGACTTGCCTTTTTGCCATTTTGGGGGAAATTTTTCTCCCTAATTCGGCTTGTTTTGATAGAAAATCACTCTCTTTAACCCCTAGAAGCTATTTAGGGGTATCTGGTAGGATTTGATAACTATTTTTGAAGAAAAAGGAGTTTTCAAACCCCTGATTTTGGCCGATTTTTGGCCATTTAGCAAGGCTATAGACTTGCCTTTTTGCCATTTTTGGGGGAAATTTTTCTCCCTAATTCGGCTTGTTTTGATAGAAAATCACTCTCTAACCCCTAGAAGCTATTTAGGGGTATCTGGTAGGATTTGATAACTATTTTTGAAGAAAAAGGAGTTTTCAAATCCCTTGATTTTGGCCGATTTTTGGCAATTTAGCAAGGCTATAGACTTGCCTTTTTGCCATTTTTGGGGGGTATCTGGTAAATTTTTCTCCCTAATTCGGCTTGTTTTGATAGAAAATCACTCTCTTTAACCCCTAGAAGCTATTTAGGGGTATCTGGTAGGATTTGATAACTATTTTTGAAGAAAAAAGGGAGTTTTCAAACCCCTGATTTTGGCCGATTTTTGGCCATTTAGCAAGGCTATAGACTTGCCTTTTTTGCCATTTTGGGGGAAATTTTTCTCCCTAATTCGGCTTGTTTTGATAGAAAATCACTCTCTAACCCCTAGAAGCTATTTAGGGGTATCTGGTAGGATTTGATAACTATTTTGAAGAAAAAGGAGTTTTCAAATCCCTTGATTTTGGCCGATTTTTGGCAATTTAGCAAGGCTATAGACTTGCCTTTTTGCCATTTTTGGGTGAAATTTTTCTCCTAATTCGGCTTGTTTTGATAGAAAATCACTCTCTTTAACCCCTAGAAGCTATTTAGGGTGTATCTCGTAGGATTTGGTAACTATTTTTGAAGAAAAAAGGGAGTTTTCAAACCCCTGATTTTGGCCGATTTTTGGCCATTTAGCAAGGCTATAGACTTGCCTTTTTTGCCATTTTTGGGGGGAAATTTTCTCTCCCTAATTCGGCTTGTTTTGATAGAAAATCACTCTCTTTAACCCCTAGAAGCTATTTAGGGGGTATCTGGTAGGTTTGATAACTATTTTTGAAGAAAAAAGGGAGTTTTTAAACCCCTGATTTTGGCCGATTTTTGGCCATTTAGCAAGGCTATAGACTTGCCTTTTTGCCATTTTGGGGAAATTTTTCTCCCTAATTCGGCTTGTTTTGATAGAAAATCACTCTCTAACCCCTAGAAGCTATTTAGGGGGTATCTGGTAGGATTTGATAACTATTTTGGAAGAAAAAAGGGAGTTTTCAAATCCCTTGATTTTGGCCGATTTTTGGCAATTTAGCAAGGCTATAGACTTGCCTTTTTTTCCATTTTTGGGGGGAACTTTTTTCTCCCTAATTCGGCTTGTTTTGATAGAAAATCACTCTCTCTAACCCCTAGAAGCTATTTAGGGGGTATCTGGTAGGATTTGATAACTATTTTGAAGAAAAAGGAGTTTTCAAATCCCTTGATTTTGGCCGATTTTTGGCAATTTAGCAAGGCTATAGACTTGCCTTTTTTGCGATTTTTGGGGTGAAATTTTTTCTCCCTAATTCGGCTTGTTTTGATAGAAAATCACTCTCTTTAACCCCTAGAAGCTATTTAGGGGGTATTTGGTAGGATTTGATAACTATTTTTGAAGAAAAAGGAGTTTTCAAACCCTGATTTTGGCCGATTTTTGGCCATTTAGCAAGGCTATAGACTTGCCTTTTTGCCATTTTGGGGGAAATTTTTCTCCCTAATTCGGCTTGTTTTGATAGAAAATCACTCTCTAACCCCTAGAAGCTATTTAGGGGTATCTGGTAGGATTTGATAACTATTTTGAAGAAAAAGGAGTTTTCAAATCCCTTGATTTTGGCCGATTTTTGGCAATTTAGCAAGGCTATAGACTTGCCTTTTTGCCATTTTTGGGGGGGAATTTTTTTCTCCCTAATTCGGCTTGTTTTGATAGAAAATCACTCTCTTTAACCCCTAGAAGCTATTTAGGGGGTATCTGGTAGGATTTGGTATCTATTTTTGAAGAAAAAAGGGAGTTTTCAAACCCCTGATTTTGGCCGATTTTTGGCCATTTAGCAAGGCTATAGACTTGCCTTTTTTGCCATTTTTGGGGGAAATTTTTCTCCCTAATTCGGCTTGTTTTGATAGAAAATCACTCTCTCTAACCCCTAGAAGCTATTTAGGGGGTATCTGGTAGGATTTGATAACTATTTTTGAAGAAAAAAGGGAGTTTTCAAATCCCTTGATTTTGGCCGATTTTTGGCCATTTAGCAAGGCTATAGACTTGCCTTTTTGCCATTTTGGGGGAAATTTTTCTCCCTAATTCGGCTTGTTTTGATAGAAAATCACTCTCTAACCCCTAGAAGCTATTTAGGGGTATCTGGTAGGATTTGATAACTATTTTGAAGAAAAAGGAGTTTTCAAATCCCTTGATTTTGGCCGATTTTTGGCAATTTAGCAAGGCTATAGACTTGCCTTTTTGCCATTTTTGGGGAGAAATTTTTTCTCCCTAATTCGGCTTGTTTTGATAGAAAATCACTCTCTCTAACCCCTAGAAGCTATTTAGGGGGTATCTGGTAGGATTTGATAACTATTTTTGAAGAAAAAGGAGTTTTCAAGCAAGGCCCTGCCTGATTTTGGCCGATTTTTGGCTATTTAGGGGTATCTGGTAGGATTTAGCAAGGCTATAGACTTGCCTTTTTTTTTTGCCATTTTTGGGTGAAATTTTTCTCCCTAATTCGGCTTGTTTTGATAGAAAATCACTCTCTTTAACCCCTAGAAGCTATTTAGGGGGTATCTGGTAGGATTTGATAACTATTTTTGAAGAAAAAAGTCGTTTTTGAAAACCCTGATTTTCGCCGATTTTTGGCCATTTAGCAAGGCTATAGACTTGCCTTTTTGCCATTTTTGGGGAAATTTTTCTCCCTAATTCGGCTTGTTTTGATAGAAAATCACTCTCTTTAACCCCTAGAAGCTATTTAGGGGTATCTGGTAGGATTTGATAACTATTTTTGAAGAAAAAGGAGTTTTCAAATCCCTGATTTTGGCCGATTTTTGGCCATTTAGCAAGGCTATAGACTTGCCTTTTTTGCCATTTTGGGGAAATTTTTCTCCCTAATTCGGCTTGTTTTGATAGAAAATCACTCTCTAACCCCTAGAAGCTATTTAGGGGTATCTGGTAGGATTTGATAACTATTTTTGAAGAAAAAGGAGTTTTCAAATCCCTTGATTTTGGCCGATTTTTGGCAATTTAGCAAGGCTATAGACTTGCCTTTTTGCCATTTTTGGGGGAAATTTTTCTCCCTAATTCGGCTTGTTTTGATAGAAAATCACTCTCTTTAACCCCTAGAAGCTATTTAGGGGTATCTGGTAGGATTTGATAACTATTTTGAAGAAAAAGGAGTTTTCAAACCCCTGATTTTGGCCGATTTTTGGCCATTTAGCAAGGCTATAGACTTGCCTTTTTGCCATTTTTGGGGGAAATTTT
The DNA here is from genome assembly GCA_014526335.1 of Chrysaora quinquecirrha. Classification (NCBI taxonomy): domain Eukaryota; kingdom Metazoa; phylum Cnidaria; class Scyphozoa; order Semaeostomeae; family Pelagiidae; genus Chrysaora; species Chrysaora quinquecirrha. Next base: position 166,308 of record JACTAT010000187.1, on the reverse strand, counting down.
TCTCCCTAATTCGGCTTGTTTTGATAGAAAATCACTCTCTTTAACCCCTAGAAGCTATTTAGGGGTATCTGGTAGGATTTGATAACTATTTTTGAAGAAAAAGGAGTTTTCAAACCCTGATTTTGGCCGATTTTTGGCCATTTAGCAAGGCTATAGACTTGCCTTTTTGCCATTTTGGGGGAAATTTTTCTCCCTAATTCGGCTTGTTTTGATAGAAAATCACTCTCTTTAACCCCTAGAAGCTATTTAGGGGTATCTGGTAGGATTTGATAACTATTTTGAAGAAAAAGGAGTTTTCAAAACCCTGATTTTGGCCGATTTTTGGCCATTTAGCAAGGCTATAGACTTGCCTTTTTGCCATTTTTGGGGGAAATTTTTCTCCCTAATTCGGCTTGTTTTGATAGAAAATCACTCTCTAACCCCTAGAAGCTATTTAGGGGTATCTGGTAGGATTTGATAACTATTTTGAAGAAAAAGGAGTTTTCAAATCCCTTGATTTTGGCCGATTTTTGGCAATTTAGCAAGGCTATAGACTTGCCTTTTTTGCCATTTTGGGGGAAATTTTTCTCCCTAATTCGGCTTGTTTTGATAGAAAATCACTCTCTAACCCCTAGAAGCTATTTAGGGGTATCTGGTAGGATTTGATAACTATTTTTGAAGAAAAAGGAGTTTTCAAATCCCTTGATTTTGGCCGATTTTTGGCAATTTAGCAAGGCTATAGACTTGCCTTTTTGCCATTTTTGGGGGAAATTTTTCTCCCTAATTCGGCTTGTTTTGATAGAAAATCACTCTCTTTAACCCCTAGAAGCTATTTAGGGGTATCTGGTAGGATTTGATAACTATTTTTGAAGAAAAAGGAGTTTTCAAAACCCTGATTTTGGCCGATTTTTGGCCATTTAGCAAGGCTATAGACTTGCCTTTTTGCCATTTTTGGGGAAATTTTTCTCCCTAATTCGGCTTGTTTTGATAGAAAATCACTCTCTTTAACCCCTAGAAGCTATTTAGGGGTATCTGGTAGGATTTGATAACTATTTTGAAGAAAAAGGAGTTTTCAAATCCCTGATTTTGGCCGATTTTTGGCCATTTAGCAAGGCTATAGACTTGCCTTTTTGCCATTTTTGGGGGCTTTTTTGAAATTTTTCTCCCTAATTCGGCTTGTTTTGATAGAAAATCACTCTCTTTTTTGATAGAAAATCTAACCCCTAGAAGCTATTTAGGGGTATCTGGTAGGATTTGATAACTATTTTGAAGAAAAAGGAGTTTTCAAACCCCTAGAAGCCCTGATTTTGGCCGATTTTTGGCAATTTAGCAAGGCTATAGACTTGCCTTTTTGCCATTTTGGGGGAAATTTTTCTCCCTAATTCGGCTTGTTTTGATAGAAAATCACTCTCTAACCCCTAGAAGCTATTTAGGGGTATCTGGTAGGATTTGATAACTATTTTGAAGAAAAAGGAGTTTTCAAATCCCTTGATTTTGGCCGATTTTTGGCAATTTAGCAAGGCTATAGACTTGCCTTTTTGCCATTTTGGGGTGAAATTTTTCTCCCTAATTCGGCTTGTTTTGATAGAAAATCACTCTCTTTAACCCCTAGAAGCTATTTAGGGGTATCTGGTAGGATTTGATAACTATTTTTGAAGAAAAAGGAGTTTTCAAACCCCTGATTTTGGCCGATTTTTGGCCATTTAGCAAGGCTATAGACTTGCCTTTTTGCCATTTTGGGGGAAATTTTTCTCCCTAATTCGGCTTGTTTTGATAGAAAATCACTCTCTTTAACCCCTAGAAGCTATTTAGGGGTATCTGGTAGGATTTGATAACTATTTTGAAGAAAAAGGAGTTTTCAAACCCTGATTTTGGCCGATTTTTGGCCATTTAGCAAGGCTATAGACTTGCCTTTTTGCCATTTTGGGGGAAATTTTTCTCCCTAATTCGGCTTGTTTTGATAGAAAATCACTCTCTCTAACCCCTAGAAGCTATTTAGGGGTATCTGGTAGGATTTGATAACTATTTTGAAGAAAAAGGAGTTTTCAAATCCCTTGATTTTGGCCGATTTTTGGCAATTTAGCAAGGCTATAGACTTGCCTTTTTGCCATTTTGGGGTGAAATTTTTCTCCCTAATTCGGCTTGTTTTGATAGAAAATCACTCTCTTTAACCCCTAGAAGCTATTTAGGGGTATCTGGTAGGATTTGATAACTATTTTGAAGAAAAAGGAGTTTTAAAACCCCTGATTTTGGCCGATTTTTGGCCATTTAGCAAGGCTATAGACTTGCCTTTTTGCCATTTTTGGGGGAAATTTTTCTC
>JACTAT010000187.1:105735-163509 GCA_014526335.1 Chrysaora quinquecirrha | reverse complement strand
GATCATCATTGTCATAATCATAATCATCATTGTCATTATCATCATCATCATAATCATCACCAGCTTCATGATCATCATTGTCATCATCAGTCATAAAATCATTTATCATCTCTTACCAATTGTCGTTGATTTTCTTTTGTCAAACGTAGTTCTTGCTCTGTGTGCAAATATTCTTCTTCTTTTCTCTTCAATTTTTCGATTTCCTTTAGTAACGCAAAAATAGAATAACACCAGGTAAGGTTCTTTTAATGCAAGACACTACAACTAAACTATCAGTACGTGCATGGACTATGGTACAGTACATGCAACGCCTATAAAATTTCTAATGTCTGTCTGTTCAAATGTTTCCGTTAACCCAACTTACACCGACTTTGCTCATATTACCGACACACCTTTGCGATATTTCTCAATTCAGATATTGTTTTACCCTTTACCCAAGAAAAAGGGTTTAGTAATCTTTTGAAAACTATATGACCAAGAAGCATAGACTCAATGTATACATTTGATTAAACTATAGTTTTAACAGGGTTTTATAGGCCAACACAGCCTCTCAGCCCCTTTATCTCATTTATTATTATCTATGAAAAAAATAGCCGAGGGGGTAAATAAATGGTTCGAAAATAGCGAATTTTCGAGTACTAACGGGGTTTCGAGTTGACGAGTGTTTCGTTTAGGGTGCGTTCTTTTGGAGCTAAGCAAAGTTTGATTCGACATTGTACCGTTCTTTTCATCGTAACAGCGAACAGCGAAGCTACTTCTCTTTTCCAGCCCGAAGCAAGCAAATTGTTTTCGTAGCAATGCGTTTTTATTGCTTAGAACCAGTAGCGTAACAGAAAAGCTCGGGCCCCTTAGGAATATTTTCCTCGGGCGCCCCTAATGCATTTTTCTGAAATCTAGAGAACAATGACGTTATCAGCAAGCCCGTCAGGGAGAGAAATACTCTAGACCGTACAATTCTTGCCTAAACATCGTTAAACGAGAAAAAGAACGAATTTACGAGAATGTATCCTCTTTTTCAGCCTCAGCATAAACTCATTCCTTTCTTGTTTTTTGATGTAAAGGTAATGCGATATAAAACTATACCTTGAAAACCGTTTTGGGCCCCTTTCGGGCCCAAAAGTCTTGGGGGCCCTTAGAAGTTGCTCTAACCCCAAGCGTTACGCCACTGCTCAGAGAAGTAAAACAAGTTCCTAGGTTCTTTTTGGAACTGGTTCTGGTTTCTCCGATTCAAAAGAAGGAACCCTACAAAAGTATAGGGAAGAATGTAGAGGAATGTCTGAGTGAACACTAATCAAACGCTACAGAATATAGTTGCATTACTGTTGTGGTCGCTTGTGGTATTTTTGCGTACTGTGCTGGATATTGCGATTTATCTTGCTTAATCTTTATTGCTATAGATTTTTGCTAAGATACCACCACATCAAGCATAATAAACCACCACAGTAGCGCTTATCCACCACAGTATGCAAAAATACCACCAGATCAAGCATGATAACCCACCACAGTAGTGCTTATCCAACACAGTACGCAAAAGATACCACAACAGTACGCAAAAAGTACCACGATAGTATGCAAAAAGTACCACCACAGCAAGCATGATAATCCACCACATCAAGCACAATAACCCACCACAGTAGTGCATATCAACAACAGTACCCAAAAAATACCACCACAGTAGTGCATATTCACCGCAGTAATGTGTATAGATTTGCTAGCGTGTATCAGAGGTATCATTTGCATTTCAACCTATTTTCAAACACACGTGTTTTGCTACCATGTGCAAGATCTCTGTAGCTACGTGATTAGGAGAGTCAAAACAGACAGTGGTCTCTGTCGTCTGTCCTACGCACTTTTAATTATAAGTTCAATGGTCTTGCCTCAGTGGACTGCTGGATAACTGGTGAGCACTGTGTACCTTCCACGTTTACGAAAATTGTTACAACCTTGGATGCAACACATTGCATTGTTTTCGGAAATTTTGCTGAAAATCTCCTAGGGCCCATTCTCCTTTGTTGTTGTTGTAGTTGTTGCTATTTTATTTTGAGTAGGCTGTTATTCATCGCTTTTCCAGCTAATTTAGGCCTAGTATGCATGCCGCATCCAGGCATGGGACCCCTAGTTTAACGTCCCTCCTAAAGGACGGCAGAGTGAGTTGTTTAGTCATCCATCTGGAAAGTCACCCATCCAGATGCTGACCTCACACGACCAAGCTTAACTTCAGCTGTCTAAGGAAAACTGACTGAGAAGCCTAGCCACCTACTCATTTCCGTGCAAGTTGATCGTCGCAGCACTTTGTCATAACAGGACATTGTCAAGAGTGTCGCGTCGCCAGAACAGCTAAAAAAACATCGCACGTCTAGCTGCGGCGTAACGAGCACAAGCGCACAGCTAGCAACAGTTTTCATAGATTTCAATAAATATACAATAGTTAAAATCACCTCTTCAAATGTAGCTAATTTTGATAATTTGTCTTTCAACTGTGTCTTTTGTTTTGAATAACATTGTTGAGCTTGTCGATTTCAGCTGTTTTTTCTTCCATTTTTTCTCGTAACTGATCAAGTTTTGCACGCAACTCGGCATTCTAGGAAAACAGAATAGGCCTAAGTGAAAATCAACCCGCTTTGAAAATTTCTAAAAAGTGACTTAGGCCTCTTAGGTCCGTATAGCGGGTAGCTTTCAGGGTGTCTTGATTTTTTTGTCGGAAAGAGGTTTATGTATACATCACAGGTACTAGAGCAAGTGCGACGTTTCCACTGAGCAATACAGCTCAATGAAATCGCCGAGTAACTCCCAAGTCATATAGCCCAAAGCGGCGATTTCTTTGAGCTCTATAGCTCAGTGGAAACGTCATTGGCTCTCTGGTCATGCAGCCCAGGTTCGAATCGCACTTATTGTGGTATCCCACTTGCGGAAAAATCTATCCTAAGTGTTCGCCATTCATGACAAATACATCATACTAGAGCTATCCGACACGAGACGATCCAAAAAATGGAGTGATTGTTTTTTGAGTAAGGATAAACTATTGAAAACTCCAACAGCGGTTTCAACAAAAGATGGCCGCCGTTTCTGTCAATTTTCATAAGGTTTTACGAAGGGAATTCTGGAAATAATTTCCTTAGCTACGAATTCAACGTCTGCAGCTATGTAAAAATACGTAACTAAGGAAATTATTCCCAGAATTTCTTTCCAAAATCCTTAATGAAAACAGTAGGCAAAAACGGCGGCCATCTTTTGCGGAAGCGTCTATTCTCTTGGCTATCCGATATTTTATGAGTTTATCCGATATGAAAATCAAGAAGCAAAGATAGCAATCCGGTATGATATGGAAAAATTTGCCCTATCCGGTATACACTCTCTTTTTTATAAGAATACTATAAATTTTGTCCAGCCTCAATATTGTTAAGAAATTTTCTTTTTGAGCCTGCATATATTCTTAAAGTATCCTTATTTTTCAAACCTGATATGGTTTCAGGGGAACATAGTTAAAAGAAAAATCATCTCATTACGAGGAAATGGTCGAGAGAAAGAAAAATTCAACTATTATAACAACAACAGTGTTCTTAACAATCATGAAGTGTCGATCTGCTGAAAAATAAGACAGAAATATGGGAGCTGAGGCTGAGCAATATTCTTACAATATTCTTAAAAATAGGATGATTCTGAGCCTGAATATTCTTATAAACAATATTCTTATAAAAAAGAGTGTAATTAAATGCAAGGCACAGTGCTCCCAGAGCTCCGATAGCTATCCGGTATGGTGTAAACAGGGCCTTCATTTGGATAGAGTTGTTACGTTTACTGTATAGCCTAGAGTTTGAGTGAAAATATCCTGGATCAGTCATGATCATCATTTCTTTGAGTTCAAACAAGTAACGCAGTTAAAGATTACCTAAAGGACCTGATAAATTTTGCTCAGTGGCAAAAACACAACGTTAGATTTTTCCAAAAAGAAGATAGACTAGTCAAAGAAGTTAGGTTCTGGACAAACGAACTGAACAATTCACTGACTGAAAGATAGATCGCCCAAAAGTGAAGTTCAGTGACAAATCCAGTTCATTTGGCCACCTTGTCCAGCCACTGAACATTGTTCAATGAATGTTTGATCGGAGTTCAAAAATGTTTAGTGAGGAACATTTTTTGGTTGTGCTGTATGGTCAGTTCATTTGGCCACTCAGACCTCATTTATACGACATCAGTATACCACACCGGTACGATATGACACCACCGGCATGGTTTCACGGCACGCAAAAAGCCCATACCGGCATGGTTTCATTCCAGTGTCAAATCATCAACAACATATGATGTCAAAGAATTCGGACCAGAAAATTTTGAAATCATCAAGAAAATTTTGTGCCAACTCCTCAAATCTTACCCAATCAAAATGGATGGATTCCTTATCATAGTCTACCCCTGTTTGTGCCCTATCGTCAGGAAAATAACGCTAATGGGGTTTCAAATTAAGGCAAATGTTCAGTGGCCCAGGGCCTTTGCTTCAATATCTTCAATTAAATAAAAGCACTTGTTTTATTTTACTTTATATTTTAATTTAACGGCCCACGAACTCATAAGTTCTGCTGTCTTGGGTCGTGAAGTATACAATATTTTTGTACCTTGTAATTAGGATTGTATGCTATCAAAAAAGTTGAATTGAATTGAATTGAACTTGGGCGTTCAAAGTTTACCCTTTAGCCTTGGGACGTTTATTAGAAAGTAGGGTTTAATAAAAGATTTTCAAACCTGAGCCTTTATTGGAGAGGGGTGTTATTTCGAGAGAAAGCGTTTGACCGGCCATTTACGGTAGGTCTATTCGACATATTGGTTATTACCCTGTGGTAAAGGCTGCAACTCTGTTATGGAATCTGATTGGCCGAAGACATTCGAATGCGACGTGGTGATAGGGCATTAGCTATTATTCTATGATACACAAACATTATGTCAGACGTTCGAAATTTTAAGGTATAGGACGCAACACCAAATGGCTTCGTTGTAATGGCTTCAAACATGATACGGGTTTTGTAATCATTATGGCGTTATGAACATGCCCTTTCCACAGGGTAATAAACCATATAACTGTTTGCCTTCGGGCAATACCGAAAATATTAACCCTTAGCCATTGCTTTGTACTGACGGCTTCGGGTTAATATATTCTGATATTGCCCTCGGAAACAGTTATTATAGGCTTTTTACTACCCTATGGTTAGGGCTGCAACTCTGTTATGGAATCTGATTGGTTGAAAACATTTGGCTTCGTTTTAATGGCTTTAAATAAGTGTTTCTTAATCATAAGGGGTCACGACCATGCCCCGTTCATAGGGTAATAAACCATGTAATAGCAGTTTCTTTTGGGCAATACCGAAAATATTAACGCTCAGCCTCTGGAAAAAACCTCACAAGCTCGGTTTTGTGCTGACGGTTTCGGGTTGATACTTTCTAGAATTACCCCCAGAAACAGTTATTATAGGCTCAGTACAAATGTACCTCGATTGTTCTTTGATTGAGCTCCTCCACAGTTCTGTTTAGATTATGCTCCGATGCGAGCATTTTGTGTTGAAACTCGCTTTGCTGCTCTTTGAAAGTCATGTCAAGTTGAGTCACCTGCAAAGATAGAAGATTAGTAATTTAATAGGGCAACATAATGTTCTGTGCCACTGCTATGCTAAGTTAATAGAGGATTCCGCAAAACATGGTGGTCGTCTCAGTCGGTTCTCCGCTGTTATAAGGATTTTTGAAAGGAATCTCTGAAATAATTTTCTTAGTTAAGGGAATTCAACCAACTCAACGATAATTATTCTCGAAGTCGGAATTCCCTTTAAAATCCTCAACAAGAAAGGAGACAGAACAGCTGCCATCCATTAAGCCTGGTCATACTGTGTCTATCTGCGCTTATCCTGTCTATCTGCGCCCCAAAGTACCGCGCTAACATGCGTCTGTTTTTAAACACCAATTGACCCAGACTATATGAATCGATCGAGTATACACGCTTTTTTTATAAAGAACACCTTTATAAGGAACTCAAGGCTGAAAATTCCCAAAAAATTAAGGAACTTTAAGGAACTGCCGAGACTCGGATGAAGTTTTGTATAGTTTTTTTCAAGAACAAGACTATTTGTGCGAAAAATAGCAGAATAACAATGTATTTCCCATCGTCCTTCCAAAAAAGATTCCATTTATATTTAAAGTTAGAAAAGGAAGCAAGTTTATATGAATTTACGGTTAAAATTAGTATTCCAACATATTTCACGAAAAGGAACAGCATATGGAACTTCAGCCTCATTTTGTTGAAAAATTAAGGAACTCCAGCCTCAACTCAGAGTTAAGGTTCCTTATAAAAAAAACGTGTATGCTATATACTTATTTAACTATATGAGATATCATACATATGTTACATAAGCTACTGAAGGGTTGCCGCGCATAAATAAAACCTAATGGTTCTGATATATGATATGGTGTTTCGCTAAGAAATAGCCTCTAACACGATGGGACTGTGGCCCCGGGGGGTACTTAATATATTTTGGGTACTGGGGACGTGCAACCCCTAAGGGTATCCTTTTTCATGATTTTGGAATAAACAGTCTTAATTTTATGAAAATTGGTATAAATATCCAAGGGTATTAATTTCTCTAAAATCGGTATCAGCTTTATTGAAAACGGTTTTATTTTCGTTTGTTTTCACTATTCTTGATGAAGTTTGTTTCGAACTGACATATTATTGTAAATTTAAGCATATAAAGTAGTGAAGAAGTTAATATTTTTGTATAATTTTGGGTATATATTTTTAGGGATTCGGTATAAATATGCGTAGGCATTTTGTTGCTCCGGCGGCACGTCCCTATCCCAAAACTTCAATTCAAGTACCCCTGGCCTTACCGCAACTGCTTTTTGCTTGAGCTCCAATTTATGTTCTTTCATGGCTTCATCCATCATTACAAGTTTCATGCTTTTCTCTTGTAGCTCAAGTTGTTTTTGTTGATTTTCTTCTTGACTTAGATTCAGCATCCTAAAAGGGAAAAAGGATTTATCGTAATTTATGTGAGTTTTGACTGCAAATAAATGGGACCTGAATTTGGCAGCCTTCTACAAACTAGATTCCTTATAAAGTGATTCTTTATAAATAAAGGGTGCGTTCTTTTGAAGCGAATCACAGATTTGCTTTGCTTTTTGATTCTATGAAGACGTGGAACCGAAGCAAAACGAAAAGAACTCATTAATGCGATTTTTCAAGCAAATTTCAAGTTTCCAAAACGTTATAGCCTCTTTTTCAAGTAGCTGCCGCAAGAAACTATGAAAATCCACGCAATAAGTCAAAATTTTAATCCAACAGCTGACAAATCTTGACAGAAATCCTAACAGAAAAAGTTGGCTCGCTTCCTTTCCCGCCATTTTGTCTTGAAAATCAAACTCGATCCAGTCCTAAATTATCCCGTAACCTAAAGACGAACCCAGAAACAACAATGAAAAACCGAATCAGTTCCAAAAGAACAAATGAAATTTGCTTGATTCGGGCAGGAAGAAGCGAAGACGCTTCCTCACGGTAAAATGTCGAATCAAACTTTTGCTTCGCTTCAAAAAGACGCACCCAAAGCGTGTCTGTCAGATTACCTGTCAAGTTCAGAAACCTTTTCTTCTTTTATCTGAATTTCCTTCTGGTTTTGGTTTAACACTTTCTGAAGCATTGACAAATCAGACACAGTTTGTTTCAGCTCTTTATGGACGGTTGATAGCTAAAAAGGAAAATCCACTCAATAAGAATAAGAATGTTGAAATTCATAAACAAAAATCTGTTTTAGGCAGTTTAAGCTTGATTTACAGGAAACATACTCAACCCAGTGTTTCTATTTTCTATACTGCTTTGTCAACCCCGTATCAACTCCAGTACCACAAAAGGTTCTCTCTTTAAAAGGTGCATGGCTTAACAGGATTTGACCGTGAAAAATCGCTCGGGGTGAAATTTTACACCTCAAATTTTCAAACTTTTATCGCTATCATAAAAATTTGCCACAACACTAAAAAGAAGGTGCTGATTGCTATAGACTTTTACAAAGAGATCTGGGTCAGCGCGACATTTTTCTGGAAAATGGTAGACAGCTTGAGTAAGGAATCCAATCCTCTCCACGTGCAAAGACAGGAATTGCGTTCGTGTCAGGAGAGATATTGCAGCAGCCTTCAAATTCACGTTTTTTAGAGTTAAAGTGAAAGAAAGGATTCAAGTCCCAGTTTATCTGCTCTAGGAAGCATTTCATCAAGCATTTTCTTTCATGGAGTTACTTGCATTTTGTTTCCGAGTCTCTACAGATATTGTTAACATTTACTGCCGCAGATTCCTTTTCTCTCTTTTCCTTTTATTATTTGTGAATTAGAAGAAAAACCTGCTGCACTACCCCTCCAAAAGCGGCTGCAATCAAGGTCGTTGCATGCGGAGAGGATTCCCTTACTTAAGATATCTACCATTTTCAAGCAAAATGTCGCGCCGACCCAGACCTCTATGAAAAGGTCTATTGGCAAAGGCTAATTTCATAAAGGGCAGCAATTAGCTGTATGACTTGGAGATACCTGTATTACCTATATAGCTGCATGACTTGGAGATACCTGTATTACCTATATAGCTGCATGACTTGGAGATACCTGTATTACCTATATAGCTGTATGACTTGGAGATACCTGTATTACTTGTATAGCTGCATGACTTGGAGAGTTACTGTACATACTCGACAATTTCATTGAGCTTGGAATCCCATCAAATGTGGTACGCCGATCGTGGAAAATCCACACAATATGTTGGGTTATGTTAGGTGTATTCTTCCGCTTGTTTACACTAGGTATACATTAGGTTCTTCTCCCCATTTACTTCATTTTCGGAAAGTATTTGTTTGAAAGCTTAGGCCGCTTGATCCGAGTATCAGAACTTACAATACATATACAGTAAAGGTGAGATGCAACAATTTACAGCAAGAACGCGTATTGTTTGTTTTTTAGAGGATACTCGTACCAGATCCCTTACTTATTGTTGCCATAAAAGTAGCAAGGCCAACTGACAGTGCCGGCAATAAGGTAGAATTAAAAGAATATTGCCGCAATACTGGTTTGTTCATTACTTGACGATTTTTCTGGCTTTCCGCGAGACGCTTTCTCACGTCGTTTTGTGATTCTTCCCTATGCCCATATTTGGAAATTCGAGTTGAATCATACGCTTAGAGCAGCAATAGACAACCTAACTCACAGATAACAGGCATATATAAGAAAAAATGCAATGAAATCAAGAAAATATTACCTCCTTATCAAGTTCGGTTGCTTTTGATGTTGCATCATGCCATCGTTTATCGGCATCAGTAAATTTATCTTCAATTTCCCGATTTCTTGCTACCAAATCCTGAATCCGAGCATTCAATATTTTTATCTCTTCCTCAAGCTCACCAACACGATTAGATTTTTCATCAGATAAATTCTGCATATCTCTTAATAAAATTTCTAGCTCGTGAACCTTTTCAGTTCTGAGTTTCAGCTCAGAATGTGCCTCCTTCAAAGCCGAGTCGAGTTCAGTTATTTGTTTGATTTGAAGTTCCAGAGTTTGACTTGATTTTTCAAGTTTTGCTTTTAGGCCGTTGAATTCATCTTCGATTCGTTGTTTTTCTAAAGATGTTTGATTTCTGAGTTTTTTGTGGCCTTCATCCTGTTGTTCCTGATATTCTTCTAGCTCAGTTATTCTGTTTTGGCTCTGCATTAGCATTTCATCTCGTTGTTTCAACGAATCGCGAAGATTGATCAACTCATTCGTTTTCTTACTAAGTTCTTCTTTTGCCTTAGTGAGTAGCTCGTTTAGTCTTTGACACTATAATTCGAAAAGGGATCATTCTAGATAAACAATTACCCTGGAAGTACCAAACTTAGTGTAAATGTAAAGGTCATGGCTTTTATATAACGCCGTTATCTATAATTGGACATATTGAGCACCGCTTTACAACTATTCACCCCTAAGCTCAGGCCATATTTTTCTTTTTCCATTTTATGCTATACTACCTGTGGAGTATATTTCGACTCGCGTGCAGCCATACAGTCGGCGCTACGAGGGTTTTTAGGCCTTCATCACTAAGGGCCTGTTTATATGGATAAAATCATCCCACCTTCCAGCCCGTCAGCTGAGCAGTGAGACCAAATTTTCAATAGTTTACATGTAGAATTCCATCCCACCTTCCAGCCACTTGTCTCATATTTCCGCTATTGTTTAATTTTCTCAGACAATAGGATTATGTCTGGCGCTTGCGCATAATGAGCAATTTCATCCCATAGTCCAGCTTTCATCCCACCTTCCAGCGTTTATATGAGAAAATTTCATCCCACCAAGGTGAGATCCCACCTCTCAACGAGTGAGATCTCACCTGACCGGGATGAAACGTTTTCCATATACACAGAAGATGAAAATCACAAAGGTTTGTATTGGAAGGTGAGATCTCACCTCTCAGCTACAGGGCTGGAAGGTGGGATGATTTCCCCCATATAAAAAGGCCCTAAGGTACCAATTTTACAAATTGTGTCACAGAGAGCAAGGCTTTTACACCTTATTAATTTAATTTGTGCTCCCTAGCCTGGATTTGAACCACAGACCTTGAGCGCAAATAGCGCAAGTGCTAACCACTACGCCACGCTCAGGCAGCGAGGAATACGCTGCTCTCTAAAATCATCTACACAAAACTTAAGAAGCTTGAAACTTTTAAAGGTACATGACCTTGAAAAATGAAAAAGACATTCAGAATGTTCTATGAATCCAGTTATCGTCTTGCACTTTCCGCTGCGAAATAAAGTAAGACTACTTGTGGGTAAGCCCATGTTGTCTTATTAAGCTGCAGCCATACGTGCGATTTCTCTTCTGTTCTGTCGACGCAACTATTCTGAAAATGTGTTGCTCTAGAGGCTACATGCTGCGACAAAAAGTACTGCGACAATAAACTTGCGCGGTAAGCATACACCTTTTCAACAAAGAGCCTCGTTTTCAATATTTGCGAAAATTTTTTCGTACAAATATTTTGAACCCGAATTCAGATTGAGCACCTTCATTTTAGTATTGAGGCAAATTTTTACGCTTCTATTCCTTAAGATGTTGATTTTATAGCGACAAAAAGTTTGAAAATCTATAAAGGATTTGACCGTGAAAAATCGCTCGGGGTGAAATTTTACACCCACAGTCATTTTTCACGATCAAATCCTTTATAACTTTTCAAATTTTTAATCGCTATAAAATGAACATCGTAAGGACTAGAAGCGTAAAACTTTGCCCAACCACTAAAACGAAGGTGCTGAATTCGAATCTGACGTCGAAATGTTTCTGTGACACAATTTTCAAATTTTTTGAAAACGAGGCCTTTAGTTGAAAAGGTGTATAAAGGTTGCTTGTAAAATTCCAGGAAAAGGGCGGTGCTATTGAAGAAATTTTGCATCAATACCTGGCTTATGTGCGGAAGTTTATGGTGTTTCAAAAACGAAAAACAAGAAACAAAAATGACCATAGGCCTCAAACCTCTGCTTGTTTTAATTGCCGTTCAGCTTCAGAATCTTCTCTCATCTGTTCAGTGTTTTCCAAGATGACGTTAAGCTCGTTTTTACAATTTGATAAGGAAAGCTCTAAGTTTTCAACTTGTGTCGACTCCTTGGCTAACTGTTGCTGCAGTGTCTATGAAGAGAGAACAAGTATTTTAAATTTTTTTACAAGCCCTTTTACATTGTCTCTAGAGTTGAGGCCGCATATAAACTACTTTTTCATGAAATATAAAGATATATCATCTAGGCTTTCTTTTTGCAGTGATACTGGAAGACACTAAAGATTACAGTGTGAAATAAAGATGCTAGAAAATATTGTCAGAAAAGAAGCATGTTGATTAACACAGTAGCAAATGAACAAAATGCTAATGGATGCAATATGAAATGAAGATGCTAATTAATACAGAAGTAAATGAAAAAGGTGCTAAAAAGACAGCATGAAATAAAGATTGTAATGATTACGGTGTGAAATGAAGATGCTGATTATTACAGTATGAAATGAAGATTCTAATGACTACATCATGAAATGAAGATGCTAATGAGTAAAGTATTAAATGAAGACGCCAATGAAATGGTAAAAAATAAAGATGCTAATGAATACAGAATGAAATTAAGATGCCAATGAATACGGAATGGAATGCAGATGCTAATGAATACGGCACAAAAGGAAGATGCTAATGATAACAATATGAAATGAACAAGGTTAATAAATTTCTTCAGTCATAGTATGAAATGAAGATACTGATGAATATGGTATGAAAGGGAGATGTTAATGAATACGGAATGAAATGAAGGTGCTAATGAATACAGTATGAAATGAAGATGCTGATGAAAACAGTATGAAATGAAGATGCAAATGAATAAGGTATGAAATGAAGATGATAATGAAAACAGTATGAAATGAAGATGCCAATGAAAACAGCACGAAATGAAGATGCTAATGAATACGGAATGAAAGGAAGATGCTTATGATAACAGTATCATACAAAGCTATAGTTTCTCTTTGCTGCATGGAACCTACGAAGAAATCTTTCTCAGAACTAAGCAATACGAAATGATTGTTCATCAGAACCAGACCAAGAAATCAGTCAAATTTCTGAAACCTGCAGCAGATAGATGACAGAAAGTGGGAAAAAGATAATCATGATAAAAATCTTACTTTTAATTTGTTTTCGTGTTGTAACAGCAATCGTGACCTTTCTTCTAAATTTCCTCTTGATTTTTCTAATTCTTCTTGCAAATCATGACATATTGAGGTCTTCATATCTAATTCTCTTTGCACAGCTGACAGGAAATTTAAAGAAGTTTCGTAAAAAAGATTCTTATCACAGAGGCCTCATACAGGCTAGCAAATCTATACGCACTTCTGTGGTGGTACATTTTGCGCATTGTGGTGGTAGTTTTTGCGTACTGTGTTGGATAAACACAACTGTGGTGGGTTATTATGTTTGTGTACCGTGATGGATAAGCACTGATGTGGTGGGTTATTATGCTTGATGTCGTTGGTTATAATGCTTGATGTGGTGGTATTTTTTGCGTACTGAGATGGATAAGAACTACTGTGGTGGGTTATTATGCTAGATGTTCGAGTTTATTATGCTTGATTTGGTAGGTTACTATGCTTGTTGTGGTGGTAGTTTTTGCGTACTGTGTTGGATAAGCACTAGTATGGTGGGTTATTATGCTTGATGTGGTGGGTTAATCAAGCGAGGGAAACCACAAAATCTAAAGCAAGATCTTCGTTCCATTTAGGTGTATTGGAATCTGTCCTAATCAAAACCAAAAGACAGTAGACAGGAAGAGTTCGTTTTCACACTTGTAATTAATTCAATTGATCTTCCCGCTGTATCCCGCAAGCTGATTGGTATTTAAAACACAATGCTAATCCGGCTTCACTTTCTGATTGGTGTTTTCGGTCCCCATCCTGGTATAAAATTTGGTTTCAGTTAATTGCTTTGGTCTGTTTCTGAAGTTTATACATTGAGGAGAGTAAGGCGAAAAAGCTTTGAAGCATGTCCAAAATTAGACATGATAGTCACCACTTATCATGACAAGCCTTTGATATTTTGTTGGGCAACGTTTCAGGAGAGATCCGTCTCCCATCATCGGGCAATGAGAAATGTGGTTTCTTTCCTATTTATTGCAAAGGTCGGATCGAAAGGTGTGAAATCAACCGGACGTGCGAGGAAGCTTGGGAATTTTTTGGTGCTCAGTTTCTAAGATTTTATCAGATTTCTAAGATTGAGTAAGATACTTGATTGATACAAGGAGTTGATAGAACTGAGTGAATGCTTTCTTTAACAAGTCTGTTTTTCCAGTTCTTATCCTCATCAATCACTGAAATGTTATCCCAATCGATCTGGTGTTTTTCCGTCCAACAATGATTGGCAAGGTCCTCCTTTCTATTGACTATGCTTTTGTCAATTCGACCATGGGTCACATTTGATTTATGTACACCTTTCGATCCGACCTTTGCAATAAATAGGAAAGAAACAACATTTCTCATTTCCCGATGATGGGAGACGGATCTCTCCCGAAACGTTGCCCAACTAAATATCAAAGGCTTGTCATGATAAGTGGTGACTATCATGTCTAATACGGTGTCAGAAACAGCCTTGATAAGTCCGAATATATTTGCTATGTCCAAAATTGTTTCCGCCGTTTCTCGCAATTTTAAAACCTTGTTAGTTTGAAGTCCACTGGAAATCTTTAACGACAAAAAGGAAAGAGAAACAAGACGAATCTTACCAGAAAAGTTCGTTTCCATGTTTGTTATTTGCAGCAATTTTGCTTCAAGTCTCTGTTGGAGCTGTTAATAAAGCACAAATTTAAAAACTGAAAAGAACGTTTGCATAACTAGAGGGCGAAACAAATACAGCCACCGAAATTTTACAGACGCACCGGAATATCAGAGAAAAAAAGACTTTCTAGGTCATACTACATGTTTTTTTATAAGAAAGTGGTTTATAAGAAAGTAGTGCTCAACGTCTCAAAAACTTAAGAAAGTTCAATACTGGATTTTTGAAAGTTAAGAAAGTTTTGTTTCATACTTTCACGCCTAATGTTCTGTATGTTATTTTCGCTCTTCTGTTCAGTCGTTCAGCTTGCTATTAAACGAGTCTAATGATTATTTTCTTTGAAAAACGTGGTATTTGTGCGAGGTATACAGTGTCTTAAACTGTGCATTCGCAGAAATACTGCATTCCAAAATTTTTGCAAAGAAAGTCACAAGAAAGTTTTGGTACTGAAAACATGAAAAATCTAAGAAAGTTTCAATACTGGCCCAAAAAAACTTTCTTAAAAAAAACGTTTATTGCTTGAAATCGCACTACATAGGAACATTTTAGGCACGCCATTAACACTATTCGGACACAAATAAAGTTAAATTTAGCAGTTCTCTTCAATTTCCTACCCTGTTATATGGGGTTTCAGTAAAATAATACCCATATTTAGAGAATTTCAGGGCCAAATAACCACCCATGTTGGCGGCACATACCCATATCCAAGTTATACCAATCTCTATGGCTATATTAAGCACCCCCTGGGTTAGGCTTATTAACCCGTTGCTGATTAAAAAACTGTAATGGAAAAATGACATAGTAAATATTACCAGCTCTATCTGTTGCTCAAATTCATGACATTGCTCCGAGTGCAAACTTTTAACTTTATCAATAAGAGAAGATGCTTGTTTCTTTTCTGCTTCTTTCAAATGAATTATTCCATGTAATTCAGCGATCTTCTTCATTTTCTCATCAATAACTGCTTCGAAATTTTTCACTTGTCCTGCGCTTTCTGTTACTTTCGTTTTATTATTCTGCAATTCATTCTCAAGGTTTTTTATTCGAGTATCCCGCTTCTGAATCTACAAAATAGGAAGACAGATATTGTGAGTTAGTTTGTTACTTTATTATTTAGGTAGTTAGTTACTTAGTTAGTTACTTAGTTAATTAGTTAGTTAGTCAGTTGTTTGATTAGTCAGTTGTTTGGTTAGTTAGTTAGTTAGTTAGTTAGTTAGTTAGTAAGGTAGTTAGTTAGTTAGTTAGTTAGTTAGTTAATTAGTTAGTTAGTTAGTTAGTTAGTTAGTTAGAAAGTCACTAAAAAGTTGGTAAATCAGTCAGTCAGTTAGTTAGCTATTTAGTGAGTTAATTAGTTAATGAGTCAGTTTTTATCTAGCTAGTAAGTTAGTTTGTACTTTTTATTATTTAAGTAAGTTAGTAAGTTATTTATTTAGTTAGTCAGTAAGTCAGTCGGTTAGTTAGTTGGTTAGTTAGTAAGTTACTTAATCAGTTAGTAAATCAGTCAGTTAGTTAGTTGTTATTTAGTGAGTTAATTAGTTAATGAGTCAGTTTCTTATTTAGTTAGTCAGTCAGTCAGTTAGTGAATTAGTTAGATAAATAGTTGGTGAGTTTTAGATGGTAAGGTACTTAATCAGTTAGTCAGTCAGTTAGTCAGTCAGTCAGTTAGTTAGTTAGTTAGTTAGTTAGTTAGTGAGTTAGTGAGTTAATTAGTTGACGAGTCAGTTTTTTACTTAGTTAGTTAGTCAGTCAGAAAGTCAGTTAGTTAGTACTTTGTTGTTGTTTTTTTAGTTAGTTAGTTAATCAGTAAGTTACTAAATCAGTCAGTCAGTCAGTCAGTCAGTCAGTCAGTCAGTCAGCCAGTCAGTCAGTCAGCCAGTCAGTCAGTCAGTCAGTCAGTCAGTCAGTCAGTCAGTCAGTCAGTCAGTCAGTCAGTCAGTCAGTCAGTCAGTCAGTCAGTCAGTCAGTCAGTCAGTCAGTCAGTCAGTCAGTCAGTCAGCCAGTCAGTCAGTCAGTCAGTCAGTCAGTCAGTCAGTCAGTCAGTCAGTCAGTCAGTCAGTCAGTCAGTCAGTCAGTCAGTCAGTCAGTCAGTCAGTCAGTCAGTCAGTTAGTTCCTAGATTTTTTATTCAGTTAGTTAGTTAGTGCAATATTTAGTTAGTTAGCTCATCAGTAAAATTTGCTAATAAGTCAATTCATTAGTTGATTAGTTACGGATAATTTCTTGCAAGCAGGTATAAACTTCATACTCTAGCTTGGTGAATTCTCATAATGATTCTTTCAAGAAAATGGCGCCTAAAGAAATCAAACCTCGTTTTCAGCCTCAGCAGCTCGTTCTGCATTTCGATCAACCTCGTTCTGCATTGTAGAAATCTTTAAATTCTTCTGTGAAACTTTTGATTCAAGTGATGAAATTTGAGCCATTTTATCAGTCAGTCTTTCTTCTAGGATCATAATTTGGTTGGAATATTTTGCAATATCATCTTCTAAACGCGTTATCACCATTTCCAATTCTTGTTGCTTTTTGTCCCCCATACGACTTCTTTCGACAACAGCTGATAATTCAGAGCGTAGGCCATTCATGGAGCTTGAAGAATCTTCGAGGCCTTCAATGAATTATTTCATTAATCATACAGCAAAGACTTTCCATCAAGTGGAACGCAAAAACTGTTTGGATTTGAGCCAAAGATTGCGTGATCAGAGAGCCAAAGGCGATTTGACTGAGCCTTAACCCTAATCCCACAGGACTATTTTTACCTTAAACTGCAAAGGGGATGTTTGCGACCGCATCCAGAAATTGCCCTCCTGTAGAGCTAAAGCAATGAAACTTGGTACAGGCATTGACCAATGGATAACAAGTTAGGTTGCTTAATAAAAATTTCTGCAAAAGATGGCTGCTGTTTCTGTCCGGCCCTTGTTTTTCTTAAGGTTTTTCGAAGGGAATTCTGGGATAATTTCCTTAGCTACAAATTCAACGCCTGCAGCTATGTAAAAAACGTAACTAAGGAAATTATTCCCAGAATTCCTTTCGAAAATCCTTAATGAAAACAATAGGCAAAAAACGGCAGCCTTCTTTTGCGGAAGCGTCTATTGGGCGTCTTCCACTTCTATAATGTCGTCAATAAAAATCCAGAAATTTCTCTATATTTTGTTATTAGTAACTATTTCTATAAAGTTGCAAAAATCTGCAAATTCTAATTAGGTTCACTTGTAAAAATAGGCATTTCAATCTGGTTTTTCCATGTCCTTTTTTCATATAAGGTAATGTCACGTAAACTATTGTTATCACTTCAGGAATCTTTATAACAGCACTTTGTAAGCAAATGCGTATGGGCTTAATGTCAACCTGGTTTGGTAACTTACATAATCAGACAACAAACAAATACAAGAAAAGCTTGAGGGGGTTTAGGGCTTTAAGAGCCAAATGAAATCGTCGAGCAAGTAGGTACGTGGATAAGTAGCTAAGAGAACGAGTGGATAAGAGAATGAGTGGATAAGAGAATAAGTGGATAAGCGGATAAGATGACAAGTGGTTAAGAGGATAAGTGGATAAGTAGATAAGATGATAAGTGGATAAGCGGATAAGATGATAAGTGGATAAGTAGATAAGATGATAAGTGGTTAAGAGGATAAGTGGATAAGTGGATAAGATGATAAAAGGATAAGTGGATAAGTGGATAAGATGATAAGTGGATAAGTGGATAAGTAGATAAGATGATAAGTGGATAAGAGGATAAGAGGATAAGTAGATAAGAGGATAAGTGGATAAGTAGATAAGATGATAAGTGGATAAGTGGATAAGTAGATAAGATGATAAGTGGATAAGAGGATAAGTGGATAAGAGGATAAGTAGATAAGAGGATAAGTGGATAAGTGGATTAGTAGATAAGATGATAAGTGGATAAGTAGATAAGATGATAAGTGGATAAGAGGATAAGTGGATATGAGGATAAGTAGATAAGATGATAAGTGGATAAGAGGATAAGTGGAAAAGATGATAAGTGGATAAGATAAGTGGATAAGTAGATAAGATGATAAGTGGATAAGATGATAAGTGGATAAGAGGATAAGAGGATAAGTGGATAAGATGATAAGTGGATAAGTAGATAAGATGATAAGTGGTTAAGAGGATAAGTGGATAAGTAGATAAGATGATAAGTGGATAAGTAGATAAGATGATAAGTGGATGAGAGGATAAGTGGATAAGAGGATAAGTGGATAAGAGGATAAGTAGATAAGATGATAAGTGGATAAGAGGATAAATGGATAAGTAGATAAGAGGATAAGTAGATAAGTGGATAAGTAGATAAGATGATAGGTGGATAAGAGGATAAGTGGATAAGTAGATAAGATGATAAGTGGATAAGATGAAAAGATGATAAGATGATAAGTGGATAAGTAGATAAGATGATAAGTGGTTAAGAGGATAAGTGGATAAGTGAATTAGTAGATAAGATGATAAGTGGATAAGATGAAAAGATGATAAGATGATAAGTGGATAAGTAGATGAGATGATAAGTGGTTAAGAGGATAAGAGGATAAGTGGATAAGTAGATAAGATGATAAGTGGAAAAGATGATAAGAGGATAAGTGGATAAGAGGCTAAGTAGATAAGATGATAAGTGGATAAGAGGATAAGAGGATAAGTGGATAAGATGATAAGTGGATAAGTAGATAAGATGATAAGTGGTTAAGAGGATAAGTGGATAAGTAGATAAGATGATAAGTGGATAAGTAGATAAGATGATAAGTGGATGAGAGGATAAGTGGATAAGAGGATAAGTGGATAAGTAGATAAGAGGATAAGTGGAGAAGTGGATCAGTAGATAAGTGGATAAGTGGAGAAGTGGATCAGTAGATAAGTGGATAAGCGGATAAGATGATAAGAGGATAAGTGGATAAATAGATAAGTGGATAAGTAGATAAGTGGATAAGTGGATCAGTAGATAAGTGGATAAGTGGATAAGAGGATAAGTAGATAAGATGATAAGTGGATAAGAGGACAAGTGGATAAGTAGATAAGATTATAAGTGGATAAGTGGATATGAGGATAAGTGGGTAAGTGGATAAGAGGATAAGAGCATAAGTGGATAAGAGGATAAGCGGATAAGAGGATAAGTGGATAAGTCGATAAGAGGATAATATATATCATATCATATTTTGTTTTTTTGGTTCGCAAGTAGCAGTAGATAAATATATAAATTCTGCTTGAACAGATGAAACCGGTATCGAAATAATCTGCATTTCTGCTCTATTTCTATTGTTATATATCATATCATATATATACTATATCATTAATAATAATAACAACTATATCATTACAATTTAAACCTATGTTATTAACACTGCCTTTTCTCTTTTTTTTTATTATTGTTAAACCCCCTTTTGTACTATTATTTTTTAGATTTATTGCTTGTAATTATCATTTTTTCCTCACGTGTTTTTATATTATGTAACAAATCTCAATAAACACTTAGATTTTTCTTGATGTAATTTATTATGATTTCGTAACTAAAAGATGAACGATGAACATTCGAACCATGTCTTTCAACCTCAAAATTGTCGTTTTGTGGATCAAAAATTGCCTGTACACAAAATCTCGAAATGTTGGAATAACAATGCTTGATTGTTTGATCAGTGCCCAGTTGACTAATTATACTTAGGTTGCAATCATACCTGCAATACTCCTCTGCTGAGCTGCATTTCTCGACGTCAAGGCAGCTTGTAGTTTATGAATCTCGACGTCCTTCTTTGCCATTTTCATCTCAAAATCAGCAATGATTGCTTTTGATTTACTTGGGCTGTACTCAACACTGTTTTCACCATTCCTGTAACCATTAGGTGAACTGTTTGTTTGAAATAAAGGTGATGTATTCAGCTGCATATACGACTGTGTCAAATTGTTGCTGATTCCACTATCAGAAGTCTAGTAGAATAAAATAAATAATCTGTAAGGATTTTGCCAAACAATGCTTGATCGTTTGACCAGTGCCTAACAAGCAGAATTGCTTTATCAAAGTTTACGAAACACATTAGAAGCAAAAATTGTTTGACGAGCAGTGTTTTGCTACATGGCCAAACGGTCAAACATTTGTGTTCTAAAGCGAATTTCAAATGTTTAAAAAACAATGTTTGATGGTTTGGCTAGTGCCTAACAAGCAGTATTGCTTTATCAAAGTTTTCGGAAAACATTACAAGGAAAACTTGTTTGATGAACAGTGATTCGCGACGTTGGCAACGGTCAAACATTTCGCTTGACAAGCATAAACAATGTTTGATTGTCTGAACTTGGTCAAACAAGAAGTATTAAGTCTTTGAAAAACTCAACAAACAAGCAAAAACTCACTTTGCTATAGCAATGTGGGAGTATTGCATCAAAATAGCAATCAAACAGTAGCAAAAACCTTCGGACTCCTCATTTGCCTCTCAGACTTCCTTTCTCATTTTCAAGTCACAATATTACCTGCATACAATACTTACCTGTTAAACTTGTTTGAAACTTGACGCAAAACGACATTTTTTAACTTTCAATTTCAATTTCAATTTTCAATTAACTTTAAAGACACGTTTCGATTATGATCGATGTATGGTGGAAACATGTCTTTAAAGTTAAAAAATGTCATTTTTGCGTCAAATTTCATGCTTGAATTGCCTCTCACACTTTGTTTTTCAACTTGCTCAAGTAACAGCATTAGCCGCAATACAATACTTACTAATGGAGTATTTGCAATTTGTGACTTCATTGCGTTTTCTTGAACTTGTTGCACCAGCATCTCCAGTCGTTGCATTTGAGTCTTCGCGCCTTCAACCTCGTTTTGGTATTCTTTAATCTTATCTTCCTTTTCCTCTATTACACTCTTTAGAGTCTCGTTGTCATGTTCTTTCTCTTTAGCTATTCGCAGATTTTCGTTAAGTTCGCTCATCTGGGCTCTTTCTATGTTCAAAGCTGATTTCAGAGCTTCGTTCTCTCTCCTAAACAGAAAATTTTGTATTAGGCCGTGTTTTGTTACCGACATTGTTGAATTCGCACAGAGAGGCAGTAAAGGAACAATATCAGGAAATACAACACCACAATGCACATCAACCTCGTCCCCAGGCCCCAAATCGAGTTTCCTCGAGTCTCAACTGTCAAATCGATTTTAGCCCTGGTACCGGCCAAATCTGCCAACATACTGGCAATTTTGGCCTAGGCAAAAAAACAAGATGTAGATTCCGAAAGCAGATGTTGTTAGAAAGAAAATGCAAAGAATTTCATCGATAACTGTCAGGCAAGATACAATATCTCATGTAGCATCACTTTTTGGTTTTTATACGTGTTTTTCACATAGTTTTCGGCCTATTTTGGTCTGAAATTTTGTAAAAACTGTGACGTCACTAAAAATTTCTATTGTTTGGACAGCCAATCAAATTGCGAATAGACAAGGCCGATACCAGGGTCGAATATGAACAGCGGAGTTTCGCGTAGAGGCCTATTCACCCTGGGGACGAGGTTGAATGCATATCAAACCCCAATAAATTTCCTATCATAAAAATAATTCTGTTCCTATGAAGGCAAGAATTTCAAACAGGCAGTTGGTTAGTTGGTTAGTTAGTTAGTTGGTAAGTCAGCTAAAAAGTAAACTAATTAATTGATTTAGATAATAAATTAGCAAGTTTAGATATGTATTTCGTCAGTTGATAGAAGGTCTAGTAAGCTAGTTAGTCTGATAGTTAGTTTGTTTGTAAATCCAATCAGTCAGTCAGTCAGTTAGTTAGTTAACTTGTTAGTCAGTCAGTCAGTCAGTCAGTCAGTCAGTCAGTCAGTCAGTCAGTCAGTCAGTCAGTCAGTCAGTCAGTCAGTCAGTCAGTCAGTCAGTCAGTCAGTCAGACAGTCAGTCGGTCAGTCAATCAGTCAGTCAGTCAGACAGTCAGTCGGTCAGTCAATCAGTCAGTCAGTCAGTTAGTCAGTCAGACAACCAGTCAGTAAGTCAGTCAGTTCGTTAGTCAGTCACTTAGTCAGTCGGTCAGTTGGTTAGTCGGTCAGTCAGTCAGTCAGTCAGTCAGTCAGTCAGTCATTCAGTCAGTCAGTCAGTCAGTCAGTCAGTCAGTCAGTCAGTCAGTCAGTCAGTCAGTCAGTCAGTCAGTCAGTCAGTCAGTCAGTCAGTCAGTCAGTCAGTCAGTCAGTCAGTTAGTTTGTTAGGTGGTGTTATTTAGTTTGACAGTTTAGCAACTACTAAGTTGGTATAAATTCTAAATAAGTCAAGAAATTCTAAATAACTATTTTGCTGCATCTTAACAATAATTTTTTGTACCTCAAAGTGTTTTCTGTTTTTGCAAGATTTTCTTCGAGTCCAGCTAATCTGTCTAGTAGAGCTTGTTTTTCTCTCTCGCATTCTCTCAAAGATTGTTTCAGACTTCTTTCTGATTCATCATACTATAAGAAATAAACAAATAAAAAAACTTCATGAATATCATGCTTTAAATGAGAAACCATGTGTTAAGTAAGGATGATCCAATTCATCGCACTTCTGCTCAAATCATATGAGCACAAATTCTTACGCGGCTTAATATGAATAAATTGAGCATTTGCTTTTTATCGCATTTTTCTCGACTCTAGATGCGTTTCGGATTTATTGGCGCTCATCAATAACAAGTGTGAATCAATAACATTCTTTTGCTTATATGGCGGGTTTATGTAATAAGTTAACTACTTAATGGCGGGCGCAAACCGTTCTAACATTGCATGCCAACATGTTGGCTGAAAATAGGCAAAAATGTTGGTACGGTTTGCTATACCATCACAACATCTGAGAAGTTTTTGGTTGCTCACGTCATCTACAAATAATCTTTTGCAAAGATTTTTCCACAAGTGGCATACCACAACAGATGGGATTCGAACCTGGATTTCATGTCCAGAGAGCCAACGATGTTTCCCTTGAGTTATAGAGCTCAATGAAATCGCCGAGTAACTCTCTAAGTCATACAGCCCAAGGCTCTCCTCCCGTTTTGCATTTTGTGTTTCGGCTATGTTGAGCCTTCTTCAGAACCATACATGTTTGTATTTATTTATCATGAATGGCGTAATCTTTTGCAAACACGACTAAAAAGGAAGCTGCTATTTGTTTATTGCTCGCTCTTTTGGTTGAAGACGAAGAAAAAAAACTCGCGCTCCAAATCAAACCACCAACTTAGGGTCTCCGAAATAACGACTGAAATTGAAAATGGCTAACATTTATAAACATGTTTAAAAATGTCGGCCAGCATTTTTTCGTCAACAACATGTTGGTTATTATGCTAACATCTATAGCAAACCGTGCCAACATGCTGTTAGTAGCGATGTTGGCTAACATGTTGGCACGGTTTGCACCCGGCTTTACCCGATTTTACTTGCCTGGAACCAACAATTTATTTCAATTTTAAAACACCATAAGCTAGATATTTTTCTCCTTCCCTTTCTGTGGCTTGCAGTGTACTGGGGCTGTAGGACCATACGGCTTTTGACTATCTCATCTCTAAAACATGGAGACGATGGAGAATGGAATGATGGCGTAGAATGATTGAACGACATAGAATGTCATTGAATGTCAAAGTTTGTCATTCACGTCACTCTACTTTTCCATGTCAATCAATCATTCAATTGCATTCAACTTTATCATTCAATACTCCATGTTTTAAGATGGGTTTTGTTTATAACTTTATCTATTCTGAAATCTGAAAAATTACAATCCGTAGGCTTTCGATTCGAGACTCCCAAAAAGCATTGTCTTTAAAACGGAATACTTTAGAGAGGCAGAGTCCAGAAAAGTGTTCAACCTTCCTCCAGACACAAAAATACCCCTAGCTGGAAACCTTCCTCACTTAACAATGAAAAATAGGCGTGTTTTAGGTGCGGCAAAATATTTTCTATTGTTCTACTGGACCTTCCTCCGGTCAATGACCGTGTGACCGTAACTTTTTCCTGACTCTGTAGAGAGGTTGATTTGGAAACGAGACTCTCTGTGGAAAGACTTCGAAATCTTCCAGCAATTGAGTCTGGAAAGTTTGGAGCTTGCAACGTCTCCGATTTCCCCGAGAGTTGTCTAAAAGAACGGGCTTTCGACAGTAAAATGTCCGAGAAGAACGCACCCTTAGAGATATGCCTATGGCATTCCCCTGACATCAGCTCACAATGTTAAACAGTTTAAAAGTTTGACAAAAATTGGTTCTCAACAATAGATGCGATTGCTCCTATTGTCAGATAAGTCATAGCTAATGCAATCTCTGAGGTTGCTTCATGTTAGTATGAATTAGTGAAGTATCACTACTGTCATGATTTTTACCGATTTCATTTCATGTTGCATTTGATCCCTGACATCCATCAATTTCTGTTTCATTTTTTCTCCAGCAAGTAAACTTTCCTCCAGTTTTGCTTCAATACTGCAAGGAGAAAAGATAAACAATTTTTGGGTGCGTTCTCTTTAAGCGAATCGGAGATCTGCTTCGCTTTTTTAATTCTACGAAGACGTGGATGCGAAGCGAAGCAAAACAAAAAGAACTCACTGATTAGACCTTACAAGCAAATCAACGGTTCTAAGAAGTAGCCTCTGACCTTCTATCTTTCCATGCGCAATTGCATCTGTTTCAGCAGACTTTTAAAATCCACGCAGTTTATCAACATTTAAATCATTGACAAATTTTGACAAAAATCTTAAACTTCTCCCGTCATTTTAGCGCGAAAATCTGACTCGATCAAGTCATATATTGACGTGCAACATAAAGAGGGACCAAGAAGCAACAACGAAAAACTGAATCAGATCCAAAAAGAATACAGAAAATTGTTTTCGCTTCGCTAAGCAATAAATTGCCACAAAGCAATTCACTTGCTTCGGTCTAAAAAAGCGAAGTGGCTTCGCTACTGTAATGAACAATGCGGTACAATGTCGAATCAAACTTTCGCTTCGCTCCAAAAGAACGCATCCTTTGTAGTAACCAACAGGTCAATTCACCCTGGTCAAAAAGTCAACAGGTCAAAAAGGCTAAGATCACATGAATGCAAAGCAAATTGGGACCTCAGAAAAGAAGCTGTACCCAGGTCCACCATTGTTGACTTTTCTGATTCACATTGTTCTGTTTTTATGCCATTGTAAATATAATCAAATTAGAAATAACATTTTTAGTAGGAGAGATGTTCCTGTAAATTCTGATTTTGTGTACATTGAGTTAAGCAGCTCTGAGGGCTGAAATATAAGATTTTAAAGCAACTTTGAGGTTTTGAGTCAAAACTTTTGACCTGAGTTATACGCTTCATTTATAAAGAAGCACTTAATAAGGAACCTACATGTAGAAGGCTGAAAAATTTAAAGAACTCACACGACTGAAGATAGTTCACTAAGGAATTTTAATATTTGACATTTTATAATCACTGAATACAATCAAGAATTGGAAAGCATGCTCCATTCATTTGCAGTCAAAACTTTTATTATAAATTGTTTATTATGCATGTATCCAATGCTTCATTGAGAAATGTTTAAGCTTTATTCGCATAAAGGTGTCTCTGTATAATAGTCATGACATGACACTAAACATGCAGTTGGAAGTAAGGAACTATTAAGGACTTTTGGTGCTACAATTCAATCAAAAAAGGTTCAAAAATAAGAAACTTTGGGAACGAGAACGCTCTAGGATCTTTATAAAATAAAAACGTGTAGTATGCTTATTAACAGGGAAGTTGAGCTGGCTTTAAGTAGGTCTTTGTCTCATGAATATAACTAGAAAAAGGTTGGAAAAGCAATAAACGTTTCTGTCCTGATTTGGTCTGCCTTAGGCGATTGATATTATAGAGCAACTACTCTGGAAGGGATACACCGAGCCTAGAAGAATGAATACACGCTTCTTTTTATAAAGAACCACATTATAAGGAACATACATGTAGAAGGCTCGAAAATTTAAAGAACTTATACTACTAAAGAGAAAATCATTAAGAAACTTTTCAATGTTGAATGCTTTTTTCACTGCACATAATCAAGATTTAGAAAGCCGTTTCCATTCATTTGCAGTCGAAATCACATAAGTTGTACGTTACGCATGCATAAATGTTTCCTTGAGTAGTCTCGAGCTTTGCTTACATGCAAGTGTTTTTGTATTGTTGTCATGACACTAAATGTGCAGTTAAAATTAAGGAACTATTAAGGAACTTTTTGAAGTACAATTACCTCGAGATCCAAAAACAAGAACTTTTGGGAACAAGGACTTAGCTAGGATCTTTGTAAAATAAAAAAACTTGTATTATGCTTCTAAAAAGTGAAATTCAGCTCGTTTCAAGTAGGGCTTTGTCTCATTATTATAACTAGGAAAAGTTCGGAAAAGCAAATAGTCAATTTTGCCTGCTTTGGCCTGCCTTAAGCCCTGGGCAAATTAACTGAACATTTCACTGAACATCGTCCAAAATTGAAGTTCAGTAAAAAATCCAGTTCATTTGGCCACCTTGTCCAGACAATGAACATTGTTAAATGAATATTTTATCGGAGTCAAAAGCATTTGATGAACAAAAGTTGTTCAGTGGTATGTTCTGTTCATTTGGCCACTCAACTAAACAAACACTGAGCGTATATCCGATATACGCATGTGCTTGGCAGCAACTTTGTCAATTTTTCAATTAAATATCTCAAATTTATCGCCAAAAAACTGCATGAAAAAGAGACTGAAAATGTTCGGCAAATGTTCAGTCAAATGCTCAGTGCATTTGGTCAGGGCCTTAAGTGATTGATATTATAGAGCAACTACTCTGAAAGGGATATACCGAGCCCAGAAGAAATACTTCAGGTTCCATGTTAAAAATAAGTGTTTACCTTTTTCGTATTTTTAATTCTTGATTGTAGTCATCTTCGAATTCCGCGAGTGCAGTTTTTAGGTTATTCATTTCGGAATCTTTCATGGAATTTCTCTTGTTCAATACATCTTCATTTTTCAGGAGATTTCTAAGAAGAAATATTATTTATCTATCATTCTCATTTTTCTTTTATTCTTTATAGACTTATTACTTTCCTCAGACTTATTACTTTCCCTTCCTCAGAAGCTGTTTCGAAAGAGTTTCCACTCTTTCGGAAACAGCTTCTAACAACTACAACAAAATACAGTTGTTTCCTCAGAGTTTCCTCAGTTTACTAGACTTATTCCATGAGTCGTAGTTTTCGCTTCTTAGGCCAATTTTATTTCGATAGGTCGCTCAGAACTACCACCCAGATCATTAGGCCATTCAATTCAATTTTTAAAGTAAATAGCTGCTGCTGTTGCTAAAGACTGCCGTTGCTGTTTACGAAGAGTGGGACATCTGTAATGAGTCTATTAGTTTACTATGAAGGAAACATCAACCTGTTGTTGTGGTTGTTCGGGAAATTGTTGGTTGTTATTTGCGAATAGAACGACTTGTGTAATAAGACTAGATCCTATACTCGCTTCTTTCAGGATAAATTGTACGTTAAGCATGTATCCATTGTTTCTTTGAGTAGTCTCGAGCTTTGCTCACATGCAAATGTCTCTCTTTTATTGTTAAGACCACTGTATGCGCAGTTAAAATTAAGGAACTATTAAGGATTTTTTGGAACTACAATTGCCTCAAAAGAGGCCCAAGAATAAGGAACTTTAAGAACTAGGCCTTGAGGTAGGTTCCTTATAAAAAAAAAAAGCGTGTAAGCATGATTCTGCCATAGGACAACATTTACTGGATCACCCAGAGTGTGCAGAAAATAACAGCGAGGACTGTTTTCGAATAACTGGCAAAATTAGATAAGTGTTTCAACAAAGCGAATGGAGTCTGTCAATATCAAAACACAATGGCCAGTTCTGTGTCTTGACAGAAAGAGTTCGTTTATTCACTTCACTCTTCAATTCATTTCATTGGTCATCCCTCTGTACCCCGCGAGCTGATTGGTGTTCAAAACACAATGCCATCATAGCTTCGCTTTTTTATTAGTGCTTTTTGATCCGCATCTGGGTACAAATACTGCCATGTGTCATACTCTTAGGTGCCAAATAAACCGAGGGTCCAATGAAAGGGGGGTGGGAACTTTTTCGAAAATTTAATAAACGGGAGTCCTAATAATGTCCGGGGTTGGGGGAAATTTATTAAACGTAGTTTACTTCTTTCACAAGTGAAATTTTTTCTTCCAAAATTAATAAACGGAGGGGGTCCTTATAAGGTCCGGGGGGATGGGGGAAAAAGCTCAGAATTAAGAAATAGGGGAAACCCTTTTACAAATAATTCTATTGGTCTTCCCACTGTATCCAACCAGCTGATTGGTATTTAAAACACAATGCCAATTCAGCTTTTCGTTCTTTCTGGTTGGTGCATTTCGAGCCACATCTGGGTAAAAATTCCGCATTAGTCTATTGTTTCGGTCTGTTTCTGACGTTTATACTCTGAGGAGTGTCAGTCAAAAAAGCCTTTAAGTATGCCCAAAGATGTTTCGACTGTCTCTCGCAATTTTACTACTCAAAAACTACCCACTGTATTAATTGTACTACTCAAAAACTACCCACTGTATTTATTATGTAAAATCTCACCTAATCTGTAACTCATTTTCCATGATTTCTTGTTCAAGAAATGTGATATGTTCGGATTGTTTTGCTCTCTCTGACCGATGTTCTTTCAATAAATTATCCTTCATTTTTAACTAAAACGAAAAATTTAAAGAAAATTTATTACACAGCAGAACCAAATAACTATTTCGATTAGTTTAGGTAAAATTACTTTTTCATCGACACAGATACACTCATTTTTGTTATAAGAAACTATGCTATGAGCCGTATAGTAAGGTTTCTTAACTGAGCAAAATGGTATAGTAAAAGTTTCTTGCAGGGTTTCTTAACTTAAAAATAAAATTTCGGAAGCTTCATGAAATAATGGTTTAATATGAAGCATCATGTTCTTAGCAGTCAAAATATGGAGACATTTTCCGGTATCGAACTTAAGTATGATAGTTTTTAGGGATTATTGTTACGTAAACATTACAAAATGCACTTCAAAAATAGAAAGTTGAATTTTAAAGTTTTTTATTTTACTCCTTAGTCCATATAGAAGAGTTTCTTGATTTTTTAGAAAAAGGCATATATAGTTTCTTATAGTAGGTTTCTTACAAAAAAATGAACTTTCAGGACTCAAAATCAGAAAATTTTAAGAAACTTTCAGTACTGGGCCAGTTTTTTAGTTTCTTATAAACAATACGATTACTCGATTGTAAATGAGAAAAAGCAAACCTTTGCTTGAGCATCACTAAGCTGATAAGCTGTATCTTCAAGTTGTGTGACGAGGACATTATTCTGCGCAAATAAACGTGAATTTTCATCACGAACATTCAGAAGTTTCTTTCTCAATGACGAAGTGTCATTATTTGATAAATCTAATCCATTGGAGAAATTCCGTGATCCTGATCGGTTCTCCTATAAAGAAAGATGCAAATCTGTCATCAATCAAAGCAAAAGAATACATTTGTGAATCACAACCAATTTATCATGAATCACTTTTAAACAATCACGAATCACGGATAAGCAATCATGAATCACAGTTAATCAATCTTGAAACACAATAATCAATCATGAATCACAGTTAATCAATCATCAATCACATTTAATCAATCAACAATCACAGTTAATAAATCATGAACCACAGTTAATCAATCACAAATTGCAGTTAATCAATCATGAATTACAGTTAACCAATCACGAATTGCAGTTAATCAATCATGAATTGCAGTTAATCAATCATCAATCACAGTTAACCAATCATCAATCACAGTTAACCAATCATGAATCACAGTTAATCAATCATGAATTGCAGTTAATCAATCATCAATCACAGCCTATCAATCAAGGGTTACAGATGATCAATCATGAATCATGGCTTAACAATCATTTATTATGGCCCATCAATCATAAATCACGAATAATCAGTCAAGAATCTCGGATAATCAATAGTTTATCACAGCTAATCAATCACTATTTAATGATTATCAATCATCAATTGCAAACAATCAATCATAGATAAACAGTCGAAACATTTTTGAGCATACTTAAAACATTTTTGGTCTGACAGTCCTCAAAATATGAACGTCAGAAACAGACCGAAACAATGAACTAAGGCGGAATTTATACCCAGATACGGCTCGGAACGCACTTATCAGAAAGACAAGCTGAATTGGCATTGTGTTTTAAACACCAATCAGCTAGCAGGATACAGCAGAAAGATCAATTGAATTAATTGAAGAATCCAAGTGAGGTAAGGAAAAGTCATCTGGTTATAATATCTGCCTTAGTTCACTGTTTTGGTCTGTTTCTGACGTTCATAATCTGAAGAGTGTCAGACAAGAAAAAGATTTTATGTATGCTGAAAATCAGGGGAAAATGTTTCCACTGTTTATCGCAATTTTGAAGAACCCAAAAGCAAATCACAGATAATAAATCATGAATCACAGCTTATCAATCAAGAATCACAGATAATCAACCATAAAACTACAGCTTATAAATCACGAATCAAAGCTTATCAATCATGAATCAAAGCTTATCAATCATGAATCACAGATAATAAATCCTGAATCACAACTAATCAATAATGAATCATAGATAATCAATCACAAATCACAGCTTATCATTCATTAATCAAAGATCACCAGTCATGAATGTCAGATAATCAATCAAGAATCACATTAATCAATCACTAATCACAGCTTATCAATCATGAATCAAAGCTTATCAATCATGAATCATCACTTATTGATCATGAATAACAGATAATCAGTCATAAATCACATCAAATCACTCCTACCTCTGATCGAGCACTATTTGATTCATTCTGTCTAGTGATTTCTGGGAATGAAAATGAATGCCCTGATGAGAACAGCTCATTGTGTACTTTAAGATTATCATTTGCAGATGAAACAGGAGTCAAATCATCTAATGTCAACAATGGTATAGGACTGGTATGGTCTTTTATACTTCTTGAGTTCTCTGATATTCTGAAAGGAAATAGTTTCATTCTACATACAATCTTTTAAAAGACCAATAACATATTGTTTTAAAACAACAGAAGAAAATAAAGCTTTTCAATGAAACTAAAACCCCTCCAGTGGTAGCAACAAAGGCAACAGAGAGGCAGTTGTCGAAGGCAAGTGCTAGGGGTGGGGTGAAATGGCAATTTAAGGCCCATGAAACCCTAGAGAGGCCCAAAAGTAGATGAGCTAACAACACCTAAATCCTGGATGTGATGTTACTCTGGCCTGGGGTTTGAACCCACATCTCCCCAAGCTTTTGACACCACAATCTACTTGGGTAAAACCACTATGGGGGTACAAATGCTTCAGATGGGGGGGGGGGCAATGAAGCCTGCCATTGGTGTGGCTGTTTATTTACACATTAAACAAGGCCCAAGGGAGAATATTCTTGCCTTTTCTGAATGTTTATCATTCATAACTTTTATCATTTCCTCTAGTGCTTTAAAACAAACTTTCTTTTTTCATATGAATTTTTATCTTTCTATGAATTTTCATAAGTTTCACAAAAGGAAGCAATTCCAAATTCCTAGATACATTTCAGATTTGCAATCAAGAATCCTTATTTATCTCAGAATTATCAGCGACAAGATAATGATATCTGTGAAAATTAACGATATCTCTTATGTAAATAAAATTGCTTTTGTGTTTTTCAGCTTTCAGTGACCACCTGGCCTTTTATCAGTCAGGTCAGGCTTTCTTTGTGCGAAAAACAGCTTTGAAAATTCATAACATAAAGTAATTTTAGATACAGTTAACGATGGACGTGCAATTTCTATACTTACGCATCTTCTGTATCTTTGGCTTGAGGCTGTGGATTCAAATTTTTCAAGGATTTTTCAGTGAGGATAAGCCTTCTTCTCAACTCAAAACAATCTCTCATCAAAGGGTCGTCATCTGCACTTTCAACCGTGCTGCTCACACTCGGCGTTGAACAGCGACTCATTTCAAGAATTCCAGTCAGTGCTTCAGCTTTTAAATCACAACATTCAAGACAACAAAATAATTGTTATTTATTCTTCAGCCAATCGAGCAAAGTCTTTGTTTATTTACGTTAAAATATCTGAATGTTCAGATGGCGGTTCCAGTGCGTCTACTGTCCAAGCTTAGGCCCAAATGTTTCCCTTTTGCTGAACGAACTACTGAAGACAAACAAAGCTCCTCATTGGTTTATCTCAGTCACGTGAGAGTTAGCGGGTTATTTCAAACACAATGTGAATTTTGTAAATTCTTTCTGTCCACTGTTGACCCTTGATCCTGATGATCCTTCACTCTTTGTCGATTTTATGATTTTTGGCCCTTACCCACTTCTACTCAGGGTAAAGGCCTGGCTAAACTAGGAGACACGCGCACGACAGAGATGTCTCTTTGGCAGGGACGCCGGAGCGATGGTAGGGCAAGGGGGCGACCAGAAATGTAAGGGCATTTGAGATAAAAAATAGGAGGTTTGGTGGTACGCCCCAAGGATTTTTTGTGTCCACGCCCTTTAGATTGGCTTAAAATGCAAAAAACTTTTTCAACGAGAACTAATCATGTTTTTATACGATAATTTTTGGCTATGTCTCCACATGCACGCATTTCGAATGGCATAATAATGGTGAAACATCGTATTTAACGTTATCAAAGTCAATTCCGTTTTACATTGAAAGGGCACTATTGCCCCCTTGCTCCCCTTAAGAAAAGGCAGGAGGGGTACCAGCCTCCCCCCGCGCCCCCCTCTCCGGCGTCCCTGCTCCTTGGTGTCTCCCAGTTTACTCGGAAACTTTGTAGTACACAAATTTGTAGCAAGAGACACGCAAATTTTTCTGGGAGACAACAAACTTATCGTGTCTTCGCGACAGGTAAATGACTTGGGTGACATGTTACTCGCTTGGCACTTGCATGTTTAGCCACCCTGGGAGACATGCTGAAACAGTGTCGCGCGCGACAAGTCTCCTAGTTTAGGCATAGCTTTAACCCACATCAGGAGCTTCTGAAATTCACCGAGCCAGAATATATCGAAAAATAGAAACTGAAGTTGGCACAATACGTAAAAAAGATTCTTAGATTGTAGTTTACCAAAACACGTCATCATATTTATTACCGCACAGACACAGATGATGTATCCCCTTCCTTTTTGTATATAATATTCAACATCTTCATTTCATATAGCATTGATTAACATCTTCATTTCATTCCATATTAATTGTTATCTTGATCTCATATAAGGAATTCCATTTCATTCTACGAATAGGCTTTGTTGAATGGTAATTGTAATTGTAATTGTACAATTTTTAACGTTAGTTTAATACAAAAGTGAT
The DNA here is from genome assembly GCA_014526335.1 of Chrysaora quinquecirrha. Classification (NCBI taxonomy): domain Eukaryota; kingdom Metazoa; phylum Cnidaria; class Scyphozoa; order Semaeostomeae; family Pelagiidae; genus Chrysaora; species Chrysaora quinquecirrha. Next base: position 129,887 of record JACTAT010000187.1, on the reverse strand, counting down.
AAACACTAATTCACACTCACATGAAGCAAATTCATAGATTGCATCAAAGAATCATTTATTGCAAAACGAACATGTGCATTTTTTATTTAAGAACCATGTTTTTATCAGTTTTTTGAACTCTTTGTTATTTCTGGCTGACTTGATTTCAGCTGGAAGAGAGTTCCAGATTTTGGGCCCTTGAAATCTTAAAGATTTAATGCCATAATTAGTTGTTATAACCTTCGGAATTTGTAATTACCAAAAGGGTCTTTTTTCTTATATTCTGATGTGACTATTGCCTTTTTTAGCGATCTAGGAAAGGTCCCTTGAAGAAAGGTCTTTAGCGTATGTACAAGTGGTTTGATGATTATATCGACTGAGACTTTTATTAGAAATTTTGCGTTTATCATATCGTGACCAGATGCATTTTTATGATTTAGATTTTCAATTATGTGTCTAACAGCTCCTAGGGTACAAAAGGGGTACAAAATTTTGAGATTTCGAGAAACTGCAGAAACATTTTTTGACATGTTGGACAGATTCTGATGTGGAACAATGATTTTGCTCTGCATACTATTTGAAAAGATCTCTTTTTGTTTCTAATGTATCATCATGCAATTCGTGAAATTCATTAGCATCTTCATTTCATACTGTACTTACTGTATTCATGATGATCTTCATTTTATACTTGATTCATTGGCATCTTCATTTCATACTTAATTTATCAGCATCTTCACTGCTCATTAGCATCCTCGTTTTATGCAGTATTCATTAGTATCTCAAGTTCATATAGCCTGCGTGCAGCCTCAAACTCTTCTTTTGTATCTTACTTTTGTATTTTGTATTTTCTTGCTTCCGTATTTTCTTGCTATAATCGAGGGTGACTTACAACCGAGGGTGACTGATATTCGAGGTCGGCTTATATTCGAGGGCTGCTTATATTCCAAGGTGGCTTATATTCGAGGACGGCATATATTTGAAGGTGGCTTGTATTCAAGGGCGGCTTATATTCAAGGGCGGCTTACATTCGAGGGCGGCTTATAATCGAGGGTGGCTTATATTCAAGGGCTGCTTATATTCGAGGGCGGCTTATATTCAAGGGCGGCTTATATTCGAGGGCGGCTTATAAGCGAGGGCCGCTTATATTCAAGATGAAACAGAATGTAATGAAGATGCTAACCAATGCAATGCGGCCTAATTTTACCTTCCTGAAAACGATGAAAAATCCGTACACTTCTAAATATTTTGTTCCCTTATACGAGTTACCACCTCGTCTTCATCTCATGCTGTATTGTACGGTATTGTAGTGTAGGGTCAACTCAGTCTTATGGTTTAAGAGTTGTAAGCTGTAAGTAGGGGTAGTGCAAACCGTCTCGGTCAGTTTAATAGGTTCATTTTCATTTCATTCATTTATTCTAATTTTTACACAATACCCTTTCAGCATTACAAAAAGAAAAACTTAGACTATAAATTCACAAGATTGCAAACTTAGACTATAAATTCACAATTTAGAATGTAAGAAAAATAATAATGTAGCTGCTCTTCCAAGGGGTCGTGTTTGGGTCACTACCTCAGGAATTCCTTTAGTTTTCGTTTGAAGGAAATTAGCGAGGCAGAATCTCTTATTGTTTTAGGGATCTCGTTCCAAGTAGTTGCTCCCTGGTATTTAAAGGATTCTTTACAATATTCTAAACGAAGTCGGGGAATTTCGAAATCTTCAATCAAGGGTAAATCAAGGATTGACTTTAAGGGTTAACTCCAAGCGTGGGTTGGGGTAAGCGACAGCACATCACGCTCGGGTAAAAAATTAGGCCTTCTGAAGACTCAGAAAACAAACCATTTTTATTAGCAAGAGTCATTCAATTTGAGCAATATTTAGCATTAAGTCCACATTAATAAGCGAGTTTCAGCAGTTATTTTATAACAAGCCAAATTACAATGCTACAAACTACCCCCACCAGAAGATACTGTAAGCCCAAAAGAAAACAGCCCACCCAGTTGATAAGCCCAACAGTAAATAAGCGCACCCTGTTTAGTGCTTTATCAGGAGATAAGCCAATGGGAATATGTGCGGCAGTTACAGTAAAATCCGCACATAAGAACCAAAGTTTTTGAATACAGCCTGTTTAGGTTCTTAGGTAAAAAAGGGGATTAAACAGGAAAACAACCTAGATGGGTTCTTAAATCGGTTCTTCAATAATAGACCATTTCAAAGAAGTCTGGACCAAACACGACTTTTTTTCTGGAAAATGGTAGATATATTGAGTGAGGGCATCCTCTCCACGTGCAAAGACCAGAATTGCAGTCATTTTAGGAGGAATTGTTGCAGCAAATTTTCGTTCAAATTCACGTTTAATGGGAGTTTAAGTGAAAGAAAGGATCCAAGTCCCAGTATATTTGCTCTAGGAGGCATTTTATCAAGTATTATCCTTTTTGTGACTTGCTTGCATGTTGTTTCCTGAGTTTCTGCAGATATTTTTAACATTTTACTGTAACAGATTCCTTTTCTCTCTTATTCTTCCATTATCCATGAATTAGAAGTAAAATCTGCTGCACTGCCTCTCCCAAAGCTACTGTAATCGTTGCACGCGGAGAAGGTTCCCTTACACAAGATATCTACCATGTTCCAGAAAATGTCGCGTCGGACCCAAACCTCTTTGAAAAAGGTCTATTACTGTTGTCACAGCCTACAATTTATGCAGTACAAGTATTATATACAAGTTTCGTAGCATGGCTTCACTGCCTGAAGAATTTTCAAGTATCCTTAATGATTCTTGTGAAGAAAAGTTTTTCATACGAATGAACCTCTGTACTCTGCTAAATGCATATTGTCTGCAATAAGTGCCGAGATTTGAACGACAGCCCCCTTTTCTTCTCTTTCCAATTTTTTTAGCGTTTGCAAGGCCCTGGCCAAACGATCAAACATTGTGTAGGTATCAAACAAGTGAAATTTGCTTATCAAGCAATGTTTGAACGTTTGACCACGTCTCAAAACATTCATTGATAAACATAAATAAGCAGAAATCGTAACGCGATTTTTCGAAAAAGTTCAAAAACATGTTTTGCTTGGCAGAAGCTAAAAGTATTTGCAAAGCATTGTTTTTCAATGTGTCCAAATGGTATAAAATTTTGTATGACAAACAAATTGTTAAGGCGGGCGCAAAACTTAAAAAACGTGCCAACTTTGTTGCCAAAATGTGGCCAACATTGTTGGCCAACATGTTGGTACGGTTTGCCATACCATCACAACATCTGAGATGTTTTGGGTTGCTGACGTCATCTACAAATGATCTTTTGCAAACATGACCGAAAAGGAAGCAGCTATTTGTTTATTGCTCGCTCTTTTGGTTGACGACGAAGAAAAAACTCGTGTTCCAACTCAAACCGCCAGCTTAAATCTATTACTCATTTAAGGGTCTCCGAAATAACGACCGAAATTAAAATGTTGTGCCAACATGTTGGCGAGACATAGCAAACCGTACCAACACATCAATTTTGTTCAAATCGACGAAAATGTTCGCCTAAAATTTTTAACATGTTTAAAAATGTAGGCCAACCTTTTTTCGTCAGACAAAAACATGTTGTTTATTAGGCCAACATCTATAGCAAACCGTGCCAACATGTTGGCCAACAATTGTTGGTGGCGATGTTGGCCAACATGTTGGCACGGTTTGCGCCCGGCTAAAGAATGAGATCAGCTCAGATCAGCCTGAGATAAGCCTATTGGCTTGCAGCTTGCTGTGTGGAACAATCTCCACAATTGTACCCTATGATTCTAGCTGTTTCAGGCGTTGTTCCTGCTTTCCCCCGCAATCGTCATTGATCCCTATTTAGTTTCAATTTGCTGTCGCTTGTTTGCGGTAATTTCCTTTTTTCTGAGTTGTTTTTTCATCTTCTTCAGTTATTCCCTGTTTGTTCCATCTTGTCACCTCTCGTTCTCATTTATTCCAACAGATTTCTACTTCGTCCCATTTGTTCCCTCCGATTCCAAGTTATTCCCACTTTGTTTCAGCATGTCACAATGGTTCCATTCAGTTCCGTTTATTCTCACTCATTCCACGAGTTCCCAGCTTTTCTGTTTGTTCCAGATTTTAGCGCATGCTGGCTAATGGCCTCTTAATGCTTCCTAATGAGGTTGTTGTTCAAACTCATGCCAAATTTCGAAGACTCGGAACAACCGCTTCGATTGTTTTGATTGTATGCATTTGAATTGCAATTAAAATAATTAATTAACTCCATGATTGTTTAAATTGTGTGCACAGAGAATAGAAATTCCGATCTTATTGTTACAACATTCCTGATTCCTAGGTATCTAGGTATGTATCTAGGTATGTATCTAGGTCTATTTCTTCCGGTTGGCCGAAAACCCCTGCATAATGTTTGAAGAAGAATTCTTCAAACATAAAAGTCGCAGTTTTCGCTCCTTAGGCCAAATTTATTTCGACAGGTCGCTCAAAAATACTCTGAGCATTAGGCCATCCAATTCAATTTTATTAAATAAATAGTTGTTGCTGTTGCTAAAGACTGCCGTTGCTGTTTACGAAGGGTGGGACTTATGTAATGCAGTTTTATATAATCTAGTCAAATAGTTCTCGGCCTTTTCGGGTTGTCATTTTGATGAAATTGTGACGTCATTTAAATAATTATACGCATTGTTTCAGCAGCCAATCAAATGACGAAATGACAAGACAAATACACGTTGATTGACGAAATGACGAAATGACAAGACAAATACACGTTGATTCCTATTCACCCAACGGACAAGGTTGAATAAATGATTATCTTGGCATTCACTTACCTCGATTCTGGCTAATTTCTCTCTAACTTCTTGAACAGCATTTTCTCTTTTCGTGATGACATACATGAAGCCGCCACCTCCAGCACCAGCTAAGCATTGGCCTAAATTAGAAAAGAGATCAACTTTTAAAAAGCGATTTGAATACAACCTGATTAGGTTCTTATCAACCTCGCCCCCAGGCCCAAAATCGAATTTCCTCGAATCTCAACCGTCAAATCGATTTTGGCCCTGGTACCGGGCACAAAATCTGCCAAAATACTGGCAATTTTGGCCTAGGCATAAAAACAAGATGTAGCTAGATTCCGAAAGCAGATGTACTCAGAGAGGAAATGCAAATTGATAACTGAAAGGCACGATACTGATACAATATCGTATGTAGCATAATTTTTTGGTTTTTATACATGTTTTTCACCTAGTCTTCGGCCTATTTTGGTGTGAAATTTTGAAGAAACTATGACGTCACTTAAAATTTCTATTGTTCGAATTGCCAATCAAATTGCGAATAGACAAGGCCGATACCAGGGTCGAATATGGACAGCGGAGTTTCATGTAGAGGCCCATACACCCTGGGGACGAGATTGGGTTCTTATGCAATGAGGTGTATGCCATAATCAGAGGTGAAGGTTCTTAAAAGAGAGTCTAAAGCGATTGCAAGGAATATTAAATCACAACACAAGGTTAAGCAGCTTAGCAGGTCCATGTTTTGAATGCAATGTTTTGGAGTCCATTAAAGAGGCTAACAAAAGCACAAGTTGCATTTAAAACCCCATTGAGAGTTCTAAGTCCCCTTAATTGATACCCTCTTTGGATATCAGGCTAAAATGGTTCTTATTTTTGTATACAAAATAAGTGACTCCCGGGGAGGGTACATAGTATAATTTGGGTACTGGTCCCATATAGGTGGGTTTTTGGCCCTGAAATTCTCTAAAAATGGGTATAATTTTAACAAAAACCCCATTAAAGTGGATGGCAAATTGAAGAAAAGTCGAAAGTTTAACTTTAATTCGGTCACAAAAGTGGTGAAATCGCGTCAAAAATGTTCGTAGTACAATATCAAGCAATAATAAGGTCAAGAAAGTCATATTATTCTCATATTCCACTTATTTTTACTCATAAAATAGGGTCTATTTCTGCAAAGGTTTACATTATAAGTGGGTGGGTTTCCGAACTCTGGGAGGCATATCCCCGTCCATTCATAAGTCATGTACCCCCCCCCCCCTGGGGAATGACTTCAGGCTGTGGATTCTTATCAAATGAATGTTCTTATGTGCGGGTTTTTACTTTATAAATTAGCAACTTACCGTATGATATAGGTCTGATAGCATCAATAATTTGTTTACATATTTTCGGTTCACAGCCCGGTGCCATTAGCTTCTTATGATCCCAACATCTGTCCATACATGCACCGATTTTTTCTAGATTTCCTAAAAACAGATCATAACATGCATTAGACGTCAGGTTATGTATACACCCCTTGTCCATTTGAGGGTAAAATGCCGGCCAGGGGCTAAATACAGTTAACTCTGTCTAATTCGAACTCTCTGGGAGATCGTGGAAATGATCCAATTACAAAAAGTTTGATTTATACGAATCTACCCCCAAATCCCAGATTCTGCGTCAGCAATCCCTAAATCTTCCTTTATAACAAGTTGAGGAAAGCACTAACTGACCTTGGTTGAATGCAGCAATACAATTTTTTGCATTGTCAACTAATTCGTCAGCAGTTTTGACAATTTCTGGCAATCTTGCGTTCCAGTTGCGAAGCACATCCTTCAAGAATAAATTGGCAAATATAATATGTACAGGTATAGATAATATTAAAAAGTTATAGGGGCAACTATAAAAGCTTGAAAATCTTCGGGTGTATTAATTTTCACGAATCTAAAAACCGGACCTTTCTCAGGAATAAGCGCATTTATTCTTGGGAAACAAATTGTTGTCAAAATATCACATTTTGGGATGATTTGATATCAGCGGGAAGGACCGGAAACAAAAAATTGTCACCGCGACAGGAAAACTGAAAAGTCGCACATGGAGCCAGGATTCAGGAATAAATTTGTTACAAAATGTCCAGCAATCTGAAGCAACACGGTGGATGAACATTGATTTGGTTGAAATTTTCGAGACAAGGTTATGCTTATTGTCTACTTGTCACCAATGATGCCGCTACGTGAAGCCAGTTATTTGCAGTGGCGACGCTAAATAGCCAGGTGGTGATACAAAATTTGTCCAAGGCAAAACGTTTTCTAGGATCCGTTCTCCTTACCGCGCTAGTTGATGGTCACAGCAACTGCAACATATTCCTTGCCAGTCTCGTTTTCCCTGAGAAGATCAAAACAAGATGTTTTTCAAATTTCTCCATAAAGCCATCGGGCATAGCGATTGGCGTTGAAATAACTTGTAAGGGCAGTCCCTTTCTTGAACTTCCTTCTTTGATCCCAGGACAGAGACCTCCAACATTATCCTGCCACCCACCACCTGTCGTTATCAAAGATCCAAAATTTCTTCAGCGACAGAGCAGCATAATCATATACAAGTTTTATTTTTATATCATAGCGACAAATCCAGTAAATAAATATCAAATTAAATAAATGGCTAGGCCATTAATTAAAGGAAAAAAACGACTTTCACATGTTAACAACGTTTCGCTAATGAACGTATTTGTGTTACAAGAAGTCAATTTCGTTACCAGATATACCTTCCACTAGGGGGGGCCTTTTTTCAAAATTTGCAAATTGTAAATTGTTCCATTTTACTGCTGAGGCAAATTTTTACGCGCTTCAAGTCCTTATGGTGTTGATTTTACAGTGATTTGAGGGTTGGAAATTTAACAAAGGATTTGAACGTGAAAAATGACCGAGGATGTGAAATTCAACCCCAAGCGACTTTTAACGGTCAAATTTTTATACATTTTCAAACTTTTCGTCGCCAAAAACTCAACATTGTTAGGGCTAGAAGGAAAAATATTTGCCTTAGTACTAAATTTAACCTGAATCTGGGCTCTAATTTGTGAATCAAATTCTAAAACGAGGCTCTAATTTAACAAGGTGTATAGCCACAGTTTACTATAGCACCGTTAATAAAAGTGCAACAACAACCTATAAATAAACAATCACACTTGAAATTTCAAGCTGGGCAGTTCAATGCCATTCTAATAGTTTTCAGTCTGAGCGATTGGATGCACCAATTTTCGTCACATGTACTCTAAGGTCCCTAATAAGCGGGGGAGGGGGACCAAAAATTGTGTATAATATAATAAGCGGGGGGTCGGAATAAGGGGGGGGGGGGTCCGAAAACCTCGAATATGGTACCTAAATGCTTATTTTGCCTAATATGCCTGTGTGTCATGTGATGAACTTTGTACTGTGTAACCATTGTGTATGTGTTTATATGTAAATATTCTTTATGAAATGATCAGTTCGCCAGTTACGAGCTGCAGTGAAGTGCTCTGTGCGAACTCAGCCTAAAACAGACGTAAAACATTACCGATGCTTGTTTGACTTCAAAGAGATTCGAAAAATCAAGCTTGTTTGCTCGGTAAAGTTGATTTTTACTATAACAAAAAGTAAAAAATGAATAAACTGGGGGTCCTAATAACAGCGGGGGAGATTTTTCCAAAAAAAATAAGCGGGTGGGGGCCGGTTATTGGGACCTTAGAGTATTGGTCGACTTTTTGAAGCGCTAATCTAAAGCGAAAAGCAGATAAAAGTAGAGATGCTGGTGTTGATTGGACATGGAAATGCTGTTTGTTAAATGTAAAAGGTCTTCGGGGATTCACTTTATTTACTGTTTGCGCAAAGGACATAAGCATAGGGACGCGAGACTTACCGCATGAATAGCAGAGTCGACATCGGGTTCTTTACCAACTGCCTTCCACAGGGCAGCAAGGATTGTACCAGACAAAATGCTACTCGTACCAAGACCAGAACCATGTGGTAAATCCGACCATGTTTGTAATTCGAATCCTCCTTTATATCGATTGAGTAATTGCTCTTTTAAGGATTCGTATGATTTTTCGGTTAATATTCCCGCACAGAAAAAGGCAGCCTTCAGAACAGTACCTAGAGAACAGGGCAAGACAATAACGTTTAATTGTTTAAAACTAATATTCAACAAAGAAGGAAAAAGACCACCATTTTTCAATCAAACGGAATAAATACTCAAATGTGGATTTAAATAAAGATTCTATTGCTTTCCTTGCCATATCCTTGTTCAACTCAGCTTTCCATTCCGATTGGTACATTTCGATCCATATTTGGATATATTTTTCTTTGTAGTCAAATGTTTTGGGCTATTTCTGAACAGGGGCGGACTGGCAGGAATGCTGGGTTGCGATTGCAACCCGGGCCTTCTTGTTATATAGGGTCTTTAACAAACTGTTTCTGTTCTTTCTTGAGCAAATCTCTTCGATTTCTTGGGATTTCGAAGAGATTTGGATGGGTTTCGCTCAGTCTGAAAACAGTTGGAAATTGTTTCTCAATGCAGATAATTAGAAAGAAGTAAAAATAAAAAGATTATCAGCTTATGCGCACAAAAATTTGGAAGCAAGAAAATATAGAAATGCGAGCATATGAATAAAAGGGAGACGATTTTGCCATCGAAATATCCCAAATAAGAAAAGAAGTATGAACATGAACAGTAGCCCTTGCCTTGAATTGATTTTTTACACAGGAGCTCGCTAGAAGGAACTAACAAGACGAATTGCTATAGTGAAAACAAAGCCCCTTTTACTGGAAATAGCAACGCTTGAGATTCACTGCCAGTCCGCCTCTGTTTCTGAACAGTATTATTAGTAGTATTCAATGGTTGTTACCTGGTAAATGTACTTGTGTATAACTGCAGAGGTCATCAAGTTCTTTACAAACAATTCGCTGGCTGTTTTCTCCTTTTCCAAGAATAAGAATAACGTGTGCCCTAGAATAAGGACATGATAAGGATATGCACCGTGGCGGGTTATTAGTCTTCATTAAGTGGAATTTTTTGCTTGATGAGGTGGATATACACATTGTGATAGGTTATTATGCTTGATGTGATGGGTTATTATGCTTGATGTGGTGGGTTATTATGCTTGATGTGGTGTTATTTTTGGCCTACTGTGGTGGAGACGCACTACTGTGATGGGTCAGCTACTATTGTGGTCTCTGTGGCGCATTGGTAAGCGTGCTGGGCTCACAACGAGAATGTCGTGGGTTCGAGCCACGGTCTTTACTCTTGTGGTAGCAGAGATAACAACCTTGGGCAAGTTGTTAACCCAAATGTGCCTCTCTCTACCCAGGGGTACAAATGGGTACCTGGTCGGTATTTATGAGCGCCTTGTGTGGCTGCAACATGCTATATGCTATATGCATCCAGACCGGGGGTAAAGTGTAAAGTCGACTGAGTAGCCCTAGGCTAGTAGTAGACTCAAAAACGGCAACTTTACTTTACTTTACTTCATTATGCTTGACATGGTGGGTTATTATGCTTGATGTGGTGGTATTTTTGGCGTACTGTGTTGGAAACGCACTACTACGGTGGGCTATTATGCTTGATGTGGTGGTATTTTTGGCGTACTGTGTTGGAAACGCACTACTACGGTGGGTTATTATGCTTGATGTGGTGGTATTTTTGGCGTACTGTGTTGGAAACGCACTACTACGGTGGGCTATTATGCTTGATTTCGTGCAATTTGTTGCTTGATGTGGTGGCTACGCACTACTGTGGTGGCTTATTATGCTTTATGCGGCGGTATACTTTGCTTGGTGTCAATAAGAATAAGAATAATAATACCTTCATTAAGAATAATAATCCTCCACAGTAATGCTTATCCACCACATTTTACAAAAAGTTCCACCATTCAAGAAAAATAATCCATCACAGTAGTGGGTAGCTACCACATCAAAAAAACGCACCACCAAATAAAGCATAATAACCAACCACAGTAGTGCGTAGCCTCCATATAAAAAAAAACGCAACACCAAATAAAGCATAATAACCAACCACAGTAGTGCGTAGCCTCCATATAAAAAAAACGCACCACCAAATAAAGCATAATAACCAACCACAGTAGTGCGTAGCCTCCATATAAAAAAAACGCACCACCAAATAAAGCATAATGACCAACCACAGTAGTGCGTAGCCTCCATATCAAAAAAACGCACCACCAAATAAAGCATAATGACCAACCACAGTAGTGCGTAGCCTCCATATCAAAAAAACGCACCACCAAATAAAGCATAATAACCAACCACAGTACTGCGTAGCCTCCATCTCAAAAAAACGCACCACCAAATAAAGCATAATGACCAACCACAGTAGTCGTAGCCTCCACATAAAAAAAACGCACCACCAAATAAAGCATAATGACCAACCACAGTAGTGCGTAGCCTCCACATAAAAAAAAGCACCGCCACATAAAGCATAATAACCCACCACAGTATGCAGAAAATACCATCACAGAACTGCGGTTCGAGCGTGAAAATTACGAATGCCGTTAATAATGAAAACAAAAAGGCATGTTAGATTATAATAGACAAAAATGAAATAAAAAGCTACGTACTGTGGAATTCTCCTGACTCTGCACCCAATTGGTTTCTAAATGAAATAAAACAAATAGTTCTTATCATCGAACAATTATTTTGCCTTTGATAAGCTTGTACTCGAAGACCCTTGATTAATTTATTGAGGTAAGGGGATGTTACCGAGATTTCACAATTAAACCCACTAACTTTTTGGGATCAAGATTTTATACCAGACTTTGACGTTTGGCCAGGGCCTTACATGAAGACCCTTTATTATGGTAACAATAAGCCGAATATGAGAGTACGTAGAGTTAATGCGAGGGGCAATCCACTCCTTGGAATCTCGTACAGCCACCACTAAAATCTCTATTGTTTTCGTAGGAATCCCGTAAAAATCCTTTTGTTTAAATAGGAATCTCGTACGCTCTTTCAAGGAGCGCCCCTCGAGTTAATGGGCCTAATCAATAGTTACAATCGTACTACAACTATCTTCGATGCAGTAAATTGACATTATAACTTAAAATACTCTGAGATTTTAAATGGTACTCTTTTTTTAGTCTTCAGGTTAGAGCATATAGCCCACCCAAATAGGCGGCACATACCAGTACCCAAGTTCTGTACCCCCAGTCAATCCATCATCCCCACTCTTTAGGAACAAATCCGTTACTCCCGACTCTAGCCTTTGGGGAAAAATCCTGAAAAATCACACCCAGGTCCAAGCAACTAAATGAAACTAGCAAGTTCTAGGAAAACATAACACCCCCGATACCTTGCCGTCAATTTTAACACCAGCAGTTATGACAGATCCACCATGTTCATAGCAAATCGGTGGAGTATCACTCCATGTTCCAGCAATGTCAACACGTGCTAAAAATCATAAAAGATACTATTAAGCAAGGAGTTATGAACAAATTTCCACCGACTGTTCACTACAACTTACTGATTCTCAGACAGTATTTTTGATGACTTTTGATAAAACAGTATGGAGACTATTAGTTTTTTTAGTAAATACTGTTGATTTACTGTAATCTTCGTTACACCATACTCATGTTGATGTCCCAGAAAATGCAACCCCAGATTCAGATTCTTCCATGGAAAAGTTGGATAGTGAAGACAGTGAAAACGATATGGTACTGAATGAAACAGAGCAGACCCCACAGAAGATGAAAGTGAAAGTGAGGGGGGTGTCATTGTAACAGAGAATTTATTGCCAAATGTTGGGCTGAAGTGGCAGAAATTGCAAATTCTGAAGGTAATTTTTAAAAATAATCAATAAAATAAACATTAAAATTGCGATGACCTGCGGAAAAATTTTTGGGCATACTTAAAAGCTTTAATCGTCCTTCATCGCAATTTTGAAGTTTTGTAATACCTACTCAGAAAAATATCATTGCTTGGTAGGCCTAACATTTTTATGCATCACATCACACGCGTTTTCAGGCTTCCGCAACAGATTGAGAGCAAAGCGCTTCCATGCGCCAAAACTTTCGTACGCTTTACAAGCTTTTAGTGAGAATCCAGCCTAACGCATTTCGCAAAACCGCTTAGGGCCTCTAATGACGCGGATTTCATAACCATAATAAAAAACAAACAGGAAACTATTTACCTGGGGCTTCAGCTATGATCCACTGTCCCATTGGTGACGGTTCACACGACGATTTCAGATTTATAAACTATAAGGATACAAGAGAAAACAAGGAAAACAATCAAATCTTCGCTTTTCCATTAATTTTTATTCCCAGCAAAGTAAAAATATACGTGAATCAAATGCGTTATGCTTCACATTACCTGCCTCGCAGTTCCCACGGCTTTGCTGACTTGCACCTGGAAAGCTCCTTCGTAGTGTCTGGCTGATCTTACAAGGAAATCCGGCCTGAAACACGAAAATATAAACTTATGTAGGGCGTTTTTATCTGAACCTCAAACCTTTCTAATTTTGAAAACAGAATGCTTCCAAAAACAGACCCATGATTTCAAAGAAACAGGAATTCTGGAAATCCGAAAAATTTCACGCCAAAATTCTTGCTTGCCTCGTCCCCAGACCCTTTCGCGGAATGTATCCTGGCATCTGGTAAAATGGAAGTATCCTTCGAACTTCAAAACTAGAATGTGTCCAAATTCTCGGAAACATTCTTCTTTGGATGGCAGAAGGTTTTTGAGAGCTCCAAAACCTGCTGTTTTTCAGAAGAATGGCTTCCAAAAACACACATTCCGAAAAAAGAAGGCTACCGAAAAAAGAATTGTTTTAGAACAACACACACTAAAATCAAAGAAAGATCAAAGAAAGGTCCTTTATGTAGTGAAAAACAGAGCCTATACGCACGAATCTATCATTTTTTCGACAAGCTCCCCTCTTGGGCTCGAGCTAATGAGGTTTAATTATAAGAAAGAAAATGTTTAAATTCGTAGTTATACCTCGAAAACCAGGCCTTTCGGACTTCGGCAAAGCACGAAATTGCCTCAACGATTTTATCTTCCTGCGAAAGAAATTGAAATTGCCTGAACTAGCTTTCATTCTCGGGAAGTTAAGAAACTCTGCAACAAAACTCATATCATTTCAAATATGCAAATAAAAAATCTTAAATTTCATTTAAGTGCCAAAAATTAAAAACCCAACTATAATAGACGATTGGGCAAAATATAGCGTCTGAGGCATTTGACCAAGATGCATTGCTTTCTATAAAAGAATCTAACTTGATTATAAAGAAAACTTCTTGAATGGTAAACAGCAGGATGGATATTAGGACGAATGCCATATCACAATAGATGGTATTCAAACCTAGACTGCATGATAAAGAAAAGAGGGCCAATGACAAACCCACTAAGCTATACCTCAATGTGGCTGTGCCAGTGCTGAGACATGGCCATGACGTTTTTGTTTTAATGGAAACACTTCCTTACGGTGGCTCTACCGTGGCTGGGCAGATGCTCTTGTGCCTATATAACAGTTGAGTTTGGTTCAACTTTATGACGCTTTATGGCCCTTACGCTTCTCCAACTTAAAGATTTTAATGGAAACATATGGCTCAGCCGTTGGTGAAGTGTCTGCGGCACTTACCATTCTCATTGAGCACATGACTGTAACAAACCAATCAAATGCGAGGAAATATCAAACCATATTATAGCAACTACTTTCTCAGCACTGGTACAGCTGTGTCTCGGCACAGGCCCCGCCACGTATTGCTATATGGAAACGAAACGTCGCAACACTTTCTCAGCGCTAATACAGCCGTCTCTCAGCACTTGCACAGCCACTCATGAAACCAGGCTTAATTAACGAGTAACTCTCAAAGTCACATGGCCCAACGCTCCCCTCTCGTTTGGTTTCTTTGTTTCGGCTATGCTGAAGATTTCTTCTGCATCAGACATATTGATATACATTTTTCACGAATGGGGAAAACTCGGATAGATTTTACGGCGAGTTGCATACCACAATAGATGGTACTCGAACTTGGACTGCATGATCAGAGAGCCAACGAACAACTGCACTGAGCTCAACCAGAATGAAACTGTCCATGAATCTGTTTTTCACCAAGTCATACAGCCTAAGGCTCCAATTTGACTATGTGTTTCGGCTATGTCGAGCCTAATTCTGCAGTACTATACAAAATCTCATCGAATCTATCTATTGTAACACGCCACTGGGGAAAATCTGTGGATACTCGATATCTAAAACGCAAATGAAACATGCTCAGTTGCTCCCGACGCCGTCTTTTGCGGGTGAACAACTGTTAGAGAACAGTATCTTATAAAAAAGTTTCAATTACAAAAAATTATTGCATACCAAAACACAGCTACCAACCTTAAGCAGAACTATACCATGTTGCCAGTCTACATTAGCAGCAGGGCCACTCCTTAATCCACCACGCCCATCTGCCTTTGAACCAATCACATCAGCTATGCATGCAAGGGTTCTTGACAAAACTGCACGCTGTTCACACGTGGTTCGGCTTGCAACTAAAAGTCAACGAAAAACTATTTTTGGATTGCACAGAGAGTCTTTACATCTTGTTTTGATATAAGGCCTATTTAGCAAGCAAGCAAGTAAGATTGCAAGCAAGTAAGATAGCAAGCAAGCAAGGCAAGGCAAGTGCGAAAGCAAGCACGAAAGAAAGCAAGAAATCAAGCAACAAAAAACAAGCAAGAAAGCAATAAAAAAGCAAGAAAGCAAGCAAGCAAGGACGGGAAGAAAGCAGGCAAGCAAGCAAGCAAGGAAGGGAAGAAGCAAACAAGCAAGCAAGCAAGCATTCAAGAAAGCAAGCAAGCAAGCAATCACGAAAGCAAGCAAGCAAGGAAGGGAAGGAAGCAAACAGGCAAGCAAGTAATCAAGAAAGCAAGAAAACACCAAGCATAAAGCAAGCAAGCAAGCAAGGAAAGGAAGCAAGCAAACAAGCAAGCAAGCAAGCATTCAAGAAAACAAGCAAGCAAGCAATCACAAAAGCAAGCAAGCAAGCAAGCAAGCAAGCAAGCAAGCAAGCAAGCAAGCAAGCAAGCAAGCAAGCAAGCAAGCAAAGGAAGAAAGCAAACAAGCAAGTAAGCAAGCAAGCAATCAAGAAAGCAAGCAAAAAAGCAAGGAAGCAAGCAAGGAATGGAAGCAAGCAAGAAAAAAGCAAGCAAGCAAGAAAATGCGCTTGCTAGCAAGCAAGCAGGCAAGCAAGCAAGCAAGCAGGCAGGCAAGGTAGCGAACAAGCAGGCAGGCAAGATAGCGAGCAAGCAAGCAATCTTTGTTTGTCAACTCGGGTCAGGGTTTTTGGGAGCTATACACCTGTGTGTGGACCCAGGGGCAAATCAATCCTGGAAAATCTCTTTGATGGACATATTGCAAGAAACAGCGGAAACATTTTTGGACATATAGCTAGTACGTCAAAAAATGTTTCTGCTGTTTCCTGCAATTTTGAAACTTTGTTCTGCTCAAAGATTATTCAGATACTCGATTGAAATCCTATTTTTCCGTAATCCTTTTCTTCCAACAGAAATCTCGTACGCTTCTTAGAGTGAAATGTCTCTCGATGTGGACCTTCCGCTTGTTCTTCCAGACTGATATTCTAGAACGAATACCCTGGGAACTCATTAACCGACCATCCAAGTATTAACAGATTGGGTTGCTATAGCTTGTGAAGAGAGGTCCAAACGATATTCAAACCCATAACCAGCCTATCGTGAAACAAACGCTTGATAAATAAAAGCTATAAGGCAGTTTTGAGAAGCTGCTGTAGTTTTAAATTTCCCCTTTTGGTTTGGTCTTGGTCGTGTTGGAAATGTGAGATTTGAAGCTCTGCCCCATGCATCTACTCATTTACATCACATGCACTCCCAAAAATTTCGGGCGGGTAAATTTCCGACAAATTTTTGGTCCAGAAATTTTACCATTTTACCATCCGAAATTTTTAACATCCGAAAATTTCGTCGGTCCGGAAATTTTACCACTGTATAAATTTCGCACGATAAAAGAAGCAAACTTGTTAGAAATGAGACACAAAAACAATCGACTCAAAATTTTGTTAGATACTCACTCATTTGACACTCAATCCGAAATTTTGTCCGAAATACAATTTTTTTTTAATAAGCAACTTGACATCCGGTCCAGCCCTCGAAGTTGCTTAACGTATCTGCTCTTTCAGCCCTCAAAGAATGACTGGGTACCCCCTAAACCCTAAAAACACTTTTTCTGGCTCCTTTCACGCTGTTCAATGTAATTGACAAGTTTGCAATGATGTATTGTGCAAAGAAAGCTATTTCAACCAAACACTTGAGCAAATCTCAGCCCTTAGTTGCTTATTGACCAGTTGCTTATTAAAAAATAGCAACGCTGTAGCAATGTCCGAAGGACGCTGATGATTATGATAACAATGATGAAGATAATGTTAATAATGACGAAGATTACGAAGTAGAAGACAACGATGATGAGAATGATGATTAGGTTGGTGATGATGATGATGATGATGATGATGATGATGATGATGATGATGATGATGATGATGATGATGATGACTTTGAAGAGGATGATAATGACCATAATGATTATGCTAGAGACGATCATGATGATGATTATGATGCTCGACGACGACAACAACGATGATGATGATCACGTTGAAGACGAAAATGATGATCACCGTCTTCAACATGATGATCATGTTGAAAACAATGATTGGTGATTGTGATGATGATGGTGATGGTGATAATGATCCATTATGATGATGATGCGATTGTTGACAATGTGATCAGATGAATCTTTCCTGGAAGAATCCCAAAACTTTGGATCGAAAATATAAAACCTCTAGTAACGTATATGTACTAATAAATTTGAGCTCATAGGTTAAACTGTGTAACAAATAACTCCCTTCAGTGCACCGAAATCTGTAATCTTCGCTACAAATGACGAATTTAATTCTAGAATCTCCAAAAGCAATCATAAGAATTCGCATACTATGCAGATGACTACATTCGATAATTAGTAGCACTTTGAAGAATTGATTGCCAACTTTGAACCATTAATTTTCAGATGATTTTCGAAGCCGCAAACTGTTTTGAAAAAATTTCTTCTGTCTAACTTGGCAACAATTTCTACTGCGCCACAATCTCCTCCTCTTTTCACACGAAAATATCTTACATGTAATAGGACTTCTAGAAACCTCTGAGAATAACAACCCAATCAAAGATTGTATGAAAATATTTAACATAAAAAATAAAATCAAATTAAATTTGAGCAACATTTTGCAATATTGTAGTCAAACCTTTTTTGTTTCCTAGCCTGCGTGCAGCCTCAAACTCTTCTTTCGTAAAGAGTAGAGTCTGCGCAACAATGAACGAAAGCTTGTACAGCTGAGTCAGCAAAAATGCAACCTCTTTCTGATGAAAACAACCGTTGGAGCATTCGCGAAGCGTTTTTAATCACCGCCTACTAGCACTGCGGGATTTGAGCAAGTTGTTTGAAGCTGTGTGTAACTTCGTAACTTTACGAAGAAGTTCTTTGCGATGAATTTCAAAACAAAATGATGTCTTGTATTTAAACTTTGCTGTATTGGACATTTATAAGACGTTTGGCCAAGAAAATCTTTCTGAAAAGCTGAAAGTGACAAGTTCTTTGCTGTCTGTGGCCGGGGCCTAACTCTTGCGTAGGCCCGATTAACTGGTGGATGCTGACCATTCATATGCTGACCATTGAACACTGCTGCTTCTATTGTCAATTCTTCAACAAAACTTTCAATCGAAACTAAAGAGCAATTAAATTAGTGTAACTTTTTCTCGAGGATACCCTAAACACGGATGTCTGGTATTTGTTGTATGTAACTTTTATCACTTGACTTGGACGAGTATCTTCATATATTTTTATTTTGTTAGCTCACTTGGGTATTTTCTTTTCTTTTGATCTCTCTAAGGAAAAAGTGCTACAGACAAATAGGTTGATTGATATATCCTAGATGCATAGATAGATGCAAAGCTTTTCACTGTACTGTTTTTATTTATAGGTTTGTTGTTTATAAATAGCCTTTTTTTGCATAACTATATTATCCCCAGTAAGTATTCTTGCTTGATCAAGGAAAGTCTTGAAATGTAGAGTTTGAACTTTTCTTGGTACTGGACTTACAGTATTCATTTGTTTCAAAGTATGCATCCATCTCAGTCACAGTTATTCTTCAATTAACTGTTATTTTTGTCCTTGGTTTATAATTTTTGATGAAATTGCCATGAATTTTTGCTGTGTGTTACAAGGATTTTTTGGTGTTTTGGTAGTTACTAACTTCAAAAATTTGTCAATATTGTAGGCTATGGGTCTTCTCATAGATTTGATTTGACAGACATTTTTCTGCTTTTGGTTAATACCTGTACTGCCTTCATC
The DNA here is from genome assembly GCA_014526335.1 of Chrysaora quinquecirrha. Lineage (NCBI taxonomy): Eukaryota > Metazoa > Cnidaria > Scyphozoa > Semaeostomeae > Pelagiidae > Chrysaora > Chrysaora quinquecirrha. The sequence goes on along the minus strand of JACTAT010000187.1, from coordinate 110,770 downwards.
TTAATCCACAAGCAAGCTGTGTCATTTGCTACCAGTTTCAGTTTTGAGATGTAATTTTAATGACCAAATACTGAGTGAATGTACATTGAATTAAACCATAAAACTAAACCAAGGCACGGATAAATAAGGTACATAGTTAAGGATGGCTTGCAAACTGTTCACCAAATCTTAAAAGGTTAAGTTTGTGTTCTTTTCTCTTAAATAGCACTGAAAAATAATCTGAAAATAATTATGGATGTCACATTATTAGTATCAACACTTCATGTTTTCAGTTTGTAAACATTGACCAAAAGACAGCTTTGGGGAAGGTTGACAAAATATTTGGATTTTGCTGCCCTAGATTGATTTCAAAGCTTTTAAATGGTTGAGCAAATGATTCTAGTTTCTGAAGAAAGACTTAAATTGAAAGAAAATAAAACAGCACAAACTAGTAGACACAAACATTTACTGGTAGTAAATCCTTCATAAACTACCTAACTTTATAACATGGAAAATTTATTCGAGGAGGTATTGTAATTATTTATACTAATTAAGTTAAATGCATGTAATCTACTAGACAAATCTTGCTATCTGTATTTTTTCTTATTTGTTGTGCACAGGGACACTGGGTGCACCTCTTCTGATAAACCAACTAGTAGGCTACTATCTAGTCTAGATGCCCAGAAATAAACAACTCGCTTTGGAAAATCCATGTCGTGCTTGTTTCTATTCTTGGCATGGCTTCAATTGATCAAAATAGTACTTTTCGTAAGGTAGATCTCCGGTAAACCACCCTTACTCCAGCAAACATTTTCGTGCAGCAACCAAGCATGCATTCGCCATTTTGTTTTGACAAAGAAAGTGATCGCGCGACGCAAACCAGCCTTGTCTACGCGGCGCGACTATATTAAAACAATGAAATTAGCATTTGACCAATCAGCTCTGGTTGGCAGTTTTCTGCCAACCGGAGCTGATTGGTTAATAAACAATAGACATACAAAAGATTTACCGCCTGGGTTCGTTTGAAAAAGAGGCCAGTACAAGCTTTCGTTCATTGTTGCGCAGACTCTACTCTTTCGGTTAGATGAGTTGAGGCTGCACGCAGGCTAGAGTAAAATCAATTGTCTCAGCTATTATGAAGTGTGATTTTCCTAAGTCGGTCTTGTTGCAAAATTAATCCCTATTATACGTAAGGTGCTAAAGAGTAGGAAAAACCTTTGTCTTAACTTTGCTTGTTTGTTTTTCATTCGACTGAATTTATGTTGCTTGAAACAAACATTTTTAGTATTGAATTATGAAGCGGCAGATGTCAATTTTGGTTTCAGATATAAGGAAGGAAATGCTTTAGATAAAACTACGAAAAACGATTGTATGTAACAAATAAACCATTGCAATACTTATAATGATACCGTAGATACAGTTTTCTGCCGGAAATTGTGGCATCTTTGTTGTTTTTGGTTTTTGGGGGTATGTATGGTGAGAACAAAATACTTTTTTAGTTCACTCTAAAAAGCTAGGCCCCGCGTTTAATTGTGGCATAGAAGAAAGATTATTAATCAAACTATATATTCAGAAATGCTAAATTGTCACGTGTTTAAGAAAAAAAAACAGAAATAGTAGAAGAAACTGCGTTTTATTGATCAGACGTCACTGATTAATCTGACCCAACAAAGAGACGGCTTCGACAAATCAACACGACTTCATTTCTAGACTATTCCGTTTGCAAGATGGCTGGACCAAAGTCAGGACGAAAAGCAATAACCCCAGAAATGAGGGCATACATAAAGTACATGAAAAACACAAGCGCCACAAAACTTGCGAAAGAAACCGGAGTTTCCAGGTCACATATCTACAGATTGTGGAAAGAACCGATTGGTTTGAAGCCGAAACCAAGAAAACCAGTTAGCGGACGACCGAAGAAATTAACAAAACGGGACGAGAGAAGACTTATTCGTTTGGCTCAGAAACTAAGCGTTGAATTCCCAAAGTGGAAAGCAAAGACGTTAAGGGATGAAGCGGGAATGCAGAATGTTTCTATGCGCACAATATATCGAATTTTGAATAAAAATGGATATTATTATCTGCCAGCGAGAGAAGAGGAGGACTTCCGAGGAATAATCTGGGAATGATATAGACATTTTTAATGACTGGCTATGTAGTATTTTAGTTAATCTTTAGCTTGTTCTGTTTTAAGTCGTTTAGTTACAAAATTCTCTGAATAAAACCAAAAGCAATAAATTTGTTATCGTTCTTCGAGTCGTTAAAAAACTACAAAAAAAGCCTTAACATCAAAACATACTAAAGCCTTCTTCGCATAGCACAAGATAACTTTTTCAGAAATAAATTGACTAGACGGAAAATTTTTCCACAAGTGGTATACCACAATAGATGGGATTCGAACCTGGACTACATGACCAGAGAGCCAACGACGTTTTCCCTGAGCTATAGATCTCAAAGAAAAAAAGAGAGTAACTCTCCAATTCATACAGCCCAAGGCTCTCTGATTTTTTTCGGCTATGTTGAGCCTTGTTCAGTACCATATACATATTAATATATATTTTTCATCAATTGCGAACTCTAGGATAGTTTTCCCACAAGTGGTATACCACAATAGATGGGATTCGAACCTCGACTGCATGATCAGAGAGCCAACTAGAGCTCAATAAAATCGGCGAGAAATTCTCCAAGTCATACAGCCAAAGGCTCTCCTCCTTTTGACATTTTGTGTTTCGGCTATGTTGAGCCTTCTTCAGCACCATACATATTTGTACAAATTTTTCATGAATGGGAAACGTCGTAGGCTCTCTGATCATGCATGCAGTCCAGGTTCGAATCCAATCTATTATTGTAAGCCACTTGTGGAAAAATCTATGCTATAGTGTTCGCCAATATGACAAATATTGACTAATCGGCAAATATACTCAGATGCGACAAACCGAAAATCGCAGACATGAATGCACGCGAGGGGGTAACTTGGGAATCTCGTATACCCTTGCGTTAATTCTATTGATTGCACGGGAAGCCCTTGGAAATCCTTTTGTCTCAAATCTCATAAGCCCTGTGAAAAGTGAAATGCTTTCGAAGGTGAAGGTGAAATGGTTTATTTAGCGCCAGTCACTAGGATCTCAGTAGTAGGTTAACTAATCGAGACCTCAACCCTGGCTATTACGCTACCGTGACTGGGCTCCAACCCTTACCATGAGCTCCTGACACCACGAGTCAGTTGGATTACAACACGACGCCAGGGCACTTTCGATTGGACGCACTAGTTTTCTGATACCCTTCCCCGCATACTAACAAAGTTACTTCATAACGTTCACCCTTAAACAAACAGCATTGAATCTTGCTTTTACTGAAAAAGAGTTGTTGCTATTACGCTGATTGCGAACCAATGTAAAAGATTTTCCCAAGGAGCTTAAAGCTATCTGTTTACCCCTTTTATTTTCGCACCTCTAATTCTCGCGCACTTCGCGGCTCTAAATTGCACATCTTATGATAGTAGGTGGAACATTTCCCTGGAATTAAATATCGGATTAAAAGACAATTTACCTGATTGTAAAAGCAGCAGTTTGCTTAGACCCCGTTCACACGGAAACGTTCCGGAAGCGATCCGTACCAAGACTTGTACGGATATAGGCCTTCCGTTTACACGGAAACGACATGATCCGTTTCCGTCTTGGAAAGCTATCCGTACCAGTTTGGGAACGCTTTCAAATCGTTCCAGAACGCAAAACGACCCTTAAAAACGGGAACGGATCCATTTTGATAACAGATAGTCAGGAATAATTCACCTACTGCCGGAGTCCGCTCCGAAAATCTTAGTTGACAAGGTGTATATTCATCATAAGTGGGCTACCACAATTGTTATAATTACCTTGAGTGGGATTCGAACCAGTGACCTTCTGGACAACAAGCCAGTTGACTACTCTAATGCACTAAACAGTACAATGAAGTAGCCAGCCTAACTCGAGGTCCTTCCAGCCACAGGTCTCCTCCACAGCCAAGGTGTTCCTTTGTGTTTCGGCTTAAAGCCATCATCAGAGCATAGAACATATAGTGAACTGAACATATGCTGACACTTGATATATATTCATCATAACTCAAGTTAGGCTGGCTACTTCATTGCACTGTTTAGTGCATTGGAGTAGTCAACTGGCTTGTTGTCCAGAAGGTCACTGGTTCGAATCCCACTCAAGGTAATTATAACAATTGTGGTAGCCCACTTATGATGAATACATATCAAGTGTCAGCATATGTTCTGTTCATTAGTTGACAAGGTGTATTTAGATCGTTGCTGCGAAAATTTAAGAACAACCGATGAAAATTTACTGGTTCTCATAAAAGAGCGCAGATCTAGTTACAGCGCTGGACCCCAGGTTTATAACATTTGCACAGTACCAATAAGAATCATGCTAAATTATACTTACTGCTATCCAAGGCTTTGAGCATTTCTTCGAAGAATCCTTCCAAAATACAGAATCGGAAGAATGGCAGGAGGCATTCATCACGCTGATTCATGAGAATGTCTTCCGTTTGTAGTTTGCCAATCTCAAAATACATCTTCCTATCGATAAAAGAACTAATACAATAAAGCAACGAAAGAAACAGGTGTTACATTTACCGTCCAATAGACCATTTCAACTAAGGACCTCGTTTAAAAAAAAATTGAAAATTAGGTCATAGAGAAATTTCGACTTCAGATTTGAATTCAGCACCTTCTTTTTAGTGTTAAGGCAAAGTTTTATGCTTTTGGTCATTAAGATATTGATTTTATAGGTGTTGAAAGTTTGAAATTCTATAAAGGATTTGACCGTGAAAACTCGCTTGGGGTGAAATTTTACACCCTCAGTCATTTTACACGGTCAAAACCCTTATAAATTTTCAAACTTTTAATCGCTATAGAATCAACAAAATTTGCCTCAACACTAAAAAGAAGGTGCTGAATTCGAATCTGAAGTCGAAATTTCCTTATCATCTAATTTTCAATTTTTTTGAAAACGAGGCCCTTAGTTGAAATGGTCTATAGAGAAAGCAATTGTATCCGTCCACAGCTTCC
>JACTAT010000187.1:51844-105235 GCA_014526335.1 Chrysaora quinquecirrha | reverse complement strand
ACCAGAAAAAATATGCATCTAGATTATGTTGACTCTGACTTTCGTAGTATCTAGTTTTTAGTAGATCTCCTTTAACTAATATTTTTACTTGCAGGTGGAGAAGTTCTTGGCGATTATCAATTGCAGAAATCCTCGCCATTTATGACGCTGAAACCGAGTTTACTCAACGAAGGTTTGATCAGCTCTTCTCTCTTTGTTTTTTGCTTAATAGACAATTGCTTTACAAACTGAGCTACCCAGGCTATACAGGCTCTTCATCGCGTATTAGCCGCAATACTTCATTTTCATTGATTCATTTTCTATTCTTTTTAAACAGGGTAAAGTTCTCAATTACATAGCTAAAATTATTTCCTATGCAAAGAAAAAGATAAGGCCTAAGGGCCTGTTTACATGGAGGCGGGCAAGCCCGGTTAGCCGAGCTGGCTCGGTTAGGCGAGATCCTTTTTCAGAGCTTTTACATGGATAAATTTTCCAGCCCGGTTAGCCGAGCTAGTCTTGCTTATTAACACTTTTCCATTCTTTCCTGTCAGAATTTCACCCCGCCTGACCGGGCTGGACCGCTCTTCATATAAACGCAAAGTGAACAAACAAAAGATTACTTTGTTCCCGCAGATCTCGGCCAGATGAGATCCGCGTCCTTTGACCACGGATCTCGCCTCACCGGGCTGAGTGATGGTTCATGTAAACGCAAGATTCACAAACAAAAGAATTTATTGTTCTGTCAGATCTCGCTTGGCCGAGCCAGCTCGCCTAACCGGGCTGGCCCGCTTCCATGTAAACAGGCCCTAAAACCTTACAATTTACTATACAATATTGATAAACAGAATAACACCGTAAAAGAAATTTTTATAAGTACTTTAACGACCGGCAAAGCAAAGCGTTTCCTTTATGTTCTGGGGTTTTCAAGACAAGATTTACACGCATTTTTTTATAAGGAAGTGCTTTATAAGGAAGGTAGTACTCGGGTAGGCAAAAACTTAAGGAATTCAAGTACTGGATCGGAGACTATTAAGGAATTTGACTTTATTAAAAGTGATGAAGTCTTGTGAAGCTGATCATTTACATGTATAAAACGAGCAAGCAACACTCTTGTTGTCAATGGTTTAATTAGTATTCATTTCTATTCATCTTCTGACACCTTAATGTCACTATATTCCTTTATCCCTAGGATTATTTTTAAGAAACTAGTATAAAAGTTAAGGAATTGCTAAGGAATTTTGAGTACTCAAATTTGGCTGTCAGTTAAGGAATTTTCAGTACTCAGCCTGAGCCGAACTTCCTTATAAAAAAATGCGTGTAAATTGTTTGAAAGTTTCATTTTTTTTGTATCCATTTTGTAGTTGCTCATATTGCCAATCCCGGGTACAACTAGGACTCCTTGAAAAGCTGTGGACGGATACAATTGCTTTCTATAAGACCGTTTCAACTAAGGGCCTCGTTTTCAAAAAAATTGAAAATTAGATGATAAGGAAATTTCGACTTCAGATTCGAATTCAGCACCTTCTTTTTAGTGTTGAGGCAAATTTTGTTGATTCTATAGCGATTAAAAGTTTGAAAATTTATAAGGGATTTGACGGTGTAAAATGACTGAGGGTGTAAAATTTCACCCCAAGCGAGTTTTCACGGTCAAATCCTTTATAGAGTTTCATAAAATCAATATCTTAAGGACCAAAAGCCTAAAACTTTGCCTCAACACTAAAAAGAAGGTGCTGAATTCAAATCTGAAGTCGAAATTTCTCTATGACCTAATTTTCAATTTTTTTTAAAACTAGGTCCTTAGTTGAAATGGTCTATTGAACGGTAAATGTAACACCTGTTTCTTTTGTTGTTTTATTGTATTATTTCTTTTATCGATAGGAAGATGTATTTTGAGATTGGCAAACTACAAACGGAAGACATTCTCATGAATCAGCGTGATGAATGCCTCCTGCCATTCTTCCGATTCTGTATTTTGGAAGGATTCTTCGAAGAAATGCTCAAAGCTTTGGATAGCAGTAAGTATAATTTAGCATGATTCTTATTGGTACTGTGCAAATTTTATAAACCTGGGGTCCAGCGCTGTAACTAGATCTGCACTCTTTTATGAGAACCAGTAAATTTTCATCGGTTGTTCTTAAATTTTCGCAGCAATGATCTAAATACACCTTGTCAACTAAGATATTCGGAGCGGACTCAGGCAGTAGGTGAATTATTCCTGACTATCTGTTATCAAAATGGATCCGTTCCCGTTTTTAAGGGGCGTTTACGCGGGAACGCTTCCGTTCTGGAACGATTTGAAAGCGTTCCCAAACTGGTACGGATAGCTTTCCAAGACGGAAACGGATCATGTCGTCCCCGTGTAAACGGAAGGCCTATATCCGTGCCAGTCTTGGTACGGATCGCTTCGGGAACATTCCCGTGTAAACGGAAGGCCTATATCCGTGCCAGTCTTGGTACGGATCGCTTCGGGAACGTTTCCGTGTAAACGGAAGGCCTATATCCGTACAAGTCTTGGTACGGATCGCTTCGGGAACGTTTCCGTGTAAACGGAAGGCCTATATCCGTACAAGTCTTGGTACGGATCGCTTCGGGAACATTCCCGTGTAAACGGAAGGCCAATATCCGTACCAGTCTTGGTACGGATCGCTTCGGGAACATTCCCGTGTAAACGGAAGGCCAATATCCGTACCAGTCTTGGTACGGATCGCTTCGGGAACGTTTCCGTGTAAACGGAAGGCCTATATCCGTACACGTCTTGGTACGGATCGCTTCGGGAACATTCCCGTGTAAACGGAAGGCCTATATCCGTACAAGTCTTGGTACGGATCGCTTCGGGAACATTCCCGTGTAAACGGAAGGCCAATATCCGTACCAGTCTTGGTACGGATCGCTTCGGGAACATTCCCGTGTAAACGGAAGGCCAATATCCGTACCAGTCTTGGTACGGATCGCTTCGGGAACGTTTCCGTGTAAACGGAAGGCCAATATCCGTACAAGTCTTGGTACGGATCGCTTCGGGAACGTTTCCGTGTAAACGGAAGGCCTATATCCGTACAAGTCTTGGTACGGATCGCTTCGGGAACGTTTCCGTGTAAACGGAAGGCCTATATCCGTACAAGTCTTGGTACGGATCGCTTCGGGAACGTTTCCGTGTAAACGGAAGGCCTTATATCCGTACAAGTCTTGGTACGGATCGCTTCGGGAACGTTTCCGTGTAAACGGAAGGCCTATATCCGTACAAGTCTTGGTACGGATCGCTTCGGCAACGTTTCCGTGTAAACGGAAGGCCTATATCCGTACAAGTCTTGGTACGGATCGCTTCGGGAACATTCCCGTGTAAACGGAAGGCCAATATCCGTACCAGTCTTGGTACGGATCGCTTCGGGAACGTTTCCGTGTAAACGGAAGGCCTATATCCGTACAAGTCTTGGTACGGATCGCTTCGGGAACGTTTCCGTGTAAACGGAAGGCCTATATCCGTACAAGTCTTGGTACGGATCGCTTTGGGAACGTTTCCGTGTAAACGGAAGGCCTATATCCGTACAAGTCTTGGTACGGATCGCTTCGGCAACGTTTCCGTGTAAACGGAAGGCCTATATCCGTACAAGTCTTGGTACGGATCGCTTCGGGAACATTCCCGTGTAAACGGAAGGCCAATATCCGTACCAGTCTTGGTACGGATCGCTTCGGGAACGTTTCCGTGTAAACGGAAGGCCTATATCCGTACAAGTCTTGGTACGGATCGCTTCGGGAACATTCCCGTGTAAACGGAAGGCCAATATCCGTACCAGTCTTGGTACGGATCGCTTCGGGAACGTTTCCGTGTAAACGGAAGGCCTATATCCGTACAAGTCTTGGTACGGATCGCTTCGGGAACGTTTCCGTGTAAACGGAAGGCCTATATCCGTACAAGTCTTGGTACGGATCGCTTCGGGAACGTTTCCGTGTAAACGGAAGGCCTATATCCGTACAAGTCTTGGTACGGATCGCTTCGGGAACGTTTCCGTGTAAACGGAAGGCCTATATCCGTACAAGTCTTGGTACGGATCGCTTCGGCAACGTTTCCGTGTAAACGGAAGGCCTATATCCGTACAAGTCTTGGTACGGATCGCTTCGGGAACATTCCCGTGTAAACAGAAGGCCAATATCCGTACCAGTCTTGGTACGGATCGCTTCGGGAACGTTTCCGTGTAAACGGAAGGCCTATATCCGTACAAGTCTTGGTACGGATCGCTTCGGGAACGTTTCCGTGTAAACGGAAGGCCTATATCCGTACAAGTCTTGGTACGGATCGCTTCGGGAACATTCCCGTGTAAACGGAAGGCCAATATCCGTACCAGTCTTGGTACGGATCGCTTCGGGAACGTTTCCGTGTAAACGGAAGGCCTATATCCGTACAAGTCTTGGTACGGATCGCTTCGGGAACATTCCCGTGTAAACGGAAGGCCAATATCCGTACAAGTCTTGGTACGGATCGCTTCGGGAACATTCCCGTGTAAACGGAAGGCCAATATCCGTACAAGTCTTGGTACGGATCGCTTCGGGAACGTTTCCGTGTAAACGGAAGGCCAATATCCGTACCAGTCTTGGTACGGATCGCTTCGGGAACGTTTCCGTGTAAACGAGGTCTCAGCAAACTGCTGCTTTTACAATCATATTGAATGTCTTTTAATCCGATATTTAATTCCAGGGAAATATTCCACCTAGTATCAAATTAGATGTGCGAAATAGAGGCGCGAAGTGCGCGAGAATTAGAGGTGCGAAAATAAAATGGGTGCGAAAATTAAAGGGGTAAACAGATAGCTTTTAGCTCCTTGGGAAAATCTTTTACATTGGTTCGCAATCGGCGTAATAGCAAGAACTCTTTTTCAGTGAAAGCAAGATTCAATGCTGTTTGTTTAAGGGTGAACGTCATGAAGTAACTTTGTTAGTATGCGGGGAAGGGTATCAGAAAACTAGTGCGTCCAATCGAAAGTGCCCTGGCGTCGTGGTGTAATCCAACTCGTGGTGTCAGGAGCTCATGGTAAGGGTTGGAGCCCAGTCACGGTAGCGTAACAGCCAGGGTTGAGGTCTCGATTAGTTAACCTACTACTGAGATCCTAGCGTCTGGCGCTCAATAAACCATTTCACTTTTCACAGGGCTTATGAGATTTGAAACAAAAGGATTTCCAAGGGCTTCCCGTGCAATCAATAGAATTAACGCAAGGGTGTACGAGATTCCCAAGGAGTAAGTTACCCCCTCGCGTCCATTAATGTCTGCGATTGTCGGTTTGTCACATCTGAGTATATTTGCCGATTAGTCAATATTTGTCATATTGGCGAACACTATAGCATAGATTTTTCCACAAGTGGCTTACAATAATAGATTGGATTCGAACCTGGACTGCATGCATGATCAAGAGCCAACGACGTTTCCCATTCATGAAAAATTTGTGCAAATGCGTATGGTGCAGAAGAAAGCTCAACATAGCCGAAACACAAAATGTCAAAAGGAGGAGAGCCTTTGGCTGTATGACTTGGAGAGTTACTCAGCGATTTCATTGAGCTCTATAGCTCAGTGGGAGCGTCGTTAGCTCTCTGATCATGTAGTCGTATACCACTTGTGGAAAAATCTATCCTTGCGTTTGCCATTCATGACAAATATATATCGATAGTTATGGTTCTGAAGAAGGCTCAACATAGCCGAAACACAAAAAGCAAAATGGGATAAGAGCCTTTGGCTGTATGGCTTGGAGAGTTACTCAGCGATTTCATTGAGCTCTATAGCTCAGTGGGAACGTCGTTAGCTCTCTGATCATGTAGTCCAGGTTCGAATCCCATCTATTGTGGTATGCCAATTGTGGAAAAATTTACCGTCTAGTCAATTTATTTCTGAAAAATAAGTTATCTTGCGCTATGCGAAGAAGGCTTTAGTATGTTTTGATGTTAAGGCTTTTTTTGTAGTTTTTTAACGACTCAAAGAACGATAACAAATTTATTGCTTTTGGTTTTATTCAGAGAATTTTGTAACTAAACGACTTAAAACAGAACAAGCTAAAGATTAACTAAAATACTACATAGCCAGTCATTAAAAATGTCTATATCATTCCCAGATTATTCCTCGGAAGTCCTCCTCTTCTCTTGCTGGCAGATAATAATATCCATTTTTATTCAAAATTCGATATATTGTGCGCACAGAAACATTCTGCATTCCCGCTTCATCCCTTAACGTCTTTGCTTTCCATTTTGGGAATTCAATGCTAAGTTTTTGAGCTAAACGAATGAGTCTTCTCTCATCCCGTTTTGTTAATTTCTTCGGTCGTCCGCTAACTGGTTTTCTTGGTTTCGGCTTCAAACCAATCGGTTCTTTCCACAATCTGTAGATATGTGACCTGGAAACTCCGGTTTCTTTCGCAAGTTTTGTGGCGCTTGTGTTTTTCATGTACTTTATGTATGCCCTCATTTCTGGGGTTATTGCCTTGCGTCCTGACTTTGGTCCAGCCATCTTGTAAACGGAATAGTCTAGAAATGAAGTCGTGCTGATTTGTCGAAGCCGTCTCTTTGTTGCGTCAGATTAATCAGTGACGTCTGATCAATAAAACGCAGTTTCTTCTACTATTTTTGTTTTTTTTTCTTAAACACATGACAATTTAACATTTCTGAATATATAGTTTGATTAATAATCTGTCTTCTATGCCACAATTAAACGTAGGGCCTAGCGTATTTAAAGTGAACTGAAAAATATTTCGTTCTGTCTCATCAAACATACCCCCAAAAACAACAAAGATGCCACAATTTCCGGCATAAAACTGTATCTACGGTATCATTATAAGTATTGCAATGGTTTATTTGTTACATACAATCGTTTTGCATAGTTTTATCTAAAGCATTTCCTTCCTATACACTTTTTTAATAAGCAACTGGTCAATAAGCAACTAAGGGCTGAGATTTGCTCAAATTTTTGGTTGAAATAGCTTTCTTTATACAATACATCATTGCAAACTTGTCAATTACATTGAACAGCATGAAAGGAGCCAAAAAGAGTTTTTAGGGGGTACCCAGTCATTCTGTGAGGGCTGAAAGACCAGATACGTTAAGCAACTTCGAGGGCTGGACCGGATGTCAAGTTGCTTATTAAAAAATGTAAATGAGTAGATGCATGGGGCAGAGCTTCAAATCTCACATTTCTCAAAACTGCCTTATAGCTTTTATTTATCAAGCGTTTGTTTCACGAATATCGTGTGGACCTCTCTCCACAAGCTATAGCAACCCAATCTGTTAATACTTGGATGGTCGGTTAATGAGTTCCCAGGGTATTCGTTCCAGAATATCAGTCTGGAGGCACAAGCGAAAGTTCCACATCGAGAGACATTTCACTCTAAGAAGCCAAACGAGATTTCTGTTGGAAGAAAAGGATTACGGAAAAATAGGATTTCAATCGAGTATCTGAATAATCTTTGAGCAGAACACAGTTTCAAAATTGCAGGAAACAGCAAAAACATTTTTTGACGTACTATATGTCCAAAAATGTTTCCGCTGTTTCTTGCAATATGTCCATCAAAGAGATTTTCCAGGATTGATTTGCCCCTGGGTCCACATACAGGTGTATAGCTCCCAAAAACCCTGACCCGAGTTGACAAACAAAGATTGCTTGCTTGCTCGCTAGCTTGCCTGCCTGCTTGTTCGCTAGCTTGCCTGCCTGCTTGTTCGCTATCTTGCCTGCCTGCTTGCTTGCTTGCTTGCCTGCCTGCTTGCTAGCAAGCTTATGTTCTTGCTTGCTTGCTTTTTTACTTGCTTGCTTCCATTCCTTGCTTGCTTCCATTCCTTGCTTACTTCCTTGCTTTTTTGCTTGCTTTCTTGATTGCTTGCTTGCTTACTTGCTTGTTTGCTTTCTTCCCTTCCTTGCTTGCTTGCTTGCTTTCTTGCTTGCTTTTGTGATTGCTTGCTTGCTTGCTTTCTTGAATTCTTGCTTGCTTGCTTGTTTGCTTGTTTGCTTGCTGCCTTTCCTTGCTTGCTTGCTTGCTTGCTTTCTTTATGCTTGATGTTTGCTTGCTTTCTTGATTGCTTGCTTGCTTGCTTTCTTTATGCTTGATGTTTGCTTGCTTCCTTTCCCTCCTTGCTTGCTTGCTTGCTTTCTTTATGCTTGATGTTTGCTTGCTTCCTTTCCTTGCTTGCTTGCTTGCTTTCTTTATGCTTGATGTTTGCTTGCTTCCTTTCCCTCCTTGCTTGCTTGCTTGCTTTCTTTATGCTTGATGTTTGCTTGCTTCCTTTCCTTGCTTGCTTGCTTGCTTTCTTTATGCTTGATGTTTGCTTGCTTTCTTGATTGCTTGCTTGCTTGCTTTCTTTATGCTTGATGTTTGCTTGCTTCCTTTCCCTCCTTGCTTGCTTGCTTGCTTTCTTTATGCTTGATGTTTGCTTGCTTCCTTTCCTTGCTTGCTTGCTTGCTTGCTTTCTTTATGCTTGATGTTTGCTTGCTTTCTTGAATGCTTGCTTGCCTGTTTGCTTCCTTCCCTTCCTTGCTTGCTTGCTTTCGTGATTGCTTGCTTGCTTGCTTTCTTGAATGAATGCTTGCTTGCTTGTTTGCTTCTTCCCTTCCTTGCTTGCTTGCTTGCATTCTTCCCGTCCTTGCTTTCTTGCTTGCTACGTTCTTGCCTTGCCTTGCTTGCTTTCTTGCTTGCTTTTTAGTTGCTTGATTTCTTGCTTTCTTTCGTGCTTGCTTTCGTGCTTGCCTTGCCTTGTTTGCTTTCTTCCTTGCTTGCTTGCTAAATAGGCCTTATATCAAAACAAGATGTAAAGACTCTCTGTGCAATCCAAAAATAGTTTTTCGTTGACTTTTAGTTGCAAGCCGAACCACGTGTGAACAGCGTGCAGTTTTGTCAAGAACCCTTGCATGCATAGCTGATGTGATTGGTTCAAAGGCAGATGGGCGTGGTGGATTAAGGAGTGGCCCTGCTGCTAATGTAGACTGGCAACATGGTATAGTTCTGCTTAAGGTTGGTAGCTGTGTTTTGGTATGCAATAATTTTTTGTAATTGAAACTTTTTTATAAGATACTGTTCTCTAACAGTTGTTCACCCGCAAAAGACGGCGTGGGGAGCAACTGAGCATGTTTCATTTGCGTTTATATCGAGTATCCACAGATTTCCCCAGTGGCGTGTTACAATAGATAGATCTATTTGAATGTATTTAGGGTCAGGAATAAGGCAATAAAAAGGCGACGTTATAAATAAACTGTAATGAACTCATCTATTTACAACACAACCTACATATCTCTTACTTCTAACATTCTGCAAGCTCGTGCTCGTCTACATATATTCTAATCTAAGCGTGACTCTTAGGTCAAACTGAAACCTTTACAAGTCAACGTTACATTTGCATCTTACTTTTACTTTTCAATACACGTGACCTTCACAATACACTCCCCAGGTTGATTACAAAGCTAATCAACTAATACAAGTTGATAAAAGATAAAAGTAACATTAAACTTCAACATAAAAGAATCAGATACAACAGTAATCATGAAATTAACTAACATTATTTATTCTTCTAGATAACTCACCCACAACTGCTGCGCTGCGCCGGGGCCTAGAAGATAAAGGGTCGCTTACACTGACGCCGGGGTTGTCCTTAACCTTATGCGCTTGCTTTGCCTTGGTCTCATCGTCAGATAACTGCATTGACAATGATGAAGATACTTCAACTGGAATAAGATGCTTAATAGAACGTGTTAAAACCTTTATACCTTTCTCAGTGGGCACCTGTACCTTGGCTATCCGAATGTTTCCATCTTTTCCACGAATCAACTCAGTGACTCTTGATAGTTTCCAAAAGGATCGTTTCTTCTGGTCGTCTACTAAAATGACAATATCACCTACAGATATCAAAGGTTTATCATTAATTTGCCTTACCTTATAAGCTTCCATAAGACACGTTAAATATTCTCTTTTCCATCTCTTGCTGAACGCTGATAAGAGATAACGCTGATACTTTGCCCGTTTAGATAAGGTCTCATACGTACTGACAATTTCGTAATGTCTGTCTTCAGGCCTTTGAAACAGATTCCTTCCATTTATCATATGCGACGGAGTTAATGGGTATGAAACACCGTCAACGTCGTCATGAACATACGTGAGGGGCCTCGCATTGACAACTCCCTCAATTTCGACTAGAATAGTAGCAAGCTCAAAGTAACTAAGCATTGCTCTGCCAACAATCTTCACTAGGCAGCGTTTCACGCTTCTTACCATGCGTTCCCAAATACCACCTTGCCAGGGACTTCTTTCTGCAATGAATTTCCACTGGACACCCTTTAAAGAAAGAAATTCATTTAGTCTCGGACATCTTAAGAGCGTCCTAATCTCTTTGGACATTGCTCGAAAGGTTTTAGCATTATCAGACAGAAAGGTAGCAGGAAGACCTCTTCGTGCGGTAAACCTGCGAAACGCTCTAATGAAAGATTCGAGATCTAAGGATTCAACCAATTCTAAATGGACGCCACGACTTGTGGCACAAGTGAAAAGGCAAATATAACATTTACGTTCAGGTCTCCCTGGGAGTTCCTTAACAATAAGAGGCCCTGCGAAGTCTACCCCTACATGCGTAAACGGGGCACAGTCATCAACCCTCTCTATAGGAAGCTCTGGTGTGACATTAAACTTAAACGGAAGACCTTCTAACTTCTTGCAAGTGACACACCTTCTAACTTGCTTCTTGATTAACTCTCTGCCTCTCAGAATCCAATACTTTTGTCTGGTGTAATTCAACGTCTCTCTCACTCCATCATGCATTACCTGAACATGAGCTTCCCTGCTCACTAATTCTGAATAGAAACTATTTGAGGGTAACAATATCGGCCGTTTTGCAGACTCTGGAATAGAAGCATTCGTTAACCGTGACCGACACCTTAACACACCATGATCGTCAACGAATAGATTAAACTGATTCACTTTCAAAGGGACTTTCTTACTCTTAGTAGATTTTGCTTCTATGAACTCGAGCTCTTCATGAAAGGCCTCCTTTGAATGTCCTTTACAAGAATCCGTTCTGCATATTCCATTTCATCGACGCTAATTGTTTCGCCCTTTTGCAAAGAATTGTCTTTGCGTACAGAAGCCTTGATGTTGTTTACAAACCGTAATACCCATCCAATAGTCTTTAGCAGTTTCGACTTGCTGCTAAATCGTTTGGTGTCTACTATGTTAGTGAGAGATGCTTGTTGCTCAACCGAACTTACCATAGCATGTGTAATACTAGGAGGATTTGAGATCTCTTCAACGATAGCTGTACTTTCTTCAAAATTGCCTACCTCGCCGAACTTAGGCCATTCCTGTGGAGGTAACTTGAGGAAGTTGGGCCCTTCCCACCATAATGGATTGTTGCTAAAATCCTTTCCATATTTACCACGTGAAGGCATATCTGCGGGATTAAGAACCCCAGGGCAAAAGCACCAATCCTCCCGAGACGACAGAGCTAGGATACCGTCTACCCTACGTCGCACGAATATTTTCCACGATCTGTTCTTCGTTATCCAATAAAGAGTGACTGCTGAATCCACCCAGTAATACGTTTTGATTGGTTCTGCCATGTTCAACTCATCTTGTAATACACTGCGCACTGTGTCGACTAACTTAGCCATCAAAGCTGCCCTATTAATTCAAGTCTTGGGATACTTTGCTTCTGTATAGGAGTAACCTTAGCCTTAGATGTAATGAACTTAATATCGACCTCCCCAGATTCGTATACAACACGTAAATAGACCACAGTGGCATAAGCAGCTTCACTAGCGTCGGAGAATGCATGGAGCTGAATATCCGATACCTGCTTACCCTTATAAATAAGCTACGTGGAATACATATTCCTGCAATAGAATTCAATGCGGATACAAGCTCATCGTAACGTTTCCTAGCATCGCCCTGCAATTCCTCATCCCACGATACTTTCTGCGCACATAGTTGCTGAAAGAGAATCTTTAAGTTAATAGAATAAACGCTAAGACAGCCGAGGGGGTCAAAGATCTTAGCTGCTATCTTAAGAACAGAACGTTTTGTTGCCTGCAATGATTTAGCAAACACTGCTAAACTACTTAAATCAAAGAAAAACTCATCTCGCTCGCTGTCCCAGTTTATTCCAAGCACCTTAGTCATATGCTCGCTGTCACTGGACACTAAACCGACTGAAGACTGCATGAATGATTGCGTGTCTTCCAAAACATTGCTATTATTCACCTGGGAATGATCATCCATCCCTTCTAACTTACGAATTTCCGTTAGCACTGTTTTATCATTACACTTGAATTTGCGAAGATTGAAGCCCCCTTTACTCATAATATCCTTAGCTTTAGAAGCTATCTCTTTCACCTCCTGAGGGGTTTCTCCGCCGCAGGACATATCGTCTGCGTACATACGCTGTAAAATTTTTACAACCTTAGGCTCCTTCTCCTGAAATAAAGACACATGTTTATTAATCGTTGCCCCGAGGATTGAAGGACTGGGCTTCAATCCAAAAGGCAGACGGCAAAAACGAAACTGCACAATAGAGGGTTCCGGCTTGTTTATGTCATCAAACCATAGGAAACGTAGGAAATCTCTATCAGATTCCCTAATACCGATTTGGTGAAATGCCTTAGCGACATCTCCCGTAAAACCAATACAATGGGATCTAAAGCGAATTATGGTATCAAAAAGATAAGGCATAAAATTATCTCCATGTTCCAAGCAGTCGTTGAGAGATGGCTTGTCGCTGCTTGCTTTAGCACTACCATCGAAGACAATTCTGACCTTTGTAGTGTCGTGATCTTCCCGCACAACGCAATGATGCGCTAGATAATGAGCCTGCTCCTGTTTTTCTTGAGGGGTTTCAACCCTTTCACCAACCCTTTCAATGATACCAGATTCTAACTGTTCCTTTATTATTCCATTGTATTCCTGCAACAGTCCTGGATTAGCAGATAATTTCCTATGCAATGATTTAAGACGCCCTGCACACAAATCATAATTTGTAGGCAACAATTCAAGTGAAGAAGAATTAAAAGGTAAACCTACCTCGTATCTTTCACCATTGTGGGTAATTTCTAAGTTCGAATTCACTGTGTTCTTTTCTATGGGTTTATCTTCTTCAGCTGTGGCTTCTGTGTCATACAGACCACATGCTTCTTGCTTCAAAAGTCTCTCAGAGTTGAAATCAATTCTTTGTCCCTTGATTCCTTCTCAAAATTTTCTCCTGGAAAACCTTCTATAATAAGATTAGTAGATACAAAATTAGCAGTTTCATTAACGTTATCATTGCTACCACTTTTTCCGGATAGAATCCAGCCCAATTTGCTCTTAATAGCAATAGGACCAGAGCCACCACCACGTAAGATATCTCCTGTACAAAATCAAAATAAGAATCAAGACCTATTAACATATCTACGCGTTTACTGCTACCATTGTCAAAGCAGTCAGCCAACTTGAGGCCTTGCAAATAAGGAAAATGCCCTATGTCTACGCGCGAGGAGAGGGGGGTGCAGATAACGTTGTGGGTAAGCGCATGTACCGGTATAACCCCACCTTCTACTTCAATGTTTACGGTTACAGAATCAAATTTTATTTTGTTATACTTAGAAGAACCAAAAGTGTTGAGATTTATTGACTCAGATGAGTCTACCTTGAGATTCAGATGTTTTTTCAGTTCTTCTGAAACGTAACTTCTCTGGCTTCCGCTGTCAAAAGAACTGTGGTCTTCTTGCGTTTTCCTCTATCCTCTCCATACACATATGCTGATGCCGTCATCATTAACACATCACCCTTCGTTTGTACTGATGCATTTATAGTAGTAGACTCTGGAGCTGTTTGATGAGATGCAGTAGGAGGTTCAACTGATTCAGCAATTTTCTTCTCACAAATGCTCTGGTGATGCTTACCTCCGCATTTCCTACATTTTCGGTTTCCATAACATGACTTGGCCAAGTGTCCTGGCTTCAAGCAGATGAAACACAGCCTTGCAATTGCTATTTTCTTTTTTCGATCTTTGATATCTGTTACATTTGTGCAAGAAAGTGACAAGTGTTCGCCATTACAATACACACAGATTGGAGATTTCCTTGCCTCGTTTGCTATGAATGACTGAGTAGTGGCTTGAATTGGTTTTGAGAAGTTGTTGCTCTGTCTTTCCTGTTTTTTCTCTGCAACTGTAACCTTTTCTGCAAACTCTTTGACTTCAATTTCACTTCGTATAATATCCAAAATTTCTCCGATAGGCCAAACTTCCTGTGTAATTTTTCTAGCCACTTGAGACGTTATTTCTTTGGGCATTCTATTCATAATGATTGGAATGAGTAAACTGCCATATTTCTCAGAAGGCATACCCAAAGTCTCTAAGCCTCTCACGTGTACATTTATATTATCGAAAATGTAACGAATCTGCGAAACTTTCTGATTTGGATACTCTTGTAATTTCAATAACGCCGACATGTGTTCGTTGATTATTTGTTGCTTGTTTCCGAAGCGTGATTTTAGAATTTCGATACCATGTTCATAATTTTGCTCCGTTAGATCAAGTCCTTCTAGAGCTCGGTATGCTGCCCCATCAAGCAGCGATAGCAAATAACTGAATTTCTGAACTGAAGAGATACTCGAATTTCGATTAACAGCACAATCGAAACTCTGCCAGAATGTAGAAAAACGTTTAATGTCCCCATTGAAACGTGGCAAACTTATTTTAGGCAATTTGATTGCTGTACCTGAATTTTGTTCAAATCCTTGTGAAATATGACTTGGTGTCCCGAAGTTTGCAGGTCCTTGCACTCCGTTGCTTGAACTTGCAAGACCCAAATGTCTTGGCGGTGAAGAAACAATATTCATTGTTGGTTGACTCTCTGAATCCTCAGAACTTCCATTTCCAGGAAACTCCACGTAGTTTCCTGCTTGTAGAGTGTTATTTTCCCCAAACTTTCGCTTAAACGTTTATCATACTCAGTAGATTCGTCTATCTCTTTATCAATATCAGGAAGATCGCAAAGCTCAAGTATCTTCTGATTCAACTCCGTCAGGTATTCTTGCTTCTGTTTCATAGCTTGTGAGATAGATCCAAGTCTTGCCAGCACATTTGGCTCCCGAAAAGATCCCGGTTGATCTTGAATAATGCTCGATAATTCTGCGATAAGCTTGGTTGCTGCCGCACGATTTCCACCTCTCAGGGCTCGAAGTCTGTTCAAAAGACGTTCTTCTTGTTGCTCCCCGCTAGAGCTGCTCTGCCCTGACTCCGTTGTCGCCATTCCCAAATTTTCCTGCCTCTCACGTTGGGCGCCAGATATTTGAATGTATTTAGGGTCAGGAATAAGGCAATAAAAGGCGACGTTATAAATAAACTGTAATGAACTCATCTATTTACAACACAACCTACATATCTCTTACTTCTAACATTCTGCAAGCTCGTGCTCGTCTACATATATTCTAATCTAAGCGTGACTCTTAGGTCAAACTGAAACCTTTACAAGTCAACGTTACATTTGCATCTTACTTTTACTTTTCAATACACGTGACCTTCACAATAATTAGGCTTCTCATTGGGGTCTAGCTCAGTGGGTTTGTCATTGGCTTTCTCGTTTTTTATTATGCAGTTCGGGTTCGAATACCATCCATTGTGACATGCCATTCGTGGTAAAATCGATTTCGCTGTTTGCCATTCAAGAGTTTTTTTATAGAATCAAGTTAAAATCTTTTATAGAAGGCGATGCATCTTGGTCAAATGCCTCATATAGTAGGGTTTTTTATTTTTGGCACTTAAAAAGGAAATTTAAAATATTTTGATATTTAAAATGATATAAGAGTTTTGTTGCAGAGATTCTTAACTTCCTTAGAATGAAAGCTAGTTCAGGCAATTTCAATTTCTTTCGCAGGACGATAAAATCGTAGAGGCAATTTCGTGCTTTGCCGAAGTCCGAAAGGCCTGGTTTTCGAGGTATACCTACGAATTAATTTAAACATTTTCTGTCGTATAATTAAACCTCATTAGCTCGAGCCCAAGAGGGGAGCTTGTCGAAAAAATGCTAGATTCGTGCGTATAGGCTCTGTTCTTCACTACATAAAGGACCTTTCTTTGATCTTTCTTTGATTTTAGTGTGTGTTCTTCTAAAACAATTCTTTTTTCGGTAGCCTTCTTTTTTCGGAATGTGTGTTTTTGGAAGCCATTCTTCTGAAAAACAGCAGGTTTTGGAGCTCTCCAAAACCTTCTGCCATCCAAAGCAGAATGTGTCCGAGAATTTGGACACATTCTAGTTTTGAAGTTCGAAGGATACTTCCATTTTACCAGATGCCAGGATGCATTCCGCAAAAGGGTCTGGGGACGAGGCAAGCAAGTATTTTGGCGTGAAAGTTTTCGGATTTCTAGAATTCCTGTTTCTTGGAAATCATGAATCTGTTTTGGAAGTATTCTGTTTTCAAAATAAGGAAGGTTTTGATGTTCAGATGAAAACGCCCTAAATAAGTTTATATTTTCGTGTTTCAGGCCGGATTTTCTTGTAAGATCAGCCAGACACTACGAAGGAGCTTTCCAGGTGCAAGTCAGCAAAGCCGTGGGAACTGCGAGGCAGGTAATGTGAGGCATAACGCATTTGATTCACGTATATTTTTACTTTGCTGGGAATAAAAATTAATGGAAAAGCGAAGATTTGATTGTTTTCCTTTCTCTTGTATCCTTATAGTTTATAAATCTGAAATCGTCGTGTGAACCGTCACCAATGGGACAGTGGATCATAGCTGAAGCCCCAGGTAAATGGTTTTCTGTTTGTTTTTCATTATAGTTATGAAATCCGCGTCATTAGAGGCCCTAAGCGGTTTTGCGAAATGCGTTAGGCTGGATTCTCACTAAAAGCTTGTAAAGCGTACGAAAGTTTTGGCGCGTGGAAGCGCTTTGCACTCAATCTGTTTGTTCAGATTGCGGAAGCCTGAAAACGCGTGTGATGTGATGCATAAAAACCAGACCAGGGAATTTCTTAGGCCTACCAAGCAATGATATTTTTCCGAGTAGTACAAACCTTCAAAATTGCGATGAAGGACGAATGAAGCTTTTAAGCATGCCCGAAAATTTTTCCGCAGGTCATCGCAGTTTTGATGTTTATTTTATTGATTATTTTTAAAAATTACCTTCAAAATTTGCAATTTCTGCCACTTCAGCCCAACATTTGGCAATAAATTCTCTGTTACAATGACACCCCCCTCACTTTCACTTTTATCTTCTGTGGGGTCTGCTATGTTTCATTCAGTACCATATCGTTTTCACTGTCTTCACCATCCAACTCTTCCATGGAAGAATCTGAATCTAGGATTGCATTTTCTGGGACATCAACATGAGTATGGTGTAACGAAGATTAAATCAACAGTATTCACTAAACTAACAGTCCCCATACAGTTTTATCAAAAGTCATCAAAATACTGTCTGAGAATCAGTAAGTTGTAGTATACAGTCGGTGGAAATTTGTTCATAACTCCTTGCTTAATAGTATCTTTTATGATTTTTTAGCACGTGTTGACATTGCTGGAACATGGAGTGATACTCCACCGATTTGCTATGAACATGGTGGATCTGTCATAACTGCTGGTGTTAAAATTGACGGCAAGGTATGGGGAATGTTTATGTTTTCTCAGAACTTGCTTATTTCATTTAGTTGATTGGATCCGAATAGATTTTTGGTATTTTTCCTCAAAGGCTAAAGAGTCGGGAATAACGGATTTGGATGGACGGGGGGTACATATTGGGTACATAATATTATGATGCGGTTATTTAACGATTGCGAGGTCAATGCTGAAAATATTCGGACCGAAGCATGACGTACGCACCGAACGTAGTGAGGCTTTATTATATGGTGCTAAAAAATCAATAAAGGCTTTATTGAATGGTGCTAAAAGCGCTATAGAATATTTTCGAACTTTGTTGGAGAATGTTCACCCAAGACACATCATTTTTCAGTATTTCATTTTCCCATCTCAATCTGTCTCATTTGATCTATAAGAAATTACGTGGCTATATCACGTGGTTATATCAACGCCGGTCATTACGGCTTGTACGGACCGGTGAGGAGCCAATCAGATTGCGTCGTTGCTGGTTTGAACAGCCGTATTTCACGGTACTCATATGTGCCGCCTATTTGGGTGGGTTATTTGCCCTAACCTGAAGACTTAAAAAAGAGTACCATTTACACCTAAATTCCTTGTAGGAGGGGGGGGGGGGCTTGGAAATTTAATAAAGTTTAAAATCTCAGTGTATTTTAAGTTATAATGTCAATATACCGCATCGAAGATAGTCGTAGTACTATTGTAACTGTATTGGACATGATAGTCACCACTTATCATGACAAGCCTTTGATATTTAGTTGGGCAACGTTTCGGGAGAGATCCGTCTCCCATCATCCGGATTATTGTAACTATTGATAAGACCCATTTACTCGAGGGGCATTTACCTCCTTGAAGGAGCGTACTAGATTCCGATTTAAACAAAAGGATTTTTACGGGATTCCTACGAAAACAATAGTCATTCTAGTGGAGGGTGAACGAATTTCTAACGAGTGAATTGCCCCTCGCATTCATTAACTCTTAGTACTCTCATATTCGGTTTATTGTTACCATAATAAAGGGTCTGCATGTCAGGCCCTGGCCAAAGGTCAAAGTCTGGTATAAAATCTTGATCCCGAAAAGTTAGTGGGTTTAATTGCAAAATCTCGGTGGTACATCCTCTTACATCCCATAAATTAATCTTCGAGTACAAGCTTATAAAAGGCAAAATAATTGTTCGGTGATAAGAACTATTTGTTTTATTTCATTTAGAAACCAATTGGGTGCAGAGTCAGGAGAATTCCACAGTACGTAGCTTTTTATTTCATTTTTGTCTATTATAATCTAACATGCCTTTTTGTTTTCATTATTAACGGCATTCGTAATTTTCACGCTCGAACCGCAGTTCTGTGATGGTATTTTCTGC
Source organism: Chrysaora quinquecirrha (assembly GCA_014526335.1). Lineage (NCBI taxonomy): Eukaryota > Metazoa > Cnidaria > Scyphozoa > Semaeostomeae > Pelagiidae > Chrysaora > Chrysaora quinquecirrha. The sequence goes on along the minus strand of JACTAT010000187.1, from coordinate 86,323 downwards.
ATACTGTGGGGGTTATTATGCTTTATGTGGCGGTGCTTTTTTTTATGTGGAGGCTACGCACTACTGTGGTTGGTCATTATGCTTTATTTGGTGGTGCGTTTTTTTGATATGGAGGCTACGCAGTACTGTGGTTGGTTATTATGCTTTATTTGGTGGTGCGCTTTTTTGATATGGAGGCTACGCACTACTGTGGTTGGTCATTACGCTTTATTTGGAGGTGCGTTTTTTTGATATGGAGGCTACGCACTACTGTGGTTGGTCATTATGCTTTATTTGGTGGTGCGTTTTTTTTTTATATGGAGGCTACGCACTACTGTGGATGGTCATTATGCTTTATTTGGTGGTGCGTTTTTTTTTTATATGGAGGCTACGCACTACTGTGGTTGGTCATTATGCTTTATTTGGTGGTGCGTTTTTTTGATATGGAGGCTACGCACTACTGTGGTTGGTCATTATGCTTTATTTGGTGGTGCGTTTTTTTGATATGGAGGCTACGCACTACTGTGGTTGGTCATTATGCTTTATTTGGTGGTGCGTTTTTTTTATATGGAGGCTACGCACTACTGTGGTTGGTCATTATGCTTTATTTGGTGGTGCGTTTTTTTGATGTGGAGGCTACGACTACTGTGGTTGGTCATTATGCTTTATTTGGTGGTGCGTTTTTTTTATGTGGAGGCTACGCACTACTGTGGTTGGTCATTATGCTTTATTTGGTGGTGCGTTTTTTTTATGTGGAGGCTACGACTACTGTGGTTGGTCATTATGCTTTATTTGGTGGTGCGTTTTTTTGAGATGGAGGCTACGCAGTACTGTGGTTGGTTATTATGCTTTATTTGGTGGTGCGTTTTTTTTATATGGAGGCTACGCACTACTGTGGTTGGTCATTATGCTTTATTTGGTGCTGCGTTTTTTTGATATGGAGGCTACGCACTACTGTGGTTGGTCATTATGCTTTATTTGGTGGTGCGTTTTTTTTTATATGGAGGCTACGCACTACTGTGGTTGGTCATTATGCTTTATTTGGTGGTGCGTTTTTTTGATGTGGAGGCTACGACTACTGTGGTTGGTCGTTATGCTTTATTTGGTGGTGCGTTTTTTTTATATGGAGGCTACGCACTACTGTGGTTGGTCATTATGCTTTATTTGGTGGTGCGTTTTTTTGATATGGAGGCTACGCACTACTGTGGTTGGTCATTATGCTTTATTTGGTGGTGCGTTTTTTTGATGTTGTAGCTACCCACTACTGTGATGGGCTATTTTTCTTGAATGGTTGAACTTTTTGTAAAATGTGGTGGATAAGCATTACTGTGGTGGGTTATTATTCTTAATGAAGGTTATTATGCTTGATTGGCACCAAGCAAAGTATACCGTCGCATAAAGCAAAATAACCCAACACAATAGTGCGGAGCCACCACATCAAGCAACAAATTCCACGAAATCAAGCATAATTAGTCACCACATCAAGCATAATAACCCACCGCAGTAGTGCGTCTCCAACACAGTACGCCAAAAATACCACCAAATCAAGCATAATAACCCACCATGTCAAGCATAATGAAGTAAAGTAAAGTAAAGTTGCCGTTTTTGAGTCTACTACTAGCCTAGGGCTACTCAGTCGACTTTACACTTTACCCCTGGTCTGGATGCATTAGCATATAGCAGGGTGCAGCCACACAAGGCGCTCATAAATACCGACCAGGTACCCATTTGTACCCCTGGGTAGAGAGAGAGGCACATTTGGGTTAACAACTTGCCCAAGGTTGTTATCTCTGCTACCACAAGAGTAAAGACCGTGGCTCGAACCCACGACATTCTCGTTGTGAGCCCAGCACGCTGACCACTGCGCCACAGAGACCACAGTAGTAACCCACCACAGTAGTGCGTATCCAACACAGCACGCACAAAAATACCACCACATCAAGCATAATAACCCACCACATCAAGCATAATAACCCATCACATCAAGCATAGTAACCTATCACAATGTGTATATCCACCTCATCAAGCAAAAAATTCCACTTAATGAAGACTAATAACCCGCCACGGTGCATATCCTTATCATGTCCTTATTCTAGGGCACACGTTATTCTTATTCTTGGAAAAGGAGAAAACAGCCAGCGAATCGTTTGTAAAGAACTTGATGACCTATGCAGTTATACACAAGTACATTTGCCAGGTAACAACTATTCAATACTACTAATAATACTGTTCAGAAACAGAGGCGGACTGGCAGTGAATCTCAAGGGTTGCTATTTCCAGTAAAAGGGGCCTGTTTTCACTATAGCAATTCGTCTTGTTAGTTGCTTTTAGCGAGCTCCTGTGTAAAAAATCAATTCAAGGCAAGGGCTACTGTTCATGTTCATACTTCTTTTCTTATTTGGGATATTTCGATGGCAAAATCGTCTCCCTTTTATACATATGCTCGCATTTCTATATTTTCTTGCTTCCAAATTTTTGTGCGCATAAGCTGATAATCTTTTTATTTTTACTTCTTTCCAATTATCTGCATTAAGAAACAATTTCTGTCATTTTGAACTGTTTTCAGACTGAGCGAAATACATCCAAATCTCTTCGAAATCCCAAGAAATCGGAGAGATTTGCTCAAGAAAGAACAGAAACAGTTTGTTAAAGACCCTTTATAACAAGAAGGCCCGGGTTTCAGTCGAAACCTAGCATCCCTGCCAGTCCGCCCCTGTTCAGAAATAGCCCAAAACATTTGACTACAAAGAAAAATATATCCAAATATGGATCGAAATGTACCAATCGGAATGGAAAGCTGGGTTGAACAAGGATACGGCAAGGAAAGCAATAGAATCTTTGTTTAAATCCACATTTGGGTATTTATTCCGTTTGATTGAAAAATGGTGGTCTTTTTCCTTCTTTGTTGAATATTATTTCTAAACAATTAAACGTTATTGTCTTGCCCTGTTCTCTAGGTACTGTTCTGAAGGCTGCCTTTTTCTGTGCGGGAATATTAACCGAAAAATCATACGAATCCTTAAAAGAGCAATTACTCAATCGATATAAAGGAGGATTCGAATTACAAACATGGTCGGATTTACCACATGGTTCTGGTCTTGGTACGAGTAGCATTTTGTCTGGTACAATCCTTGCTGCCCTGTGGAAGGCAGTTGGTAAAGAACCCGATGTCGACTCTGCTATTCATGCGGTAAGTCTCGCGTCCCTATGCTTATGTCCTTTGCGCAAACAGTAAATAAAGTGAATCCCCGAAGACCTTTTACATTTAACAAACAGCATTTCCATGTCCAATCAACACCAGCATCTCTACTTTTATCTGCTTTTCGCTTTAGATTAGCGCTTCAAAAAGTCGACCAATACTCTAAGGTCCCAATAACCGGCCCCCACCCGCTTATTTTTTTTGGAAAAATCTCCCCCCCCCGCTGTTATTAGGACCCCCAGTTTATTCATTTTTTACTTTTTGTTATAGTAAAAATCAACTTTACCGAGCAAACAAGCTTGATTTTTCGAATCTCTTTGAAGTCAAACAAGCATCGGTAATGTTTTACGTCTGTTTTAGGCTGAGTTCGCACAGAGCACTTCACTGCAGCTCGTAACTGGCGAACTGATCATTTCATAAAGAATATTTACATATAAACACATACTTGGTTACACATTACAAAGTTCATCACATGACACACAGGCATATTAGGCAAAATAAGCATTTAGGCAGAGTCCAGAAAAGTGTTCAACCTTCCTTCAGACAAAAATACCCCTAGCTGGAAACTTTCCTCACTTAACAATGAAAAATAGGCGGGTTTGGGGGTGTGGCACAATATTTTCCATTGTTCTAATGGACCTTCCTCCGGTTAATGACCGTGTGACCGTAACTTTTTCCTGACTCTGCATTTAGGTACCATATTCGAGGTTTTCGGACCCCCCCCCTTATTCCGACCCCCCGCTTATTATATTATACACAATTTTTGGTCCCCCTCCCCCGCTTATTAGGGACCTTAGAGTACATGTGACGAAAATTGGTGCAATCAATCGCTCAGACTGAAAACTATTAGAATGGCATTGAACTGCCCAGCTTGAAACTGGACTTCTAATTTCAAGTGTGATTGTTTATTTATAGGTTGTTGTTGCACTTTTATTAACGGTGCTATAGTAAACTGTGGCTATACACCTTGTCAAATAAGAGCCTCGTTTTAGAATTTGATTCACAAATTAGAGCCCAGATTCAGGTTAAATTTAGTACTAAGGCAAATATTCTTCCTTCTAGCCCTAACAATGTTGAGTTTTTAGCGATAAAAAGTTTGAAAATGTATAAAGGGTTTGACCGTTAAAAGTCGCTTGGGGTTGAATTTTACATCCTCAGTCATTTTTCACCTTCAAATCCTTTGTTAATTCCCAAACTTCTAATATCTATAAAATCAACATCATAAGGACTAGAAGCGCGTAAAAATTTGCCTCAGCAGTAAAATGGAACAATTTGTAGTTTGCAAATTTTGAAAAAGAGGCTCCAATGGAAGGTATATTTGGTAATGAAATTGATTTCTGATTACAGGTTTTGGATCTCGAGCAAATGATCACAACAGGTGGTGGGTGGCAGGATAATGTTGGCGGTCTCTGTCCTGGAATCAAAGAAGGAAGCTCAAGAAAGGGACTGCCATTACAAGTTATTTCAACGCCAATCGCTATGCCTGATGGCTTCATGGAGAAATTTGAAAAACATCTCATTTTGATCTTCTCAGGGAAAACGAGATTAGCAAGGAATATGCTGCAAGTGAGTGTCAAGTCAATTGAAGCTTTAAAGCTGCGGCTATACATGTGCGATTATTCGCCTGTTCTGGCGAGGCAACATTCAGGAAAACGTCCTGTTCTGAGAAGCCCTGAGGTTGCTACACGCTGCGACAAAAGTGCTGCGACAAAAGTGCTGTGACAGTCAACTTGCGCGGAAGGAGGAACGGGTCCCAGAAATGTCCAGGAAAACGCCTTGTCTCGTCTTGGAGACATTTTGTATCAATACGCTGCGGTGTTGCACTACCTATGCAAAACCCGGCTTTAGGGGATGACACCAGTGGCGAAGAAGGCGGCATGGAAAAATATCTCTCGAAAAGCCCGACCAGATCAATGCTTACGTTTTTGTTGCTGTTGCTATTAGTAGTGACGTTAATTCGAGCACGGACTTTAGTAAACGATTTTCAAATTTTCCATGGGTGTGTATTCGAGAAAGGCATCAGTTCGAGAGAGGACGTTCGTCAATCGTGCTTCTAGCATTTGAAGTCTAATCCCCGTATTTATAAGGGATTGTCTTTTACCTCAAGTTTCGACCACGATCTTCGTAGTACGCACCCTCTACATAGTTAAGCTATGTCTAAACTAGGATTCGTGTCGCGCACAAATGTATTCAGCGTGTCTCTCAGGGTGGCTAAACATGCGAGTGACAAGTGGGCAACATGTCCCCCGAGTCATTTGCATGTCGCGGAGGCAAATGTTTCTGTTGTCTCCCAGAAATATTTGCGTGTCTCTTGCTACAAATTTTGCTGCGCGCTACAAAGTTTTCCGAGGTGGCTAAACTGGGAAACACCGAGTGGACATCAGTGTCGTGCGTGACATGTCTGTCAGTTTAGCCAGGCTTTTAGACCTACCGCTTTATAATATCTTGAACGACCTTTCAAATCAATACCCAGGGGGGCCTCATTAACTTTCAATACGGGGGGTCCATGCCACTATTTCCTTGTAGACCCCTAAATATTGAGTCTAATGTTTTGTGACCCCAAATATTGAGTTTAATGTTTGGGAGACCCCAAATATTGAGTTTAATGTCATGGATACCCCAAATATTGCTATCTATTTTTTGACACCTAAAATGTTTTCTCGGGTTTAGCCATCAGTTTCATGACAATTTACAATTTGTAAGTTCTTTGCAGTTGGATGGGTAATTGTAATGAATCGCACCAAATCGCAAGATTCTTCCTTCAGATTTGTGGACCCAAAATATTGAATTTTTGTCCATGTTATAATTCACAGACCCCAAATATCGAATAAGCATAAGATTTCGGACCCCAAATATTGGCATGGACCCTCCCGTATTGAATGTTAATGAGTACCCCCCTGGGAATCAATAGAGTCCAAAATGTGAAACATTTTTTCCCTAGAATAATTGTGCTTATCCTGCGAAAGACCCGATTTTTCAATTCGCGAAAATTAATACACGCGAAAATTTTTACCCTTAAAAGGTACATATTTATATTCGAAAATTTATTTTTGAAGGATGTGCTTCGCAACTGGAACGCAAGATTACCAGAAATTGTCAAAACTGCTGATGAATTAGTTGACAATGCCAAAAATTGTATTGCTGCATTCAACCAAGGTCAGTTAGTGCTTTTCTCGACTTGTTTTTGATAACTAAGCATCTATGTTTCTATGTTACTTTCCAGTAACCGGGCATGGTTCATTTCTACTACTGGCTAATGTGTTGACTTATTACATTCCTCCCACTCTTTCTGAAACAGCCACTAACATCTTCAATAACGTAATTGCTGTTCTTCAGCCTAGTTGGAGCGGGGTGGTGGGTGTCGAGGAGCGTACACTACAACGAATGTAATAAGTCGAGCTGCTGTGGCTTGTAGATCTGATTCACTCAGTAACCATTTTAATGAAATCAACGTCAAGCCTACCCCTTCACTGGCACTGAAGATGGTCACCGCCAGCAATTTTTTACGTCCTCAGTAGCTCTTGAACGTCCCAATTAATGTTGTGAGGAGCCTGCCATTTTATGTGATCATCCGAGTCACAGAGAGCGATTGCTTGCCTCGTCCCCAGACACATTCGTGGGATGTCTCCTGGCAACTAGTTAAATGGAAGTCTCTTTCGAATTTCAAAGCTAGAATCTCTCAAAAGTCCCGGAAACCTTCTGCTTTTGATGGCAGAAGGTTTGAGAAGATTTTGGTGAGGTCAAAAACCTGCCGTTTTCAGAATAATGGCTTCGATGGAGAGGCTACCAAAAAAGAATTTGCTTAGAAGATCACGCCCTAAAGGTTCCTCTGGTTCCTGCATCGTCTAATAGAGGTAATATTTAACATGATACATATTTAACATGGTATAACCTGATACCTAATTCATGTTACAATCTGTTTTTAGGAAATCTAGAAAAAATCGGTGCATGTATGGACAGATGTTGGGAACATAAGAAGCTCATGGCACCGGGCTGTGAACCGAAAATATGTAAACAAATTATTGATGCTATCAGACCTATATCTTACGGTAAGTTGCTTAATCTATGTAGTAAAGTACCCGCAGATAAGAACCTTCATTTGATAGGAACAGCCTGAAGTCATTTATTTTGTACCCAATAAATCAGGGTTTTTTTAACGTGCAGTTCTACACAAAATGTGCAGTTCTAAAAATTTTTGTGCACTTCTAAAGGATACATTGTGCAGTGCAAACCATTGGCATGAAACATAGTTCACATTATTTTAAGTACTTGTTGCCCTATACCAATTTACCAACGGTACACTTTTTGCTTTAGTCGGCAAACTGGCCTTATCTCATACTTAGTTAGATTTAGAATATTTTAATCACAAAATGACCACCAGAGCTATTCTAGACCCATAATAAAATTTTCTTGGAGTGCATGACCCATACCCCCTATTTAAGTGCATCGAGTTATGATTACGTCAACCTTCGTAAATTCTACTTTCTACACCTATTGGAGTATAAGGAAGTGTGCAGTTCTAAATTTTTCTTTAAAAGATCCTGCAATAAATAAGAACAATTTTAGCCTGATATCCAAAGAGGGTATCAATCAGAACTCTCAATGGGGTTTTAAATGCAACTTGTGCTTTGGTTAGCCTCTTTAATGGACTCTAAAACATTGCATTCAAAACATGGGCCTGCTAAGCTGCTTAACCTTGAGTCATGCTATAATATTCCTTGCAATCGCTTAAGACCCTCTTTTAAGAACCTATACCTCTGATTATGGCATACACCTCATTACATAAGAACCCAACCTCGTCCCCAGGGTGAATAGGCCTCTACGTGAAACTCCGCTGTCCATATTCGACCCTGGTATCGGCCTTGTCTATTCTCAGTTTGATTGGCTGTGCGAACAATAGAAATTTAAAGTGACGTCATAGTTGCTTCAAAATTTCACACCAAAATAGGCCGAAGACTAGGTGAAAAACATGTATAAAAACCAAAAAATTATGCTACATACGATATTGTATCTTTTTTTTTTCAATTCATTTTTGTTCGTAGAAATACAATTTACAATGATAAAATGTACTCTACATGGCCCAAGAAAAGCAGAGCTTATCTTGCTTGGGCCGCTACAAAGCTAACAAAACTAACAATTATTAAATTCTAAAAATATTGGTTATAATGATGAAAAATAGGTTGCGGATAATAATAATATTAATTGACATCATAGTTTCTTACTTGCTTTAAGTATATTTATGAGAATATTCGTTAGTCTTAAAGTAATTTTGAAAGATATCTGGAAGTTTTTTTGCTTTAAAGTGCACATGATGCATTAATTTTAAAACTTTAGAGTTATACAAGTCAGCAATTTTTAGAGTTTTAGATTCCTTATGTAAGATGTTTGTCGGATACATGCGATCTTTAAAGTTAATTATCTTAAGAATTCTATTTTGGACAATCTGAAGCTCTTTAATATTTTTATTTGAGGCCACACCATATGCTTCAAGGGCATAGCCTATTTTAGATGTTACCAGAGAATCATAAAGGGTCATCAAACACTCCCTGGGAATAGAATGTCTGAGCTTTGCAAATATTGAGCAGTATTTTTATTTTCTTGCCTTACAGTTATCAATGAAACTCTTTGCATTTCCTTTCTGAGAACATCTGCTTTCGGAATCCACATCTTGTTTTTATGCCTAGGCCAAAATTGCCATTATTTTGGCAGATTTTGTGCCCGGTACCAGGGCCAAAATCGATTTGACGGTTGAGATTTGAGGAAACTCGATTTGGGGCCTTGGGGCGAGGTTGATAAGAACCTAAACAGGTAGTATTCAAAACGTTTTTTAAAAGTTGATCTCTTTTCCAATTTAGGCCAGTGCTTAGCTGGTGCTGGAGGGGGTGGCTTCATGTATGTCATCACGAAAAGAGAAAATGCTGTTCAAGAAGTTAGGGAAAAATTAGCTGGAATCGAGGTTAGTGAATGCCAAGATAATCATTTATCCAACCTTGTCCGCTGGTGAATAGGAATCAACGTGTATCTGTCTTCTCAATTCGTCATTTGATTGGCTGCTGAAACAATACGTATAATTATTTAAATGACGTCACAATTTCATTAAAATGACAACTCGAAAAGGCCGAGAACTATGTGACAAGATTATATAAAACCGATTTGCCTCATACTCACTGTATTTTTCCTGACAGTTGTAAATGAATTTCTTTAAATTTCCTTGCCCAGGAAATCTACGTTCGGAATCTTCTTGTTGCAATGGATACCGCTTTTGAACGTTGTCAGGATATAGACACATTACATAAGTCCCACTCTTCGTAAACAGCAACGGCAGTCTCTAGCAACAGCAACCACTATTTACTTTAAAAATTGAATTGGATGACCTAATGCTCAGAGTAGTTTTGAGCGACCTATCGAAATAAAGTTGGCCTAAGGAGCGAAAACTACGTCTCATGGAATAAGTCTAGTCAGGATATGAGTCTCAGTGTAGCGAATTGCTGTTGTTGTTAGTTTAGATTTTATGAGCGGAACTGAGACTTTTGTAATAAGTCTACGATGCCTGGGCCAATATTTTGGCAAATTTTTGTGACCGCTTCAAGAAATAAAATCGATTTTTGCCGGTTGAGATTCGAGGAAAATTCGATTGGGTGCTGGGGACGAGGTTTTTATTTATCATCCATCGTCATCAATCATCAGTCAATTTATAGGGCAATTTTTTTGGTAAACTGTCTTTGGCAGACCTCCCGAATTATTATAAATAGACACTTGTATGTTGTATATAAGCAATGCTGGAAACTACTCAAGGAAAAATTTGATACATGCGTAACATAAAATTTATGAGTTTGACTGCAAATGAATTGAATCGGCTTCCTAATTCTTGATTGTTAGCAATGATAGAAATATTCAAGATCGAAAAGTTCAGCGATTTTACCTTTTATAGTATAAGTTCTTTAAATTTTTCGGCCTTCTACATATAAGGTCATCATGAAGAGGTTCCTTGTATGAAGAGATTATTTATAAAGAGGCGTGTATTTTTTCTACTGCCCCTTATCCTGCTTTCCCAAAATACTTATTGTTTCTTTTCATTTTGCAGGAAGTCAGTGGTAAAGCAACAGCCCATGCGGTACACATCGACTTAGAGGGACTGACAGTAAGGCTTGAACATTGATCTTGTAATTTTCAATTAATTTTGCTTATTTGCTTCCACCGTGAAATCTTTAAGATATACCTAAGACAAATAATTTCCAAAATACAGTTAACCCTTTTAAGCTAAAGACCCAAATAAACACAAGCCCGTCTGAAGTAATCTCACATTAGGGGGGAGGGAGCTAAACAATTGAAAAGTATTCGATGACATAATGATTTTATGACATCGTAATACTGTTTTCGAAATTATTAGGGGCTCAACCTCTACCCCCCACCGCTTCCGATTGCCTGACGCTTAAATTGTAAGTTCTCAACTCAGGGCATTCGCTATATAGCTGATACGTAATCTAGCTCTACATTTTGATAAAAGAGTGGGAATATAAAGGGTTCTAAATGTACATTAGATAGTCATGTAGACTTGTAGCTAAAAAGAAATGTGCTAACTACTTACTGGCTAACTACTTATCTCAGGGCATTCGCTTTATAGCTGATATATAATCTAGCTAAATGTTTTGATAAAAGAGTGGGAATATACAGGGTTCTAAATTTACATTAGGCAGTCATGTAGAGTTATAGCTAAAATGAAATGCATTTTTAGGCTGTGTCAAAACGATCAATTGTTGTCAGATAAACATTTGAAATTTGTTTGTCAAGCAAAATATTCTACCGTTTGAACACGCTGAAAAACAATGTTTGGCAAATAATTTTAGCTTCTGCCAAGCAAAACATGCTTTTGAACTTTTCGAAAAATCAAGTTACGAGTTCTGCTTATTTATGTTTATCAATGAATGTTTTGAGACGATGCCAAACGTTCAAACATTGCTTGACAAGCAAATTTCATATGTTTGATAAACAATGTTTGATCGTTTGACCAGGGCCTTGCAAACGCTAAATAACCTCTTAAAAGAAAAGGGGTTGTCGAGCAAATCCTGGTACTTATTGCAGACAACAAGCATTTAGCAGAATACAGAGGTTCATTTGGTGTAGTCAGTCTAGGCTTTTTATAGCTGCGTAACCTTGAACCATGCTTTGCCTTTTCCTTGCAATTACTTGAGACCTTTCTTAAAAACCGACACCTTTATTATGGTACATACCCTCATTGTACATACCTCATTACAGGCTGTATTAAAAAACTTAGGTTCCTATGAGCGGGTTTTACTGTAACTGCCGCACATATTCCCATTGGCTTATCTCCTGATAAAGCACTAAACAGTGTCCGCTTATTTTCTGTTGGGCTTATCAACTGGGTGGGCTGTTTTCTTTTGGGCTTACATTATCTTCCGGTGGGGGTAGTTTGTGGCATTGTAATTTGGCTTGTTATAAAATAACTGCTGAAATTTGCTGGACTTAATGCTAAATATTGCTCAAATTGAATGACTCTTGCTAATAAAAATGGTTTGTTTTCTGAGTCTTCAGAAGGCCTAATTTTTTACCCGAACGTGATATGCTATCGCTTACCCCAACCCACGCTTGGAGTTAACCCTTAAAGTCAATCCTTGATTTACCCTTGATTGAAGATTTCGAAATTCCCCGATTTCGTTTAGAATATTGTAAAAAATCTTTTAAATACCAGGGAGCAACTTGGAACGAGATCCCTAAAGAAATAGGAGATTCTGCCTCGCTAATTTCCTTCAAACGAAAACTAAAGGAATTCCTGAGGTAGTGACCCAAACACGACCCCTTGGAAGAGAAGCTACATTATTATTTTTCTTACATTCTAAATTGTGAATTTATAGTCTAAGTTTGCAGTCTTGTGAATTTATAGTCTAAGTTTTTCTTTTTGTAATGCTGAAAGGGTATTGTGTAAAAATTAGAATAAATGAATGAAATGAAAATGAACCTATTAAACTGACCGAGACGGTTTGCACTACCCCTACTTACAGCTCACAACTCTTAAAAGACTGACTTGACCCTACACTACAATACCGTATAATACAGTATGAGATGAAGCTATTACATCTTGAATATAAGCCGCCCTCGAATATAAGCCGCCCTTGCTTATAAGCCGTCCTTGAATACACCTTTTCAACTAAGAGCCTCGTTTTCAAAATTTACGAAAATTTGTCCGTACGAAAATTTTGACCCCAGATTCAGATTCAGCACCTTCATTTTAGTGTTGATGCGAATTTTTACGCTTGTAGTCCTTACAATGTTGATTTTATAGCGACGAAAAGTTTGAAAATCTATAAAGGATTTGACCGTGAAAAATCGCTCGGGGTGAAGTTTTACACCCTCAGTCATTTTTCACGGTCAAATCCTTTATAACTTTTCAGGCTTTTGATCGCTATAAAATGAACATCGTAAGGACTCGAAGCGTAAAAATTTGCCCAAACACTAAAACAAAGGTGCTGAATTCCAGAGTCAGGAAAAAGTTACGGTCACACGGTCATTGACCGGAGGAAGGTCCAGTAGAACAATGGAAAATATTTTGCCACACCCAAAACACGCCTATTTTTCATTGTTAAGTGAGGAAGGTTTCCAGCTAGGGGAATTTTTGTCTGGAGGAAGGTTGAACACTTTTCTGGACTCTGCTGAATTCGAATTTGAGGTCGAAATGCTTCTGTGGCACAATTTAAATTTTTTTTGAAAACGAGGCCCTTAATTGAAAAGGTGTATATAAACCGCCCTCGAATATAAGCCACCCTCGAATATAAGCCGCCCTCGATTATAAGCCACCCTCGAATATAAGCCACCCTCGAATATAAGCTGCCCTTGAATATAAGCTGCCCTCGATTATAAGCCACCCTCGAATATAAGCCACCCTCGAATATAAGCTGCCCTTGAATATAAGCCGCCCTCGATTATAAGCCACCCTCGAATATAAGCCGCCCTCGAATATAACCTCCCCTGAATATAAGCCACCCTCGAATATAAGCTGCCCTCGAATATAAGCAACCCTCGAGTATAAGCTGCCCTTGAATATAAGCCACCCTCGAATATAAGCTGCCCTTGAATATAAGCCGCCCTCGATTATAAGCCACCCTCGAATATAAGCCACCCTCGAATATAAGCTGCCCTTGAATATAAGCCGCCCTCGATTATAAGCCACCCTCGAATATAAGCCGCCCTCGAATATAACCTCCCCTGAATATAAGCCACCCTCGAATATAAGCTGCCCTCGAATATAAGCAACCCTCGAGTATAAGCCGTCCTTGAATATAAGCCGCCCTCGAATTTAAGCCAACCTCGAATATAAGCCGCCCTCGATTAAAAGCCACCCTCGAGTATAAGCCGCTCTCGAATATAAGCCGCTCTCGAATATAGGCCCCCCCCCTGAATATAAGCCACCCTCGAATATAAGCCACCCTCGAATATAAGCCGCTCTCAAATATAAGCCACCCTCGATTATAAGCCACCCTCGAATATGAGCCAGCCTCGAATATAAGCCGCTCTCGAAAATATAAGCCACCCTCGAATATAAGCCGCTCTCGAATATAAGCCACCCTCGAATATAAGCCGCTCTCAAATATAAGCCACCCTCGATTATAAGCCACCCTCGAATATGAGCCAGCCTCGAATATAAGCCGCTCTCGAAAATATAAGCCACCCTCGAATATAAGCCGCTCTCGAATATAAGCCACCCTCGAATATAAGCCGCCCCCAATTATAAGCCGTCCTTGCATATAAGCCGCCCTCGATTATAAGCCACCCTCAAGTATAAGCCGCTCCCGAATATAAGCCACCCTCGAATAAAAGCTGCCCTCGGTTATAAGCCACCCTCGAGTATAAGCCACCCTCGAATATGAGCCAGCCTCGAATATAAGCCACCCTCGAATATAAGCCGCCCCCGATTATAAGCCGTCCTTGCATATAAGCCGCCCTCGATTATAAGCCACCCTCGAGTATAAGCCGCTCCCGAATATAAGCCACCCTCGAATAAAAGCTGCCCTCGGTTATAAGCCACCCTCGATTATAAGCCACCCTCGAATATGAGCCAGCCTCGAATATAAGCCGCTCTCGAATATAAGCCCCCCTGAATATAAGCCGCCCTAGAATATAAGCCCCCCTGAATATAAGCCGCCCTCGAATATAAGGCCCCCTGAATATAAGCCACCCTCGAATATAAGCTGCCCTTGAATATAAGCCGCCCTCGAATATAAGTCCCCCCTGAATATAAGCCACCCTCGAATATAAGCCGCCTTTGAATAGAAATATAGAAGCAAGAAAATACAGAAGCAAGAAAATATGGAAGCAAGAAAATACAGAAGCAAGAAAATACAGAAGCAAGAAAATACAGAAGCAAGAAAATATGGAAGCAAGAAAATACAGAAGCAAGAAAATACGGAAGCAAGAAAATACAGAAGCAAGAAAATATGGAAGCAAGAAAATACAGAAGCAAGAAAATACAGAAGCAAGAAAATACAGAAGCAAGAAAATATGGAAGCAAGAAAATACAGAAGCAAGAAAATACGGAAGCAAGAAAATACAGAAGCAAGAAAATATGGAAGCAAGAAAATATAGAAGCAAGAAAATTTGGAATCTGTCCAACATGTTAAAAGATTTTTCTGCTGTTTCTCTAAATCTCGAAACTTTGTACCCCTTTTGTACCATTCATAGAATGAAATGGAATTCCTTATATGAAAGGAAGATAACAATAAATATGGAATGAAATGACGGTGTTAATCAATGCTATATGAAATGAAGATGTTGAATATGATATAAAAGGAAGAGGATACATAATCTGTGTCTGTGCGGTAATAAATATGATGACGTGTTTTGGTGGAGGGATAAGAAACTACAATCTAAGAATCTTTTTTACGTTTTCTGCCATCTTCAGTTTTTTTTTTCGATATATTCTGGCTCGGTGAATTTGAGAAACTCCTGATTTGGGTTAAAGCTATGGCTAAACTAGGAGACTTGTCGCGCGGCGACACTTTTTCAGTATGTCTCCCTGGGTGGCTAAACATGCAAGTGACAAGCGAGCAACATGTCTCCAGAGACATTTGCTTGTCGCAGAGACAAGAAAAGTTTGTTGTCTCCCAGAAACATTTCCGTGTCTCTTGCTACAAATTTTTTCGCGCGCTTCAAATTGTCCGAGTAAACTGGGAGACACCGAGCCCGGGGGGTACTTCCATTGTTCAGTATACTAGACGTGCCGTCCAAATGGGTAACTTTTTCAGCGACAATTTTCCGACATATGGGTTGGTTTTTTTGTAAAGGATTTCTACACATGGGTAGTAAAAACTTTAAGACATGCATTGCTTTTAAAAGCCTGATAAATCTTTGTATTTAGAGTCAATTGTATGGTGCAAATCGGGTAAATGCGGTTCTTTTTCAGCGCAAACGCCTTTTCGCCGCATTTAGAGTTGCCCTAGGCGTTTAAATCGGGTTGAAATATTTTAGATATTGGTACATTTGGGTGTAACATTCCGTTGCTTTTTCTATAAATGGGTGCCACAACTAACAGAATCTATTGGTAGACATGGGTGGGTTTGGAAAAACTGGGCTTTTCAAGAATGAAGTACCTCCGGGACACCGAGGGGACACCAATGTCGCGCGCAACATGTCTCCTTGTTTAGCCAGGCCTTTGCCCTGGGTAGAAGTCGGTAAGGGCCAAAAATCATAAAATCGACAAAGAGTGAAGGATCATCAGGATCAAGGGTCAACAGTGGACAGAAAGAATTTGCAAAATTCACATTGTGTTTGAAATAACCCGCTAACTGTCACGTGACTGAGATAAACCAATGAGGAGCTTTGTTTGTCTTCAGTTGTTCGTTCAGCAAAAGGGAAACATTTGGGCCTAAGCTTGGACAGTAGACGCACTGGAACCGCCATCTGAACATTCAGATATTTTAACGTAAATAAACAAAGACTTTGCTCGATTGGCTGAAGAATAAATAACTTCTATTTTGTTGTCTTGAATGTTGCGATTTAAAAGCTGAAGCACGAAGAGGAATTCTTGAAATGAGTCGCTGTTCAACGCCGAGTGTGAGCAGCACGGTTGAAAGTGCAGATGACGACCCTTTGATGAGAGATTGTTTTGAGTTGAGAAGAAGGCTTATCCTCACTGAAAAATCCTTGAAAAATTTGAATCCACAGCCTCCAGCCAAAGATATGGAAGATGCGTAAGTGTAGAAATTGCACATCCATCGTTAACTGTATCTAAAATTACTTTATGTTATGAATTTTCAAAGCTATTTTTCGCACAAAGAAAGCCTGACCTGACTGATAAAAGGCCAGGTGGTCACTGAAAGCTGAAATACACAAAAGCAAGTTTATTTACATAAGAGATATCGTTAATTTTCACAGATATCATTATCTTGTCGCTGATAATTCTGAGATAAATAAGGATTCTTGATTGCAAATCTGAAATGTATCTAGGAATTTGGAATTGCTTCCTTTTGTGAAACTTATGAAAATTCATAGAGAGATAAAAATTCATATGAATTATAAGTTTGTTTTAAAGCACTAGAGGAAATGATAAAAGTTATGAATGATAAACATTCAGAAAAGGCAAGAATATTCTCCCTTGGGCCTTGTTTAATGTGTAAATAAACAGCCACACCAATGGCAGGCTTCATTGCCCCCCATCTGAAGCACTTGTACCCCCCATAGTGGTTTTACCCAAGTAGATTGTGGTGTCAAAAGCTTGGGGAGATGTGGGTTCAAACCCCAGGCCAGAGTAACATCACATCCAGGATTTAGGTGTTGTTAGCTCATCCACTTTTGGGCCTCTCTAGGGTTTCATGGGCCTTAAATTGCCATTGCACCCCACCCCTAGCACTTGCCTTCGACAACTGCCTGTCTGTTGCCTTTGTTGCTACCACTGGAGGGGTTTTAGTTTCATTGAAAAGCTTTATTTTCTTCTGTTGTTTTAAAACAAAATGTAATTGGTCTATTAAAACATTGCATGTATGTAGAATGAAACTATTTCTCTTTCAGTATATCAGAGAACTCAAGAAGTATAAAAGACCATACAAGTCCTATACCATTGTTGACATTAGACGATTTGACTCCTGTTTCATCTGCAAATGATAATCTAAAAGTACACAATGAGCTGTTCTCATCAGGGCATTCATTTTCATTCCCGGAAATCACTAGACAGAATGAATCAAATAGTGCTCGATCAGAGGTAGGAGTGATTTGATGTGATTCATGACTGCTTATCTGTTATTCATGATCAATAAGTGATGAATCATGATTGATAAGTTTTGATTCATGATTGATAAGCTGTGATTATTGATTGATTAATTGTGGTTCTTGATTGATTACCTGACATTCATGACTGATGATCTTTGATTAATGAATGATAAGCAGTGATCTGTAATTGATTGTCTATGATTCATTATTGATTAGTTTTGATTCAGGATTGATTATCTGTGATTCATGATTCGTAAGCTTTACTTCGTGATTAATAAGCTTTGATTCATGATTTATAAGCTGTAGTTTTATTGTTGATTATCTGTGATTTTTGATTGATAAGCCATGATCCATGATTTATTATCTGTGATTTGTTTTTGAGCTCTTCAAAATTGCAATAAACAGTGGAAACCTCTTCCCCTCATTTTCGGGCATCTTTTTCTCATCTGACTCTCCTCAGAGTATGAACGTCAGAAACAGACCAAAACAGTGAACTAAGGCAGAAATTATAAGCAGATGCTTTTCGTTTTCGTTTGGATTTAATTCAATTGACCTTCCTGCTGTATCCTGCTAGCTGATTGATTAACTGCCATTCGTGATTGATTATCTGTGATTCATGATTGATTAACTGTGATTGTTGATTGATTAAATATGATTGATGATTGATTAACTGTGATTCATGATTGATTATTTGTGTTTCAAAATTGATTATCTGTGATTCATGATTGATTATCTGTGGTTCATGATTGTTTAAAAGTGATTCATGATAAATTGGTTATGATTCACCAATGTATTCTTTTGCTTTGATTGATGACAGATTTGCATCTTTCTTTATAGGAGAACCGATCAGGATCACGGAATTTCTCCAATGGATTAGATTTATCAAATAATGACACTTCGTCATTGAGAAAGAAACTTCTGAATGTTCGTGATGAAAATTCACGTTTATTTGCGCAGAATAATGTCCTCGTCACACAACTTGAAGATACAGCTTATCAGCTTAGTGATGCTCAAGCTAAGGTTTGCTTATTCTCATTTACAATCGAGTAATCGTATTGTTTATAAGAAACTAAAAAACTGGCCCAGTACTGAAAGTTTCTTAAAATTTTCTGATTTTGAGTCCCGAAAGTTTCGTACGAGTTTCTAGGATACGTTCATTTTTTTGTAAGAAACCTACTATAAGAAACTTTATATGCCTTTTTCTAAAAAATCTAGAAACTCTTCTATATGGACTAAGGAGTAAAATAAAAAACTTTAAAATTCAACTTTCTATTTTTGAAGTGCATTTTGTAATGTTTACGTAAAAATAACCCCTAAAAACTATCATACTTAAGGTCGATACCGGAAAATGTCCATATTTCGACTGCTAAGAACATGATGCTTCATATTAAACCATTATTTCATGAAGCTTCCGAAATTTCATTTTTAAGTTAAGAAACCCTGCAAGAAACTTTTACTATACCATTTTGCTCAGTTAAGAAACCTTACTATACGGCTCATAGCATAGTTTCTTATAACAAAAATGAGTGTATCTTTGTCGATGAAATAGTAATTTTACCTAAACTAATCGAAATAGTTATTTGGTTCTGCTGTGTAATAAATTTTCTTTAAATTTTTCGTTTTAGTTAAAAATGAAGGATAATTTATTGAAAGAACATCGGTCAGAGAGAGCAAAACAATCCGAACATATCACATTTCTTGAACAAGAAATCATGGAAAATGAGTTACAGATTAGGTGAGATTTTACATAATGAATACAGTGGGTAGTTTTTGAGTAGTACAATTAATACAGTGGGTAGTTTTTGAGTAGTAAAATTGCGAGAGAAAGTCGAAACTTCTTTGGGCATACTTAAAGGCTTTTTCGACTGACACTCCTCAGAGTATAAACGTCAGAAACAGACCGAAACAATAGACTAATGCGGAATTTTTACCCAGATGCGGCTCGAAATGCACCAACCAGAAAGAACGAAAAGCTGAATTGGCATTGTGTTTTAAATACCAATCAGCTGGTTGGATACAGTGGGAAGACCAATAGAATTATTTATAAAAGGGTTTCCCCTATTTCTTAATTCTGAGCTTTTTCCCCCATCCCCCCGGACCTTATAAGGACCCCCTCCGTTTATTAATTTTGGAAGAAAAAGTTTCACTTGTGAAAGGAGTAAACTACGTTTCCCCCAACCCCGGACATTATTAGGACTCCCGTTTATTAAATTTTCGAAAAAGTTCCCACCCCCCTTCATTGGACCCTCGGTTTATTTGGCACCTAAGAGTATGACACATGGCAGTATTTGTACCCAGATGCGGATCAAAAAGCACTAATAAAAAAGCGAAGCTATGATGGCATTGTGTTTTGAACACCAATCAGCTCGCGGGGTACAGAGGGATGACCAATGAAATGAATTGAAGAGTGAAGTGAAAAAACGAACTCTTTCTGTCAAGACACAGAACTGGCCATTGTGTTTTGATATTGACAGACTCCATTCGCTTTGTTGAAACACTTATCTAGTTTTGCCAGTTATTCGAAAACAGTCCTCGCTGTAATTTTCTGCACACTCTGGGTGATCCAGTAAATGTTGTCCTATGGCAGAATCACGCTTACACGCTTTTTTTTATAAGGAACCTACCTCAAGGCCTAGTTCTTAAAGTTCCTTATTCTTGGGCCTCTTTTGAGGCAATTGTAGTTCCAAAAATTCCTTAATAGTTCCTTAATTTTAACTGCGCATACAGTGGTCTTAACAATAAAAGAGAGACATTCGCATGTGAGCAAAGCTCGAGACTACTCAAAGAAACATTGGATACATGCTTAACGTACAATTTATCCTGAAAGAAGCGAGTATAGGATCTAGTCTTATTACACAAGTCGTTCTATTCGCAAATAACAACCAACAATTTCCCGAACAACCACAACTACAGGTTGATGTTTCCTTCATAGTAAACTAATAGACTCGTTACTTAAGTCCCAGTCTTCGTAAAGCAACAAAAAGTTGAATTAGATGGCCTAATGCTCAGTTCTAAAGCGACCTATCGAAATAAAATTGGCCTACGGAGTGAAAACGACGACTCATGGAATAAGTCTAATAAACTGAGGAAACAACTGTATTTTTCATCAAATTTTCCATCAGAATTAAAAATACGAAAAGGTCTTTTCTTCAGATATCTGATGATTTTGTCTGACGAAAAATCTGACAGCCGTCAGTGTTTACACGTTCAGATTTTTAATAAGATTTGTTCAGATATTCTGTCGTTTTGAACTAGGATTGACTGATATCATAGGAAGAAATGTTTACTGCGATAGCAATTAGCTACTGTGGAAATTTCATACAAGGCAGTTCGCAGCTTTTTGTCATTAGCCTCCCATTCTGTTTACGAACTATTCTGTCAGTTCTTGTTTGCTCCGCTGTATGTCTTGTTTCAAAACAACGATTACTTTTAAATAGTACTGTAATAGCAACTTTTAGCAAGTTTAACAACTTCAGGCGCATCAAAACGAACGCTTACCGAACGCTGCTTCGAACAGGAGTTTGTTTTCGAACGCAAAGAGAAAAGGAGATGAGTGAAAACTCATCAGATTTGTCGAAAAGTTTGAACATGTCCGACTTTTGAAAAATCGAAATTCAATGTCGAAATTCAACATCAGACATCAGACAAAGGTGTTTACAAGGTCAGATTTTCTCATCAGATTGTCTGAAGGGAAGAAAATCTGTTGATCAAAATCTGACGAAAATCTGATCGTGTAAACGCAGCTTAGTGGTTCTTTATAATGAAGCGCGTAACTCAGGGTCAAGCCTCATAATTGCTAAAAAATCTGACGTTTAAGCCCCCAGAGCTTCTTAATGTGATGCACACAAAACTAGAGCTTCCAGCAACACCTTTCCTGCTAAAAAGTTTTAGTTCGAAATAGAATAAATGACATATATAGAAAACAATGTGAATCAAAGAGGTCAACAATGGTGCAGTTGCTTACAGCTTTTTCGCTGAGCCCCAAAGTTGCTTGATACAATGGTTTTCATTTTGAAAAATGCAGGATGCCAACGTTAATGCACAAGCTAAATAAACACAAGTTTCCTTTCCCACACGTTTTCGAGTGACTATCTTTAGAAAAAAAATCAACATTAGATACCCGGCTTCAAAAAAAGGGACCACATTCTGTACCCGGCTCTTGAATTTCTCATCAAAACGATATCCGAAAACGGCACGTCCCCGTATGAACAATATACCTACTGAGGACCTCCCCCCTCCCACGGTTCACAAGAAAAATGTTTTTGGAAACTTTTTTCCTTGCAGTATTGAAGCAAAACTGGAGGAAAGTTTACTTGCTGGAGAAAAAATGAAACAGAAATTGATGGATGTCAGGGATCAAATGCAGCATGATATGAAATCGGTAAAAATCATTGCATAAGTTAATACATAGCACCTAAGCAGATTTTTTTGGTTGCTGATTCTATTGTATTGTATAATTTGTTTACTGTTAGTGTTAACAATAGTGATACTTCACTAATTCATACCAGCATGAAGAAACCTCAGAGATAGCATTAGCTATGACTTGTTTTGCAATAGGAGCAATCGCATCTATTGTTGAGAAACCAATTTTTGTCAAACTTTTAAACTGTTTTCCATTGTGAGCTGAAGTCAGGGGAATGCAATAGGCATATCTCTAAGGGTGCGTTCTTCTCGGACATTTTACTGTCGAAAGCCCGTCCTTTTGGACAACTTTCGGGAAAATCAGAGACGTTGCAAACTCCAACTCTCCGGACTCAAGAGCTGGAAGATTTCGCAGTGTTCCCACCGAGAGTCTCGTTTCCAAATCAACCTCTCTGAAGTATTCCGTTTTAAAGACAGTGCTTTTTGGGGTCCCGAATCGAAAGCCTACAACGTATACTTTTTTCAGATTTCAGAAGAGGTAAAATTTTCAAAAAAAAAACACCCCTAAAAACATGGAGTATTGATGGATGAAGTTGAATGCAATGGAATGATTGATTGACATGGAATAGTAGAGTAACGTGAATGACAAAATATGACATTCAATGACATTCTATGCCGTTCAATCATTCAACTCCATCATTCCATTCTCCATCGTCCCCATGTTTTAGAGATGAGATACAACCTTGTCCCCAGGGTAAGTAGGCCTCTACGTGAAAACTCCGCTGTCCATATTCGACCCTGGTATCGGCCTTGCCTATTCGCAATTTGATTGGCTGTTCAAACAATCGAAATTTTAAGTGACGTCACAATTTCTTCAAAATTTCACACCAAAATAGTCCGAAAGCTATGTAAAAAACATCTATAAAAACCAAAAAAATAATGCTACATGAGATATTGTATCTTGCCTTACAGTCATTAATGAAATTCTTTGCATTTCATTTCTAAGAACATCTGCTTTCGGAATCTACACCTTGTTTTTATGCCTGGGCCAAAATTTCCAGTATTTTGGCAGATTTTGTGGCCGGTACCAGGGCCAAAATCGATTTGACGGTTGAGATTCGAGGAAATTCGATTTGGGGCCTGGAGACGAGGCTGGATGAGATAGTCAAAAGCCGTAGAGGCCTAAATCCCCAGCATACCGCAAGCCACAAAAAGGGAAGGAGAAAAATATCTAGCTTATGGTGTTTTAGAATTCAAATAAGTTGTAGGTTCCATGCAAGCAAGATCGGGTGAAGCCGGGTGAAAACCGTGCCAACATGTTGGCCAACATTGCTACCAACAGCATGTTGGCACGCTTTGCTATATATGTTGGCCTAATAAACAACATGTTGTTGACGAAAAAATGTTGGCCGACATTTTTTAACATGTTAATAAATGTTAACCATTTTCAATTTCGGTCGTTATTTCGGAGACCCTAAGCTGGGTGTTTGATTTGGAACGCGAGTATTTTTTTCTTCGTCTTCAACCAAAACGGCGAGCAATAGACAAATAGCTGCTTCCTTCTTAGTCATGTTTGCAAAATATTATTTGTAGATGACGTCACCAACCAAAAACTTCTCAGATGTTGTGATAGTATCGCAAGCCGTACCAACATATTGACCTATATTTTCAGCCAACATGTTGGCATACAATGTTGGCACGGTTTGCGCCCGCCTTTAAGTAGTTAACTTATTACATAAAACCGCCATATAAGCAAAATAAAGACTTCGATTTTCACACTTGTTATTGATGAGCTCCAATAAATCCGAAACGCATCTAGCATCGAGAAAAATGCGATAAAAAGCGAATGCTCAATTTATTCATATTAAGCCGCGTAAGAATTTGTGCTCATATGATTTGAGCAAAAGTGCGATGAATTGGATCATCCTTACTTAACACATGGTTTCTCATTTAAAGCATGATATTCATGAAGTTTTTATAATTGTTTGTTTCTTATAGTATGATGAATCAGAAAGAAGTCTGAAACAATCTTTGAGGGAATGCGAAAGAGAAAAACAAGCTCTAATAGACAGAACAGTTGAACTCGAAGAAAATCTTGCAAAAACAGAAAATACTTTGAGGTACAAAAAATTATTGTTAAGATGCAGCAAAATAGTTATTTAGGATTCATAACAACTTAGTAGTTGCTAAACTTTCAAACTAAATCACCAACACTACCTAACAAACTAACTGACTGACTGACTGACTGACCGACTGACTGACCGACTGACTGTCTGACTGACAGACCAACTGACTAAGTGACTGACTAACTAACTGACTGACTTACTGATTGGTTGTCTGACTGACTGACTGACTGACTGACTGACTAACTGACTGACCGACTGACTGACTGACTGACTGACTGACTGACTGACTGACTGGCTGGCTGGCTGACTGACTGACTGACTGACTGACTGACTGACTGACTGACTGACTGACTGACTGACTGACTGACTGACGTACTGACTGACGGACTGACAGAGTAGCAACTAGCTAGCTAACTAACTAACTAACTAACTAATTAACTAACTAGCTAACTAACTAAGTACTTAACTAACTAGCTACCTAACTAACAAGTTAAATACCTAACTGACTGATTGACCGGAAAACTTATAACTATCTTCTAAAATGACTAACTTTATAAGCAACTTACAAATGACAAATCGATTCACAAACAAACTAACTAAATATCAGACTAACTAACTAACTAGACTTTCTATCAACTGGTGAAATATCTAAACTTGCTAATATATTATATAAACAAATTAATTAATTTACTTTTTAGCTGCCTTACCAACTAACTACTAACTAACCAACTTATTAAATAACGAACTGGTGCATTAACTACACCGACTGCCTGTTTGAAATCTTGCCTTCATATGAAGAGAATTATTTTTAAGATGGGAAATTTATTGGGGTTTGATATGCATTGTGGTGTTGTATTTCCTGGTATTGTTCCTTTACTGGCTCTCTGTGCAAATTCAACAATTTCGGTAGCAAAACAAGGCCTAATACAAAATTTTCTGTTTAGAAGAGAGAACGAAGCTCTGAAATCAACTTTGAACATGGAACGAGCCCAGATAAAGGAGCTTACAGAAAATCTGCGAATAGCTGAAGAGAAAGAACATGAAAACGAGACTCTAAAGAGTGTAATAGAGGAAAAGGAAGATAAGATTAAAGAATACCAAAACGAGGTTGAAGGCGCGAAGACTCAAATGCAACGACTGGAGATGCTGGTGCAACAAGTTCAAGAAAACGCAATGAAGTCACAAATTGCAAATACTCCATTAGTAAGTATTGTATTGCGGGTAATACAGTTACTTGAGCAAGTTTTAAAAAAAATGTGGGAGGCAATTCAAGCAGGAAATTTGAGTTAAAAAAAATGACATTTTTTAGCTTAAAGACATGTTTCGACCATACATTGATCATAATCGAAACGTATCTTTAAAAGTTAATTGAAAACTGAAATTGAAATTGAAAGTTAAAAAATTTCGTTTTTGCGTCAAATTTCAAACAAGTTTAACAGGTAAGTATTGTATGCAGGTAATATTGTGACTTGAAAATGAGAAAGGAAGTCTGAGAGGCAAATGAGGAGTACGAAGGCTTTTGCTACTCTGTTTGATTGTTATTTTGATGCAATACTCCCACATTGCTTTAGCAAAGTGAGTTTTTGCTTGTTTGTTGAGTTTTTCAAAGACTTAATACTTCTTGTTTGACCAAGGTCAGACAATCAAACATTGTTTATGCTTGTCAAGCGAAATGTTTGACCGTTGCCTACGTCGCGAATCACTGTGTATCAAACAATTTTTACTTGTAATGTTTTCCGAAAACTTTGATAAAGCAATTCTGCTTGATAGGCACTGGTCAAACCATCAAAAATTGTTTGTCAAACATTTGAAATTCGCTTTAGAACACAAATGTTTGACCGTTTGGCCATGTAGCAAAACACTGCTCGTCAAACAATTTTTGCTTGTAATGTGTTTCGTAAACTTTGATAAAGCAATTCTGCTTGTTAGGCACTGGTCAAACGATCAAGCATTGTTTGGCAAACTCCTTACAGATTATTTATTTTATTCTACTAGACTTCTGACAGTGGAATCAGCAACAATTTGACACAGTCGTATACGCAGCTAAATACATCACCCGTATTTCAAACCAACAGTACACCTAATGGTTACAGGAATGGTGAAAGCAATATTGAATACAGCCCAAGTAAATCAAAAGCAATCATTGCTGATTTTGAGATGAAAATGGCAAAGAAAGATGTCGAGATACATAAATTACAAGCTGCCTTAACGTCGAGAAATGCAGCTCAGCAGAGGAGTATTGCAGGTATGATTGCAAACTAAGTATGAATGATCAACTGGCTGTTGGTTAAACAATCAAACATTGTTATTCCAAGATTTCAAGATTTGGGGTACAGGCAATTTTCGAGCGTTTGTGCATACGTGGATAAGTAGATTAGTGGATAAATAGATGCGTGGATAATGGGGTAATTGGACATGTGGATAAGTAGATACGTGGGTAAGAGGATAAGAAAATAAGTGAAAAAGTGGATAAGAGGATAAGTGAATAAGGGCGCATCTACACGAGCGCTTAAAACCTGACCATAACAGCAGGATAGCAATGGACCAATGCTGAATTCCTGTTTTTCCGACTTATATTTTCCAGGGACGTACAGCAGCAGGATACTTTAAATGTAATCTTTTGATGACAGCCTTCATACTGTCTGCAT
Source organism: Chrysaora quinquecirrha (assembly GCA_014526335.1). Classification (NCBI taxonomy): domain Eukaryota; kingdom Metazoa; phylum Cnidaria; class Scyphozoa; order Semaeostomeae; family Pelagiidae; genus Chrysaora; species Chrysaora quinquecirrha. Next base: position 59,792 of record JACTAT010000187.1, on the reverse strand, counting down.
TCGAGATTTTTGGTTTTCTATTTCATTATTATATTTTATTTATGTTACAAAAATTGCGCAGGGATTTAAAGTCCTTCATAAAAATGGTTGCTTTAGAGTGTTTTTAGGTGGCATGTTTAAGGCTGGTATTGCCCTTCTGATTCGTCGCCGTTATTATCGCCCTTCTGCTCCGTCAAATTTATTATGTTTGAAAAAAAACTGAATTTTCAGCAAAATGAATATGAACATAGGAGAAACAAAAACCCTTCAACAAACCCTTCAACCCTTCTGTAAAAGGAAATGATAAATAAACTGCTAATTTCAAAATTTTTCATCCATCATTTTGTTTTCTGTGTTTGAATCCTTTGGAAATGCGTGAGATGTTTTGCTGCAGAGTGAAGTTTTAATCTTTGATGACAGCACAGATTAGTTCAACAATGGACTGTACAAGGTTAAGCACCTCCAAGGGATGCTTAACTTGCCCAAGAGGCTTCTTTCATCCGTTCTCGAGAACGTTCTTGATAAAAAGTACCAAAATTGACCATCTACACGGCAACTGCAAGTGATAATTCGCCTAATCTCTAAAAGAATTTAAGAACGGCCGTTTTCAGCTCTCGTGTAGATGCGTCCTAAGTGAATCACGTATCCTCTTCTTATTCACTTATCTACTTATCCTCTTATCCACTTATCTATTTATCCTTTTGTCTACTTATCATCTTATCCACTTATCTACTTATCCACTTATCCTCTTATCTACTTATCCACTATCCACTTATCTACTTATCCACTCATCTACTTATCTACTTATCCACTTATCCACTTATCTACTTATCCTCTTATCTACTTATCCACTTATCCTCTTATCCTCTTATCCACTTATCTACTTTTCCACTTATCTACTTATCCACTTATCCACTTATCCTCTTATCCTCTTATCCACTTATCTACTTATCCACTTATCCTCTTATCTACTTATCCACTATCCACTTATCTACTTATCCACTCATCTACTTATCTACTTATCCACTTATCCACTTATCTACTTATCCTCTTATCTACTTATCCACTTATCCTCTTATCCACTTATCTACTTATCCACTTATCTACTTATCCACTTATCCTCTTATCCTCTTATCCACTTATCCTCTTATCCACTTATCCACTTATCCACTTATCCACTTATCTACTTATCCACTTATCCTCTTATCTACTTATCCACTATCCACTTATCCTCTTATCCACTTATCCACTTATCTACTTATCCACTTATCCACTTATCCTCTTATCCTCTTATCTACTTATCCACTTATCCTCTTATCTACTTATCCACTATCCACTTATCTACTTATCCACTCATCTACTTATCTACTTATCCACTTATCCACTTATCTACTTATCCTCTTATCTACTTATCCACTTATCCTCTTATCCACTTATCCACTTATCTACTTATCTACTTATCCACTTATCCTCTTATCCACTTATCTTCTTATCTACTTATCCACTTATCCTCTTATCCTCTTATCCACTTATCTACTTATCCACTTATCCACTTATCTACTTATCCACTTATCATCTTATCCACTTATCCACTTATCTACTTATCCACTTATCTACTTATCCACTTATCCACTTATCTTCTTATCCACTTATCTACTTATCCTCTTATCCACTTATCTACTTATCCACTTATCCACTTATCCACTTATCTTATCCATCTTATCCTCTTATCCACTTATCCACTTATCCACTTATCCACTCTTATCCACTTATCCATCCATTATCCTCTTATCCACTTATCTACTTATCCACTTATCCACTTATCCACTTATCCACTTATCCACTTATCCTCTTATCCACTTATCTACTTATCTTATCCTCTTATCCACTTTATCCTACTTATCTTATCCTACTTATCTTATCCTCTTATCCACTTATCTACTTATCATCTTATCCACTTATCCACTTATCCACTTATCCTCTTATCCACTTCTCTTCTTATCCACTTATCCACTTATCCACTTGTCCTCTTATCCTCTTATCCACTTATCCACTTGTCCACTTATCCTCTTATCCACTTATCCTCTTATCTACTTATCATCTTATCTACTTATCCACTTATCCACTTATCCACTTATCCACTTATCCTCTTCTTATCCTCTTATCCACTTATCCACTTATCCTCTTATCCTCTTATCCACTTATCCACTTATCCTTATCTTATCTTATCTTATCCTCTTATCCACTTATCCACTTATCCACTTATCCTCTTGTCCACTTATCCTCTTATCTATCCTCTTATCTTATCCACTTATCCACTTATCCACTTATCCTTACTCCTCTTATCCTCTTATCCACTTATCCTCTTATCCACTTATCCTCCTTTATCCACTTATCCTCTTATCTTTATCCACTTATCCACTTATCCTTATCTTATCCACTTATCCTCTTATCCACTTGTCCACTCCTCTTATCCACTCATCCACTTATCCACTTATCCTCTTATCCACTTATCCTCTTATCCACTTATCCTCTTATCCTCTTATCCACTTATCCACTTATCCTCTTACTTATCCACTCTTATCCACTTATCCTCTTATCCTCTTATCCACTTATCCTCTTATCTACTTATCCACTTCCACTTATCTACTCCACTTATCCTCTTATCCACTTATCCACTTATCCTCTTATCCACTTATCCTCTTATCTACTTATCCACTTATCCTCTTATCCTCTTATCCACTTATCCTCTTATCCACTTATCCACTTATCTTATCTTATCCACTTATCCTCTTATCTACTTATCCACTTATCCACTTATCCTCTTATCCACTTATCCACTTATCCACTTATCCTCTTATCCACTTATCTACTTATCCACTTATCCACTTATCCTTTATCCACTTATCCTCTTATCTACTTATCCTCTTATCCACTTATCCTCTTATCCACTTATCCTCTTATCCACTTATCCTCTTATCCACTTATCCTCTTATCCACTTATCCTCTTATCCACTTATCCTCTTATCCTCTTATCCTCTTATCCACTTATCCTCTTATCCACTTATCCTCTTATCCACTTATCCACTTATCCACTTATCCTCTTATCCACTTATCCACTTATCCACTTATCCACTTATCCTCTTATCCACTTATCTACTTATCCTCTTATCCACTTATCCTCTTATCCACTTATCCACTTATCTACTTATCCACTTATCTACTCATCCACTTATCCTCTTATCCTCTTATCCACTTATCCTCTTATCTACTTATCCACTTATCCACTTATCCTCTCATATCCAATTATCCAATTACACTTATCTACTTATCCACTTATCCTCTTATCCACTTATCCACTTATCTACTTATCCACTTATCTACTTATCCTCTTATCCACTTATCCTCTTATCTACTTATCCACTATCCACTTATCTACTTATCCACTCATCTACTTATCTACTTATCCACTTATCCACTTATCTACTTATCCACTTATCTACTTATCCACTTATCCTCTTATCTACTTATCCACTTATCCTCTTATCCTCTTATCCTCTTATCTACTTATCCACTTATCCACTTATCCACTTATCCACTTATCCACTTATCCTCTTATCCTCTTATCCACTTATCTACTTATCCACTTATCTACGTATCGACTCATCTACTTATCTACTTATCCACTTATCTACTTATCCACTTAATCTCTAATATCCACTTATCCTCTTATCCACTTATTCAGGTACCCACGTATCCACTTATCGTCTTATCGACATATCCTCTTACCCACTTATTCTCTTAGCCTGTTATCCACATACCTACTTGCTCGACGATTTTATTTGGCTCTAAAAACCCGAAACCCCCTCAAGCTTTTCTTGTGTTCGTTTGTTGTCTGATTATGTAAGTTACCAAACCAGGCTGACATTAAGTCCATACGAATTTACTTTACAAAGTGCTCTTCCGCAAAAGATGGCCGCCTTTTTCTGTCTATTGTTTTCATTAAGGATTTTCGAAAAGAACTCTGCGAATAATTTCCTTAGTTACGTTTTTTACATAGCTGCAGACCTTGAATTTGTAGCTAAGGAAATTATTCCCAGAATTCCCTTCGAAAAACCCTAAGAATAGCAAGGGCTGGACAGAAACGGCCGCCATCTTTTGCGGAAACCTCTATTAAGCAACATAGCTTGTTATGCATTGGTCAATGTCTGTACCAAGTTTCATTGTTTTAGCTCTACAGGAGGGCAATGTCTGGATGCGGTCGCAAACATCCCCTTTGCAGTTTAAGGTAAAAATAGTCCTGTGGGATTAGGGTTAAGGCTCAGTCAAATCGCCTTTGGCTCTCTGATCACGCAATCTTTGGCTCAAATCCAAACAGTTTTTGTGTTCCACTTGATGGAAAGTCTTTGCTGTATGATTAATGAAATAATTCATTGAAGGTCTCGAAGATTCGTCAAGTTCCATGAATGGCCTACGCTCTGAACTATCAGCTGTGGTCGAAAGAAGTCGTATGGGGGACAAAAAGCAACATGAATTGGAAATGGTGATAACGCGTTTAGAAGATGATATTGCAAAATATTCAAACCAAATTATGATCCTAGAAGAAAGACTGACTGATAAAATGGCTCAAATTTCATCACTTGAATCAAAAGTATCACAGAAGAATTTAAAGATTTCTACAATGCAGAACGAGGTTGAACGAAATGCAGAGCGAGTTGCTGAGGCTGAAAACGAGGTTTGTTTTCTTTATGCGTCGATGTCTTCAAAGAAGCATTAAGACAATTCAGCAAGCTAGAGTATGAAGTGAATACCTGCTTGCAAGAAATTATCCGTAACTAATAAACTAATAAATTGACTTATAAGCAAATTTTACTGATAAGCTAACTTACTAAATATTGAACTTACTATCTAACTGAATACAAAATCTAGGAACTGACTGACTGAATGACTGACTGACTGACTGACTGACTGACTGACTGACTGACTGACTGACTGACTGACTGACTGACTGACTGACTGACTGACTGACTGACTGACTGACTGACTGACTGACTGACTGACTGACTGACTGACTGACTGACTGACTGACTGACTGACTGACGTACTGACTGACTGACTGACTAACTAACTGACTGACAGACTGACTGACTGAGTGAGTGAGTGACTGACTGACTGACTGACTGACTGACTGACTGACTGACTGACTGACTGACTGACTGACTGACTGACTGACTGACTGACTGGCTGACTGACTGACTGGCTGACTGATTAACTATCTGACTGGCTGGCTGACTGACTGACTGACTGATAAAGTAACTTACAAACTAACTTAAATAGTAACAAAGTGCAAACTAACTTACTAACTAAATAAAAACTGACTGATCAACTAATTAACTCACTTAATAACAACTAGCTAACTGACTGATTTACTTACTGATTAAGTAACTTTCTAACTAACTAACTAACTAACTAAACTAAATAACTAACTAACTAAGAGACTGACTGACTGACTGACTAACTAAATAAATATCTTACTAACTAACTTAGATAATAACAAAGTACAAACCAAACCAAATATAAAAACTGACTAATTAACTAATTAACTCTCTAAATAACTAACTAACTGACTGACTGATTTACTTACTGATTAAGTGACTAACTAACTAACTAACTAACTAAGTAACAACTAACTAACTTACTAACTAACTAACTAACTAACTAACTAACTAACTAATTAACCAACTAACTAACTAACTAACAAATTAACTAACTAACTAACTTAGTAACTAACTACCTAAATAACAAAGTAACAAACTATTTCAAAATATCTGTCTTCCTGTTTTGTAGATTCAGAAGCGAGATACTCGAATAAAAAACCTTGAGAATGACTTGCAGAATAATAAAACTAAAGTAACAGAAAGCGCAGGACAAGTGAAAAATTTTGAGGCAGTTATTGATGAGAAAATGAAGAAGATCACAGAATTACATGGAGTAATTCATTTGAAAGAAGCAGAAAAGAAACAAGCAACTTCTCTTATTGATAGAGTTAAAAGTTTGCACTCGGAGCAATGTCGCGAATTTGAGCAACAGATAGAGCTGGTAATATTTACTATGTCATTTTTCCATTACAGTTTTTTAATCAGCAACGGGTTAATAAGCCTAACCCAGGGGGTGCTTAATATAGCCATAGAGATTGGTATAACTTGGATATGGGTATGTGCCGCCAACATGGGTGGTTATTTGGCCCTGAAATTCTCAAAATATGGCTATTATTTTACTGAAGCCCCATATAACAGGGTAGGAAATTGAAGAGAACTGCTAAATTTCACTTTATTTGTGTCCGAATAGTGTTAATGGCGTGCCTAAAATGTTCCTATGTAGTGCGATTTCAAGCAATAAACGTTTTTTTTCATAAGAAAGTTTTTTTTGGGCCAGTATTGAAACTTTCTTAGATATTTCATGTTTTCAGTACCAAAACTTTTTTTGTGACTTTCTTAGCAAAAATTTTGGAATGCAGTATTTCTAAGAATGCACAGTTTAAGGCACTGTATACATCGCACAGATACCACGTTTTTCAAAGAAAATAATCATTAGACTCGTTTAATAGCAAGCTGAACGACTGAACAGAAGAGCGAAAATAACATACAGAACATTAAGAAAGTATGAAACAAAACTTTCTTAACTTTCAAAAATCCAGTATTGAACTTTCTTAAGTTTTTGAGACGTTGAGCACTACTTTCTTATAAACCACTTTCTTATAAAAGAAAAACGTGTAGTATGACCTAGAAAGTCTTTTTTTCTCTGATATTCCGGTGCGTCTGTAAAATCTCTGTGGCTCATCTGTATTTGTTTCGCCCTCTAGTTATGTGAACGTTCTTTTCAGTTTTTAAATTTGTGCTTTATTAACAGCTCCAACAGAGATTTGAAGCAAAATTGCTGCAAATAACAAACATGGAAACGAACTTTTCTGGTAAGATTCGTCTTGTTTCTCTTTCGTTTTTGTCGTGGAATAAAGGGCAAGATTTCCAGTGGACTTCAAACTAACAAGGTTTTAAAATTGCGAGAAACAGGGGAAACAATTTTGGACATAGCAAATATATTCGGACTTATCAAGGCTGTTTCTGACACCGTATTAGACATGATAGTCACCACTTATCATGACAAGCCTTTGATATTTAGTTGGGCAACGTTTCGGGAGAGATCCGTCTCCCATCATCGGGAAATGAGAAATGTTGTTTCTTTCCTATTTATTGCAAAGGTCGGATCGAAAGGTGTACATAAATCAAATGTGACCCATGGTCGAATTGACAAAAGCATAGTCAATAGAAAGGAGGACCTTGCCAATCATTGTTGGACGGAAAAACACCAGATCGATTGGGATAACATTTCAGTGATTGATGAGGATAAGAACTGGAAAAACAGACTTGTTAAAGAAAGCATTCACTCAGTTCTATCAACTCCTTGTATCAATCAAGTATCTTACTCAATCTTAGAAATCTGGTAAAATCTTTAGAAACTGAGCACCAAAAAATTCCCAAGCTTCCTCGCACGTCCGGTTGATTTCACACCTTTCGATCCGACCTTTGCAATAAATAGGAAAGAAACCACATTTCTCATTGCCCGATGATGGGAGACGGATCTCTCCTGAAACGTTGCCCAACAAAATATCAAAGGCTTGTCATGATAAGTGGTGACTATCATGTCTAATTTTGGACATGCTTCAAAGCTTTTTCGCCTTACTCTCCTCAAAGTATAAACTTCAGAAACAGACCAAAACAATTTACTGAAACAAAATTTATACCAGAATGACGAAAGAAAACACCAATCAGAAAGTGAAACCGGATTGGCATTGTGTTTTAAATGCCAATCAGCTTGCAGCATACAGCGCGAAGATCAATAGAATTAATGACAAGTGTGAAAACGAACTCTTCCTGTCCACGGTCTTTTGGTTTTGATGAGGACAGATTCC
>JACTAT010000187.1:0-51344 GCA_014526335.1 Chrysaora quinquecirrha | reverse complement strand
TTGGTTAGTCTAAGTTTCTTATAGAAGAATTGATGTATAGAATCTTATAGAAGACTAAGCTAGAGTGCAGTTTAGCAGGGCCATTTTTTGAAATAACTAAAATTTAATGAATCATCCTATAAGTTGAAATTCAAGAAATAGTGTCAACAAGAAGCATGACTTTTTAAGGGTTTTGCTTTTTAGGGCAGTGTCTAGAGGGTTCAAGGTTGTTTTAGGATTAGTGGTCGGGTGATGGCTTTAGGGCTAGGCTAAGGGACTTTGGGAGTAGGGTTTTAGTGTTGGGGTAGGGTTTTAAGGTTATAGAGTCAGTCGTGTTAGAAATATCCAACGTAAAACAATAAAAACAGAAATTTATTATATTTAAAAACTTCAAAAGTGGATCCAATAAAGTGTATGTGTCCCATTGATCTTCTTTAAGGTTGTATATAAACAACATTGCCATAGTATTTGTTTCGAGTCATTTCACCAGTTAAATTAAAATGTGATTGTTATATGAAATATTTTGCTTACAGACAACACTACCAGAGTTCTCAGCATCAGACTTTTCTGTTGTAAGAGAACATGAAGAGTTCATATGGCTACATGACAGATATGTAGAAAACGAAGAATATGCTGGAATTATAGTAAGAACATATTATGATATTCAACACTATGTAAAACTTATCGTTTCTCACTGTTGCACAAGTTCTTAGAAAGAAACCAGGCAAAGAATGGTAGTAAACTGCACGTTTTGTAAAAATAGTGTTATGTGCATACACGCTTTTTTTATAAAGAACCACTTTATAAGGAACCTACATGTAGAAGGCCCGAAAATGTAAAGAACTTATACTACTAAAGAGAAAATCATTCAGAAACTTTTGAATGTTGAATACTTTTATCACTGCAAATAATCAAGAATTAGACAGCCGGTTCCATTCATTTGCAGTCAAAGAGCACATAAATTGTACGTTAAGCATGTATCCAATGTTTCTTTGAGTAGTCTCGAGCTTTGCTCACATGCAAATTCTCTCTTTTATTGTTAAGACCACTGTATGTGCAGTTAAAATTAAGGAACTATTAAGGAACTTTTGGAACTACAATTGCCTCAAAAGAGGCCCAAAAATAAGGAACTTAAGAACTAGGCCTTGAGGTAGGTTTCGTATAATAAAAAACGTGTGAGCTCAGATAAAAACACATCATTTTGGCTCCAAGAAAGGGATCCGAGGAACTTTGATTATGAAAGTCCCTGTTCAATCACACGCAGGTCATTCACAAGGCCTCGTTTGAAATAATGACCTCCTGGTGTCTCATTTCAAACTGCAGATGCAAGTTCAGCTAAATTTTCTTCGCATTAAATATCTTCATGGGTTTTCTGGTAAACGTCCCGTGTCCCATCCAGCCACAGCTCCCTGACTAGATGTTTTACTAGATTTTAAAATTCAATTTTCATTCTAATCTGCCTTCTCTTCAGATTCCCCTGCTCCACCGAAGCCTGACTTTGATGCAAGTAGAGAAAAACTGCAAAAGTTAAGCGAAGGTATGTTTCTTTACTTCTTTTAACAATAACACACACCAGAATTCAACTTTCTTAAATTATTTAGGGGATTAATTGCCCTAATATTTGAATGTGCTGCACACATTAATTTGGTCTATTTTCGCAAGAACTTTCATAAAAACGGATGAAAGGAACAACCAATTGAAGACCTCTTGGAAGTCCTTGTTTTTTTTTTCAAGAATATTGCCTTCTTGTTGTTTTCTGTTACTGAATGGGAGGCTTGACAAAAAACTGCGAATTCCCTCATATGAAATTTCCACAGTAGCTAATTGCTATCGCCGTAAACGTTTTCAACCATTATATCAGTCGATCCTAGTTCAAAACGACAGAGTATCCGAACAAATCTTATTAAAAAATCTGAACGTGTTAATTCTACCGGCTATCAGATTTTTTCATCAGACAAAATCATCAGATATCTGAAGAAAAAAGTCTGATGGAAAATTTGATGAAAAATCTGATCGTGTAAACGCAGCTTTGTAAATTTAAATTTAATTCATCTTACTTGGATTATCAGGTGAAGCAACTATGACAAAAGAAGAATTCACGAAAATGAAACAGGAATTAGAAGCGTAAGTTCTTTCAGTTTTTTCTTCGTATGCCAGGCTTTTGTTTTTTTCCCATTCTTATCTTTATCCTTGCCTTGTCACAGGGAAGTCAGCAGAGCGCTGATATTTTATGTTCTACTGGCAGCTTACCCCATAACATTACTGATAGTTGATTCAAGCCTTCGAATAGTAACCTACCTCAGTAGATGTTTTTTGTAACGAACCAGTTAATATAAAGCCAAGATCTAGAGACCCTCAGAATTAAGCAAAAATATTTTGAAAAGCACGTAGCAAAAGCAAAGCACCTTGTAAGCAGGTTTTTTTCTTTGTTCTGTTTCTCTGAGGACAACATTATTGGTAGGCTTTTTCCCAGAGAACTTTATAAACAAATAGGTTGATATCCCAGTATACTGTATGTCAACACAATTAAAGAAATCACAGAAATTTAAAATCTGGTTTTAAACTGGAGAGTATTGTTGTATGAACGTGTTTGAAACTGCTTTTCTGACACTGCCACTCTTATCCCTCGTGACCTACATGGCGTGCTGTTCTCATTTTTTGAAAACAGCATTTTAGGAAGTATCTATAACTTCAATTTTTTTTGCAATTATTTTGTTTCTTTCGGAAACTTTTGTATTAAAACAGAGGAAAAGAAAATAAGAAATTTTTAGAACTAGACCCCGTCTAGATTTCTAAGGGAATAAAAACGTGTACTCTCTCAATCCCATGATAATTTAGCTTATTACCCAGTGTAAAGAGAGTATATTTTAGGGCGGATGTGTCTTTGATCTTAATACTGTTCGAAGATTCAACGGTGAAGAAAACGGGGCTCTTAGAGCAATACTGTGAACTATGTTAAATAAAGCAACGAACATTGTTTAGAAAGCAATTTCATTTTTCTCTAGCCAGATTGCAGAAATGATCGGAGAATCATTATTTTACTAGTTATGCTACATTGATGTTCATGGTTTGTTGTGTTTTTTAGCGAGTATCTTGCTACGTTCAAAAAGACAGTTGCGATGCATGAAGTCTTCCTGTGTAGAATAGCTGCCCATCCAAGTTTGAGGAACGACCACAACTTTAAAGTGTTTCTTGAATATAAGGAAGATGTGAGTACCTTACCAATACTTGTCAATTTGCTCGATTTGCTCTTAGATTTCTCTTTGTTTCTCAAAACAAATCCATAAGGAAGAAGGTACAGTAGTTATTCAATTATCCGACTCCTCGTTTATCCAGACTTCGATTATCTGGTCCATCAAAAAATCAACTACGAAATCGTTATTCAATGAATATTCTTTTTTTTTCTTTTCACGAACAACTCGAATATTGAAGTGTCACGCAGAAATGACAACAAAATCACTCTAAAACCTCCAATACTCTAGTATACTAAGAATTTTCTGTTTGAAAAATAAATTTAAAAAACTTCTCTTGTTAGTTTGCAAATGGTTTTTGCTGTGATTACATATTTCCGATTATCCGGAATTTTGGATTATCCGCACACACTTCGAAAATATCGTGCACCGAGTAGGCCGGATAATCGAATAACTACTGTACTCACAGTGATCTTAAATCCTGATCTGACAGCAAAAATTCTAGAGAGTAAAATTTCTGCAATAAGTTAATTTGTAGCCTTTTTGCTAATAGTAGATTCAAAGAAAGAAACACTGTCTGCTCCATTGCATCTTGCAATTCTTGCGGCGATATGAGATATAAGAAAACAAAAAGACAGTAACGCTTCAAAGCAACGAAATACCAAGACTTTAAGGATGACAGTGACGTCAAGGAAATGTATGGATGATATCTCCCTTGTAAATTTGATTCTTGAGGGTTTAGTGTTGGATGAATTTGTTGAGTTTTTCTTGCTCATAAGTAGTCAGTAGCAAACTTCCACGCCAACATCTTGTCCTCTTCTCCTTATTTCCGTACCTAATTCCACCTCCTTCAAATCATCAGTCACCAGAGCCCAAGCCACCCAAGTGCGGCTTTACCAATCAAAGAATTATCGAACAAATTTCAAATCACTGCAAATGGGCTGGTAAATTAAATCACTTATTACTCTGAATAAACCCTTAATGCCTGAGTGAAATATTAATAAAAGATACCAGTTTTTTTCTCTTCTTCCCTTTGCAGCATTACTGTTTGCTTGTTTTAAAATCGCTTATGTTGATATTTGTTTTGATATTTTTATTTGCTACAAGCTTAAGACTAATTGCAATTCTTATTTTATAGCTTAGTGTCAAAGGTAGAAGTGCAAGGGATATTCTCAAAGGTTTTGCCAAGGGAATCGCAAAAGGTGTTGACGAAAAGCTTCTGCTTTCCGGCCAAAAAGTATGTTTTATACCTTATTGGTATTTATTTTATAATCGATTAGCCTACTGTTTGAAAGGATCCATGGTATCCTTCCTCTTAGGTGTGTCTTTGCGGGGGGTTGCAATAAATTAGGGGGGTCAAACTTTGTACTGCTCAAACACAGTGCATACGAACCCTTTAGTGCTTGTAAGCTCAGGCAATCGCATTTTTATGACAAAGAAATGGCGTGTTTACCGTAAATCCTCGAATAAGCCCCAGGGGGCTTATTTGCAAAGGGCTTATTCGAGGGGAAGGCTTAGTTTAAAATGCAATGGTTCCAGTGTGTTGTCGAAAGAATAACAGAGAGAAAAATCTGTACTCTTTTATCAAAATCGGCTGTTTGCCAACAGCCAACAGCCAATGGGTGATTATTGGTTGAATTGATAGTAAAACCTGTCATGACTAACTTGTTCAGTGTTTTATTGAGTCGAAAAATGCATTATAGGCAGAAACAAATTATAGACAGAACCTTCGAATAATTCCCCATTGGGGCTTCATTCGAGGGGAGAGCTTTCCTGCAAAAATGAATTCTTAGTTGGAGGCTTATTCAAGGGGAGGGCTTATTCAAATGAGGGCGCTTATTAGATGATTTACGGTAAGTAAAATTTCATACTAAAATAAGTGAAAATTAGCAATAAATATATTAATGAACATGTTAATAAGCGGGGTACTCCTAATATAAGCGGGACCATCTAGAGCAGGGGTTTGGACACTTTTCAATACATTTTTAAGCAGATAGTGTTTGCCTGTGCTACTCAGCCTTGAGTTAAATGCTTGCACAACAAATATTAGCTTTGTTTCTGACAAATAACAAACTATTAGAACGAATGATATTATTTGCTTTAAGAATTCGAGTTTTGGCGGAACTTACCTCGTCCTAACTAAGTTGACTGAAAAATCTCTTATCTTCGCAGTACATTGTCAGTCTGACTCTTTTTTGAATACTTATGGTATTGTGATCTCTGAAGATAATTATTAAACTAAATGAATCATTTCTTCTTCATCGTTCGTTATAAACAAGAAGAACAGGGCAAGTTATGTGCCTTTCTGTTATAGGATGAAGATGAATTTTTCGAAACTGAGAAGAAAGGGCAAGTCGATTATCACAACAAGTAAGTGAGCAACCTGTAGGATTCTATCACTTTGCCAATTAATATTTTCCAATTTCAAAACATGCTCAAGACAATATCCTGGCTCAAGTTTGGGCCAACATATTTAAAGTGGAAAACATCTCGAAAGCTATAATTTCTTTAATCTTTGCTTGCACAAACTAAGATTTTCCATTGGAGTATATCGGTGCTCAGGTTTTCACTCTGAGGTTGCTGAATTTAGATGAGTAATCTCTCTGGTAACTGAACAGGCTGGCAGCAGGTAAAGAAATATTCCATGAAATTCAGGTAAATGCCAAATTTCTTGCACAGGTTTGACTTATTTAAACAGATTCCCCCTGTTTCGAAACTCCGATTCTATTTTTCTTTGTTGATTGGAACATTTTGCAAAGTTCTTTTTATTTGATAGAGTGAAAGATGCAACCCTTAAAAGTGATAAAGTGACTTCAAGTGAAAAGAGGCTAGCTGATATTTTAATCAAGACATCAACATCATTTATTGCAATGGGTACCAGTGAAAATACCGACCTAGACAAGTGAGTTAAGACACAACTTTCATGCTAACGCTTCTTTTCAATGCAATTTTTATAAATACACTGGAAAATAAATGAGGAGATGAGACATCGCCTCTCCGTCTCTAAAATCATCATTGTCATGGGCCATTTTTTGCCATTTTGTCCTCTGTGCCGCCCTGAGTAATGTTTCCAGTAGCTTGTCTGCTTTTCTGTGATAGTGTCTAGCCATCGCCTTTTCAACTTCTTTCCTTGTACCTTACATCTTTACTTGCAAAATAGTGTCATCCAGGTTTTTATTCATGGTTGTTTTTGGTCAGATTACTTATATTTGTTTCTTTCAAGGATGTTGAGTGATGATATTTCCTCCTGTATTTTATTCAGCCCCCTCTCGTTTGTCTTTCTTGCCGTCCATGGTATTTGAAAGAGCATTTCACACATCTCTTCTTTCTCTTTAGGCTTTTCAACAAAACCGGAGACCTTATGGAAAAGCTTAGGGTACGTATGCTAATTACTTTCAGAACTATTATGAACAGGGTGACCCAAAAAGGGACCTCCCGTAGGTAAATAATTTCTGAATAATTTTTCTCAAGGAGGAATTTTATAAAATTTATGCCAGGTAATATTCAGCTCGAATGCGTTATCCTTTAAAAAATAGGATGATTCTGAGCCTGAATATTCTTATAAATTATATTCTTATAAAAAAAGAGTGTATCTTTGAGAAATTTTCTTTTACACTGTTTGAATAGAAACCTGGAAATACTATCACGGAATTATACGACGTTATAACGTGAATTATCCTATAGACGAATTATCCTATTACCTCAGAACAGTTTTGAAATTTGAATTTGGTTCTAATTTGCAGAAAATTGAAAGTCGAAAAGCAACAGATAAAGATTTGAAATTATCAGATCTTCTTCGTTATCACATGAGAGACTCTGAAGCGGCAAAAGATCTCTTATACCGTCGTCTTCGATGCCTTCATAATCTTGAGAATGCAAACAAGAATTTAGACAAGGCTAGATCTAAAGGCAAAGCTATTGCCGAGGTAAGTTTTTATTGCTCCCGAATTTGGATTTTGTGTTAAGTAAGAAGAATGTAAGCGAACGCAGAGTTGTGTAAGGAAATATAAGAAATTGAATGCACAATTGAAGGCTTTGAGGGGTATCAAAACTCAAAAACCCGGAGCAAAATTGGGACAAACCCGAAAACCCGGATGACCTCTGTTTTAAGAATTTTACGCATTGATATCCTTTGTGAGGTTTAAAACCCGACAACCAGCACATTTTTGCTACAATACCCGAACCCTAAGCTAGAAAAATGTCAAAACCCGTTGCCCGCGAAATATACGCTACCCGAAAACACGCACGATTTTTTGGAAAAACCCGAAAACCCGAGGGCAAAATCGGCCAAACCCGCAACCCGTGAAATCCCAAGCCCCCCTCCTTGCACGTAATAGCTTTCTTTGACGACAAGCCGCACTTCTGGAAATTTTCCATAATTTCGAGATGGAGTTTTCGATGCCAAATTCGTATTGAGCAACCAAATTTGGGCCAGGTGCAAAGTTTTGTTATCTTGGCGTTTGTATTCAAAGTTAAACGATCAAAGTTTATCGAGTTTATCGATTTTATTTCATACATGGTTAGACCAGCCGGGGTGAAAAGCCGGCCCGGCTGATCTAACTTGAAAAGTTTCACCCCGGTTACTTTTCATGGTCAAAGTCTCAGAATCGAGAACTTTGAACGAATACAATCGGGAACTTTGAACACTTATAAACTCAATAGTACCAGAGTTAGGACAGTGAAACTTTGCACCTAGACTTAATTTTTCTTAACATTTTGAAAAATTCCAATCCCGAGGCCTTTCCTTGTAAGTTCTATAGTCTGTATAGAAAGGAAACCGAGGTTCCCAGAAGTGTTTGATGTTTGATGTTTAGGTGAAAAGACTCTCTCAAATGCCTGAGCAAATCTACTTTTGTTTTTAACTTCTTTGTACTACAGTGAAACTGAATGCGTAATTCAATCCAGAGATCGCTATTTTATCGAAAAATGGTTTTATTATCTTCAAATGTGTCAAGATCCTTCATAAACAGGGCTTTAAAATGGTTTAATTCTATGTACGAGAGTGTATCCGGTGTCAACAAGAGAAGACTTAGAAAAGATCCTTTGGCAACGCCTCAGTCTCGAAACACAGTTATTGTCTTTCTTCCGTGGTTTCAGCACGGTTTCACCCAGAAGACGCATGTTCCTCTTTAGTGAACTGTAATTTAGCGTCGCCACAAATCAACAGCTCTTTCTTTTTGCTCTTCTCTTGTTCTATCTCAATAATAAATCCAAAATAACATTTATCTTCTGGAACAATAATCTAGACTTCTATTCTCGCTCATTTCCTCAACCCCGAACAACCCTTGCAGCCTCTTTCTTGTTCCAGACCTCACACGTTCACATACGGAAGCAAGCGCCTCGAAACATCTGAGGCAAATTTTAGCTAAAGCCATCAACATGAAGCATTTCATTGAAGCATTTTTATGAGAAAATTTATTTACATGGAACCAGATTGTTGATTTACACAGCTAAAATTGGGTTTCATAAAGTTTTTGTTCCATCGCTAAATTTCTCCTTCACGTTATGAAACGTTTTTTGGAGACATATTCCTGCTTGTAATTAGTTAACTTTGTGCTTTTTTGGCAACCTTCACGTGGATCGAACAATAGATTATAGGTCGTGATTATTTTAAGTCAGTAGTTAGTTAATACTGTAACTTTGATGAATATTTTTTTGTTTATTAGGCAGAGAAAACTCAGCAAGCAGCAACAGAAAGATTTGATGCCATTTCTGAAGTCGCGAAGAAAGGTACAGTTTAAAGAGGTTATTTTTAATTATTTCAATAATTAAGGACATTTTTGAATCACAGAAATCAGATCAGAGGTCATTTGTAATCTTAGGCAACATCTTTTCAATTTTTTGCATTTTTATTTTACCATCAGCTAAAAATTCAGAAAGTATAATCATTACATTTGCTACTCTTGTTTATTAGCAACACTTAATTTAAGCTAACACAACCAAGGGTCGGTCGCTACTTTCTTAGTGCACGTAGCGTTTAACCATTTTTTTTTATTGCTATAGTATGTTTCACATTATTTAAATTAGATTTTGATAGTATTTTTCATCCAGTATAATATATTAACTCCTTGGAAGATAGAGGAAAATTCTTGTACCACTGTGCCAGAACACTATTGCCTATTGAAGTTTATGCATAAATTTCCCTTGTGCCCTAGACATGCTCTCCCTTAAAAATCTTGATTGACCCAGGACTAGTTTAAGGGCGATTTGCCTTCCCAAACAACAGAATATTTGGTGCAAAAACTTAATGTCTACCATGACAATGGAATGATAACTGAGCTCCATTTCAAGATAAAATTTATACAAATCTAGATCCAGATAGCACATCTCTTCAAGAGCCATTTAATTCAAGCATGGGTACACCATGTGTGCATATGGTAGGGAGACGGTTAAAGCCTTTACAATCAGATTCTAGGCCCACAGCCGTAATTTAGCTCTCTTGCAAGTTTGCAAGGTTGTATTGCTCGTTGCATGGTGGCAAGACCATTCCTCTCCTATGTTATTGCCGAGAGGAACACTATTCAGCCGTCACTTTTATGCATAAATAAAAACACGGCTATGATAGTTAATCAGACATCAAATTTCTGGCAGAATATAACGATGTTATTTAGGCCTAACAGAAGATCTTCTCGACCGATAGTCGGTTTGTTCAATTTAGTGTTCCTTTACAACAGCAGTATCATTTTTAAAACTGTCTGTCATACACCTTGATCAGATACAGCATTGCCTGTCATACGGGAGATGGTTATTGTGACGGATTTTGCTCTTGCCAGCTCATCAAGTTTCTTACAGCCATGCTTTCTTTCTTTGCAGAGCTTAGTGATTTAAAGAAGAGCAAAGTTCAAGCTTTCAAGAAGAATCTGGTACGATTTATTATGTCTTTAAGGTGGTCTGTCCTTCACCCGATTGGTTAAACAAGGCAGAAAGCTCTTTATGGTGAAATAAAAGCTCTGAGATCTTTATCATTTTCTTTGTCATATGAATCTGAAATTGATAAAAATCAAAGTCATCTTTGAATTCGATAAAATCTTCTTTTTTATTCTTCATGCTAAAATCAAGGACCAATCAGGCAAGAGAACGATTGCCTTTTGCCTCTTGGAATTCATTTCTCATATTTTTTACGTGCTATCCCTGCTTCAATTGTATAATATGTATTCGTAGACATTGTTAAACAGCAGCAAAGAATGATTTACTATTTTACCGCTTCTTTCATCTTCTTTAGATTGAACTAGCGGAGCTACAGCTGAAGCATTCTAAGGTAAGTGCTTGCAAATGAAATTTGAAACGTCAGTGGGTACAAACGCTTGCCGTCCTTGTATGTAAGCCATGCTTTGTTTGGCTGCGATCACTGAAAGGCGCAAAATCAATCCTAGCAATTCAAATCTCGACCTTCTTCTTGATGTAGCCACAACCCCGATTTGTTTCAACTTTCCATGGGATCATAGAGAACTGGCATATCTTTGCGCTCTTTCTTGGCGAGTTTTACCGAGGTGGAAACCAGAGTTTGAGAAAGGCTTCTTCGGTACCTGCTTAGTCTTAAGTTGTACACAGTTGGTTGCAAGCGCATAACAAAAAGGAAAATGAGCTGACTCGATTGCGCATTCTTAGATCTGCATGCTGCAGCTGGGCGCACAAAAACGCTCAAATTTAAAGCTATTTTTACTCTTCCTTCCTGCGCTTGACAAAATTACGGAATCTGCATGGTCTATGTTTTGTAATGCTCAGTGAAGCAAGGAAACAATCGATCTGTCAAAGGGTCTGTCGATCTGCAGCTAATAGCATATTCAATGGGTAATGTGACATGACTCAGTTTACTAGAGCCACATTTCAGATATTGCTGCTCTGTTTGGGGTTGTGCTGGCGATACAATGCTGAGATAAATGCAATAACTGCAAAATCAGACCGCTCGTGTCGTAACAAACAGTTACTTCAGTCAAGCGTCGTTGCCATTAATAGCATGACTAGAATGGTTTGCAATTAAAGAAATGATTCACTTTGAGACAGCTTCTATTGTATATAAAGCCTTGAATGGCATTGCACCTCCCTATATGCAGTCAATGTTTCATAAATTGTCCGATTCTTGCAATCAGACCTTTACGTAACTAATGCATAAAAGTCATAATAACGACAAATAATATTATATCAGAATCAATATACATGCACTAGAATCAGTTTTATATAACGAAATATCGACTAATATGATAAGATTCATATAGTCAAATGTCTTAATCAATGGCCATGTTTCTTTTTGTTCCGACTTTGGTCCCATAGTAGTATATTTGTTAATCGATGTTGGTGGATTGCATCTTTTCAGCTACTAGTGTTGAACTTCTTATTTGCTTGTCCATAACTTGTTAGATTGTTGGTAGCTAGTTCCTAGTACACAATCTCTAATTTAGGTCACACGAAGTTTTAAGTCGTGTCTCTCTGCCACTGCAATCAAGAGTGCAGTGCCACCGATAGATTTGCGGGGCTCTTGAGTGAGTGAAATTGCAAATTCTTCTTTTTCTTTTGATCAATGGTTTTACCTTTTGACGTACATAACTTCTTTGGCAATAAAAAAGGGGAAAAAGCAAATTTGCCTCCCCACTCGCCCAATCGCGGTCCCAACTCGGCGCCCTTGTAAGATTTGCATTAAAGATTAAGTCTGACCTACTAGTAACCGATATCAATATTTCGAATATTCTTTGCAACGTAGGCTGAGGTTCAACACTTGAAGAACACAATAGCAGCATTGAAAGAAGAATAATGACTTGCTTTCCATATTATATGATTCCAAATAAACGTAATTTTGCATATAATTATAATTTTGTTTTAAGTTTGATTAGCGTTTTATTATACATAAACAGTGCATAACTAATGATTGACATTAATATAAGAGAATTGGTAAAATTTTAGTATATTGATTTCACGCGTAGCCGGCCGTCATTATGCTTGAAACGAACTGTCAATTTTTGTACGATACAGATAAGGTATTAATAATAATGTAGTTTCAATGCTATGGGAAAATATACGATTAACATTTTGAGAATCTTATGGTAATGTGTTAGAGATTTGAGAACTCTTGAAGACACTTTTTGTTGCTGTCTGTTAAATGTCTGTTGTGGCTTCTAAGTAGGCAATGTAGGTTCAGCCGACGGAAATAAGGACCATTGTAAAATTTGCTGTCATGCGTTGGTGGCCAATCTCCAGTCCAACAGCGTATGCTGAAAATGTTTGGAAATAAATGAATTCTTTGTCACTTTAGTAACTGCTTTGCTACTTTTCTTAAAGCATGCGGTAAATCCTTTATTCCAGCATTGTTGTCTCCTTCGAATGGTGTTAATGAGTATCTTTTGATAATGCAAGTCAGTAGAAAGGCAATTCCTCCGTATCCAAAGAAATACCTTAGTGCCAGAAAAGATTTTCCAAGAACAATTAGTAGATGCAATTTGCAAGACTGTTTGTTTTGCTTTCATCAGCACGTTGATCGGCAATGCTGTGCTGTGTATCATCTTTGCTAGAATACTACCCGTTATATGAAGAGGCACAACAACGACATTATTCAAGTTCACTGCTTGCTGAAGTAGCTACATTGGACTTCAGAGCTGCAAGCTTTGTTTTCCTTTCCTTTTTTGAAAATTTATCGTTGACTTGTGACTAGTGCTTTTTGCTATCAAGTACCTTCTTTTTTCACGAAAGATAATTCTAGTTTACAAGTAGGTATCGATAAAACGGCCATTAGCTGTTGACACGTGATGTGGTGCATTATGCGCCGACTTTGTTCTGCAAATTTTTCCGCAGAACACAGGCCTCAGCATTTTTCTAAGCTCTGGTTGCATGAAAATGTAAACAAGTGGATCTGAAATTATGCCGAGGCAAAGCATTATCATTAGAATCTCTTGGGCATAAATTCCAGGTTGGTGGAATGCTAAAATAACATCGGGGATGAAAAAAAAAATGATATAAGTAAATATTATCAAACCAGCAACTTTGAAGAATCTTTTATGATTCTGGAAGATTTGGTTCTTTCTTCTTTGTGCATTCGTTTGCCCTCTTACTTCAACGGTTTGCTTCCTTCGGATGATTTTAAAGAAAATCTTGCCATAGGTGACAATGAACGCCACAATTAAGGCACCGTCAGCTTGTATGTAAAAATACATCTCATATTTCATAATTTTTATAAAATGTCCTGTTAGTACCATTGATATTCCTGTAATTGCAGTTACCGCGCTGATAATCCATGCGACGGCTAATGCATTTTTTATGCGACGTTTTGTAACAATAACGCGATGTCGTAATGGGAAAATAACTCCAATGAAACGTTCGATGACGATGTAAAACATTGAGCAATAAAAAATAACAGAGTTACCCAATTCGATAGCTTTGACGATATGGAACGCCATGGGAATGGCGATTATTGTAGGAAACAGCCAAAGCAAGATGGCAACTATGCCTTGCACTATCTCTGTGACACTCAAATGAATGAGAATGATTGTCTGAATGGACATGCGTCGATTGTGAGCAACGAGAAGGTAGATGCCCAAACTGTTCATTAAGATGGCAATGCCAGAAAGTATGATGTAAACGAAGGTGAAAAAGGTTCCCATGATCATCAAAAATCATGAAAAAAGGACGAAAATTCGAAAGCTTCTGTCTTTCACTTTTGCAGGTCAAGAAACAATATTCAAGTCACAAATTATTCATAGACCTATAGCTTTACCGAGTTGTTTTGGAAAGTTTGTAATTATAACAAGCAAAACAGTATTTTTAAATAAACCTCTTCTTAAGCTTAAAACAAGAAATTTCGACTTTGTACTTTGTAATACCGACGGATTATGATAAACATGAAAGCTGGTTATTAGTAAGCATTCAAAAATTCTTCAGAGAAATTTTCTTTTCTCTAATCAACAAAAAATGCTTAAAAATAACACACTACGATATGTTCTACTAAATTAGTTGGATAAAAAAACAGTTTTTATTTTTATAATACATGCGAAGGTATATGTCGGACGCAAACTGACGTGCAATCTTGTTGGCCAGCATCGCCGCCAGCAACTCTTGGCCGACATGTGGGTACAGTTTGTTGGCTTAAGCTAATTTGATTGAGCTTGCTTAGATCTTAGTGCTGCAGCTGCGCACTCAAGTAGAAAGTGGCCCTCTTGCTCTTGCTTCCTGCGCTTTAGAAAATTGCAGAATTGGCGTGATCCAAGTTTTGTCATGTTTAAGGAAGAAAAGAAACAATCGATCGATCGAAAAGGGACATCAAATGTTTTGATTGCGGCTAATAGTCAACGGGTAATGTGACATGATTCAGGATAGTAGAGCCACATTTTAGAGATTGGTGCTCTGTTTGGGGATGTGCTAGTGATACCATGCTAAGAAAATTGCAAAAAAACTGCGAAATCGGGCTGCTCGTGTCGTAACAAACAGTCTCTTCAGTCAAGCTTCGTTGCCATTAATAGCATGACTAGAATGGTTTGCAATTAAAGAAATGATTGACTTTCACACAGCTTCTGTTGTATATAAAGCCTTGAATGGGATTGCACTTCCCTATATGCAGTCAATGTTTCATAAATTGTCCGATTCTTGCAATCAAACCTGTACGTAACTAATGCATAAAAGTCTTAATAACGACAACTAATAATATATCAGAATCAATATACATGCACTAGAATCATTAACAACAAAATATTGAATAATATGTAATGAAAATATTTATTTAATAAATATTCACTAATGTGATAGCTAATGTAAAATTGAATGTCTGTGTCAACAAAAACTATTGTATTCACTTATAATGCAATATTCACTTACATAACAAATAGGTAATAAAAAGTTTGAATCAGCGAAAATTATTATAATCAAATATATTCACTTTGTAATATATTCAGTATTATATAACGAAATATCGACTAATATGATAAGATTCATATAGTCAAATGTCTTAATCAATGGCCCAGTTTCTTTTTGTTCCGACTTTGGTCCCATAGTAGTATATTTGTTAATCGATGTTGGTGGATTGCATCTTTTCAGCTACTAGTGTTGAACTTCTTATTTGCTTGTCCATAACTTGTTAGATTGTTGGTAGCTAGTTCCTAGTACACAATCTCTAATTTAGGTCACACGAAGTTTTAAGTCGTGTCTCTCTGCCACTGCAATCAAGAGTGCAGTGCCGCCGATAGATTTGCGGGGCTCTTGAGTGAGTGAAATTGCAAATTCTTCTTTTTCCTTTTGATCAACGGTTTTACCTTTTGACGTACATAACGTCTTTGGCAATAAAAGAGGGGAAAAAGCAAATTTGCCTCCCCACTTGCCCAATCGCCGTCCCAACTTGGCGCCCTTGTAAGATTTGCATTAAAGATTAAGTCTGACCTACTAGTAACCGATATCAATATTTCGAATATTCTTTGCAACGTAGGCTGAGGTTCAACACTTGAAGAACACAATAGCAGCATTGAAAGAAGAATAAATGACTTGCTTTCCAAATTATATGATTCCAAATAAACGTAATTTTGCATATAATTATAATTTTGTTTTAAGCTTGATTAGCGTTTTATTATACATAAACAGTGCATAACTAATGATTGACATTAATATAAGAGAATTGGTAAAATTTTAGTATATTGATTTCACGCGTAGCCGGCCGTCATTATGCTTGAAACGAACTGTCAATTTTTGTACGATACAGATAAGGTATTAATAATAATGTAGTTTCAATGCTATGGGAAAATATACGATTAACATTTTGAGAATCTTATGGTGATGTGTTAGAGACTTGAGAACTCTTGAAGACACTTTTTGTTGCTGTCTGTTAAATGTCTGTTGTGGCTTCTAAGTAGGCAATGTAGGTTCAGCCGACGGAAATAAAGACCATTGTAAAATTTGCTGTCATGCGTTGGTGGCCAATCTCCAGTCCAACAGCGTATGCTGAAAATGTTTGGAAATAAATGAATTCTTTGTCACTTTAGTAACTGCTTTGCTACTTTTCTTAAAGCATGCGGTAAATCCTTTATTCCAGCATTGTTGTCTCCTTCGAATGGTGTTAATGAGTATCTTTTGATAATGCAAGTCAGTAGAAAGGCAATTCCTCCGTATCCAAAGAAATACCTTAGTGCCAGAAAAGATTTTCCAAGAACAATTAGTAGATGCAATTTGCAAGACTGTTTGTTTTGCTTTCATCAGCACGTTGATCGGCAATGCTGTGCTGTGTATCATCTTTGCTAGAATACTACCCGTTATATGAAGAGGCACGACAACGACATTATTCAAGTTCATAACTTGCGGAAGTAGCTACATTGGACTTCAGAGCTGCAAGCTTTGTTTTCCTTTACTTTTTTGAAAATTTATCGTTGACTTGTGACTAGTGCTTTTTGCTATCAAGTACCTTTCTTCACGAAAGATAATTCTAGTTTACAAGTAGGTATCGTTGAAACGGCCATTAGCTGTTGACACGTGATGTTGTGCATTGTGCGCCGACCTTGTGCTGCAAATTTTTCCGCAAAACACAGGCCTCAGCATTTTTCTAAGCTCTGATTGCATGAAAATGTAAACAAGTGGATCTGAAATTATGCCCAGGCAAAGCATTATCATTAGAATCTCTAGGGCATAAATTCCTGGTTGGTGGAATGCTAAGATAACATCGGGGATGAAAAAAAAAATGATATAAGTAAATATTATCAAACCAGCAACTTTGAAGAATCTTTTATGACTCTGGAAGATTTGGTTCTTTCTTCTTTGTGCATTCGTTTGCCCTCTTACTTCAACGGTTTGCTTCCTTCGGATGATTTGAAAGAAAATCTTGCCATAGGTGACAATGAACGCCACAATTAAGGCACCGTCAGCTTGTATGTAAAAATACATCTCATATTTCTTAATTTTTATAAAGTGTCCTGTTAGTACCATTGCTATTCCTGTAATTGCAGTTACCGCGCTGATAATCCATGCGACGGCTAATGCGTTTTTTATGCGACGTTTTGTAACAATAACGCGATGTCTTAATGGGAAAATAACTCCAATGAAACGTTCGATGACGATATAAAACATTGAGCAATAAAAAATAACAGAGTTACCCAATTCGATAGCTTTGACGATATGGAACGCCATGGGAATGTTGAGTATTGTAGTAAACAGCCAAAGCAAGATGGCGACTATGCCTTGTACTATCTCTGTGACACTCAAATGAATGAGAATGGTCGTCTGAATGGACATGCGTCGATTGTGAGCAACGAGAAGGTAGATGCCCAAGCTGTTCATTAAAATGGCAATGCCAGAAAGTATGATGTAAACGAAGGTGAAAAAGGTTCCCATGATCATCAAAAATCATGATAAAAGGACGAAAATTCGAAAGCTTCTGCCTTTCACTTTTGCAGGTCAAGAAACAATATTCAAGTCACAAATTATTCATAGACCTATAGCTTTACCGAGTTGTTTTGGAAAGTTTGTAATTATAACAAGGAAAACAGTATGTTTTAATAAACCTCTGTTGAAGCTTAAAACAACAAATTGCGACTTTTTACTTTGTAAAACCGACGGATTATGATTATGGTTATGATTATGATAAACATGAAAGCTGGTAATTATTAAGCATTCAAAAATTCTTCAGAGTAATTTTCTTTTCTCTAATCAGCAAAAAATGCTTTGGCCGACGTTTTGGTACAGTTTGTTGGCTTAAGATGTTGTACAAACAAACAGCATATTTGTAACAAAAAAAGGTTGGCTCACATTTTCGAAAAGGTTTAAAAATGTTGGCCAACATTTTCATGGATTTGAGCAAAATTGTTGTGTTGGTACGGTTTGCTTTGTCTCACCGACATGTTGGCACAACATGTTCAATTTCGGTCATTATTTTGAGGACCTTGAAATGAGAAATAGATTTAAGCTGGCGGTTTCAGTTTAACCACGGGTTTTTTCTTCTTCGTCGTCAACAAAAAGAGCGTGCAATAAAGGAACAGCTGATTCCTTCTCGGCCATGTTTGCAGCAGATCATTTGTAGATAACGTGTGCAACCTAAAACATCTCAGATGTTGTGATGGTATGGCAAACCGTACCAACATGTTGGCCTATTGTTACGGTTTGCGCTTGCCTAAACGGACAACATATTGCTCACGAAAAATGTTGGCGAACATTTTTTAACATGTTTAGAAATATTAGCCAAACATTGTTGCCTATTTGAGCAAAATTCGTGTGATGGTACGGTTCGCTATATCTCGCCAATTTTTCACAACATTACCAATTTGAACGTGACTTGCGAATGAGATAGATTTGAAGTTGTGAAAAAATCTCTCCAGAGCTTTAATGACTTTCGATCAATAGAATGACTCGGTAGGATCTATAGAAAGGCTCTATGTATTCCAGTAGAAGGCTATGTGCATACCCAAATTCTTTGGAAAACAATTGTAAGCTATCCTCGTCATCTATGGTATCTTCTATCTACCCGAACCCTGCAACAGATTTGCCTGGGCACCGTTTTTGTCCCTCAGTTCTGAGTTGGACCTTCGTTGGGTCTTCGTCTTCAATGAAAAGAGCGATCAATAGACATGCAGCGACATGTTTGCAAAACATCATTCATAGATGATCTTCGTCGGCAACTCAAGACATCTTTACTTGGTTTGGTTTTCGTTGCATAACAAAATGATAAAACTTGCGGCCTAATCGTGGTTCAAAATACTACCTCTTGGAAAAATTGGTCCAGTAACATGTTTCGCTGGAGAGCTGATCATGTCGCTAAATAAGAGATTACTTAAACTTATTTTTCGGATCATGAATAATAAACAATGTTCTTGCAAATTAATTTTAACAATTTTGCGTGAACTGAAAATGAGGGACATGCACATTCTAGAGTTTGATGAAAATAGGTTGATCAAGTGAAAAGCATCATTTTGTGAGATTGTAGCTCTGATTTCATGAATTTTGAAGCAAGCAGAAATGAAATTAGTTGAAGGCATGGCACTGTATCTTGATGTTCTCTGGCAGCTTAAAGGAAGCTAGCTAAAATTGTATCAAGGATGCAAAACATGATATGAGTGTATATTTAATCAAACAAGCTACTTTGAGAAATCTTTTTTGTAAACCGATTTATGAAACGAATAAGATGCAGAAAAACGTCAAGCAAGATGAAAAACGAAAAACAAGCTCGCCTCATTTGGTCCTAGTCAATGATTTGGTAGAGGCAAATATGCGTTTGAGGGTAATCTAGCGGTTGCCCTGATTGTTTAAAGAGACGAAAAAGGTTTTTAACTATAGCCCTTAGTGTCAGGAGCTCGCAGGAGCTGAATATTGGGGTCCAGTAGCGGCTGCCGCGAAATTCACAATTCCACCTTCAATCTTCAACTTAAGAGCATGTATACCAGCCAGGTAAAACCAAATGTTCTCTCACATGACAGTACTAAAGGAGGACAGACAAAGATAACACTAGGGTTAAAACCCAAATAATATACAACTATTATCATAGCAATTGTCAGCAAAATCGTCGGTAAAAAAACAACAAGCAACTTTTAAAAGTCTGGTGAATTTAGAAGATGCTCTTGCATTTTTCTCAGTCCCCTTTCTTCATGACTGTGCCTTTCTAGACATCAAAGAGAGGTACCTATATTTTAAAGCTGGTTATAAATCATTCAATTCTTGTCGCCATGCTGACGACAATCCATGCAACAACTGGTGTGTTTTTGATGCAACGTTTTGCAAAACAAAATCGCGATAAATCAATAACTCAACTAACGTCTTTTTTCTTGTTGCCTTTAAGAAGTCAAGTTTACATATAGGAATCGTTGAAACAGCTATTAGCCGATGATACGCAGGGTGATACGTTATCAGCCGACCTTCTACAAATTTTCCCGCAGAACATAACCCTTAGCCTTTTTCGAAGTTCTGGTTGCATGAAAATATAAACAAGTGGATCTGATATATAGCCAAAGCAAAAAAGCGTATGTAAATGTTCTGGGACGTCATCTCCAGCAGGAACAAATGCTAAGATAATATCAGGGATAAAAATGAATATTATATAAGTAAATATAATCAAACCAGCAACTTTGAAGAATCTTTTATGACTTTGGAAGATTTGGTTCTTTCTTCTTTGTGAATTCGTTGGTTGCGTCGGGTTAGCAATGTGACGACGGTTGATAATTTTTAAGAGAATCTTTCCATAGGTTATAACGAACGTAAGCACCAAGGCACTGTCGGCTTGTACGAAGAAATACCTCTTGGATTTCATAATTCTTATAAAATGTCCTGTTTCTACGTATGCTATTCCTGTAATTGCAGTTGCCGCGCTGATAATCCACGCGACGGTTAATGCGATTTTTACACGACGTTTCGTTACGACAACGCGATGTTTCAGCGGAAAAATAACTCCGATAAAACGCTCGATGACGATAAAAAACAGTGCACAATAGAAACTAACGGCCATTCCCATTTCCATAGACTTAATTATTTCAAATGCTGTAGAGATATTAAGTATTGTGAATAACGAACGCAAGATGACAATCATGCTCAATATTACCTCCGTTGCACTCATGTTTATCAGAAGAATCGACTGGTTAGTGGTGTGTCGGTTGTGAGCCGCCAGGAGGTAGATGCCCAGACTATGTAGCAAAATCGCAATGCAGGAAAGTGCTATATGGACATATTTGAAAATAGCACCCATCATCACAAATACTGATTGCAGAGATAAGAACAACTCAGAATCTTCTGTTTTTTAGCTTTTGCAGGTGAGAAAATGATTAAAATCCACAAATCATCTAATGAGTTTTTATTGCATCAGAGTCACTTCTTTTTCAAGATGCTGTTGTTCATTTTTATTGAGAAGTTTGTTTTAAAAATGTATTTTATTTGCAGATGAAAATAACGCAGCGGTTTTACTGCATAGCTAACACGACTAAACGGGGATGTTTATAAATACTAATTTCATGCCAGCAGTTTTCAATACCGACTGATTATTATTAGAAATTGATTAAACATGTATTGAAGAACCGGTTTTGTAGACTTTGATGCCATATGGGCCCGGTTACACTATGCCGGCATGCCTAGTCGCGTCTTGAATTTTGTGTGGCATTGGGCTCTCAGTTACACTTTGACGACGCAATCCGGTATAAGACGCTCCGCAAATTGTCTTGAAAATCGTGGCGCTCTGGGGGTGATATGAAAATCGAGACGAGACGTGGTGGCACTGTGTAATCATCCAACCCGATATATATGACGCTTCAAAACCTTGTTTCCCTTGTTTCACAAAATAAATGCGAAGCAAATCTGCGTGAAGAAGCTGCCATGGCGTCTCAGTGTAACAGCAATGATCACGAGGAATGGCATGGCGCTGCGCCCAGTATAACTTCTTGGCAAAGTCTTATGCCGGCACGAAAATCAAAGCGCGGGGCCTATGAGTTCTCGTACAGTCTGATGATCAATGAAGTTCAATTCACAATAGGTTTGATTATTTCAAATTCTTTCACAATGCTAATTACCGAATAGACGACGCAAGATGACAACCATATACTTTGCTATCTCACTCACTCTCAAATGAATGAGAAGAATCGTTAGAATTGACTTGCGTTTGAACAACGAGATTGCACAGTCTGGTAGATGCCCAGGCTGTGCATGAACATCGGATATTTTCGAAAAATCCGAACCCTTGTGCTCAGTCAAAATCTGAAGTACCTGGTTATAGCATGGGTAATAATGCACCGTGTGTGTAGCTTAGAAATAAAAAATCATTAGACCTAATTCAATAATGCATTCTTTCTTCTTTCATTTCTCTGCTGCAAGTCTTCGGCCTAGCCGCCATTATTGGAAATCAAATTGAACAAACACTGACGCGCCTGCAAAGGGCTAGCTCCTACACAGTGTACTTTGTCGTTTCAAAGTTTAGCAAGCATAAAATATGACTGGGTACGCAGCGTTGAAACGACAAAGTACGCTGTAGGAGCTAACCGTTCGCAGGCGCGTCAGTCTTTGAATTTGATTTCCAGTAATGGCGGCTAGGCCGAAGACTTGCAGCGGAGAAATGAAAGAGGAAAGAATGCATCATTGAGCTAGGCCTGACGATTTTTTATTATTGCCCATGGTTATAGGTTAATAAACATCAATAAGCCTTTCTATGTAGGTCAGCGGTTTTCTTACACTTGGCCTTAAATTACATATGCACTGTGGGATGATAACTGTCCCCCTAGAACGTCTAATACCACTTGCTTGACGGTGCCGCTTTTGTTTTAATAATAGACTGTCGTGTATCGAAGGCACATGCGTTCATCTTGCTTGTTATGTTTGCCGGGCTGGCCCATTTAGAGAAACACTTTATCTATACGCAGAAGGCCGTAAAATTTAAAGAACTTATACTACTAAACACAAAGTCGCTAAGGAACTTGTCAAATTTGAATATTTGTATAACTCCTTACAATCAAGAATTAGGGTGTTAGTTCCATTCATTTGCAGCCAAAACTCACATCAATTGTATGTTACGCATCTATCAAATTTGTCCTTGGGTAGTTTCCAGCTTTGCTCACACGTAGTTAAAATTAAGGAACTCTGAAAGGACTTTGGGTACTACAATTAATTAAAGAGGTCCAAAAATAAGGAACCTAAGGAACTAGACCCTGAGCTGTAGTTTTTTTTAATAAAGAGCGTGTATTGGAAGGCCTCTTGCAAATCATCAAGGAAGCAAGCGATGAAAAATTTAGGGCAAAAGGAATTCGCCAAGAAGAAGAGGAAGAGAAAATAGCTCTACATGCTCGAAAAGCTTTACAAAAGTTACTAATTTTACGGTTCGACTTTATATATACATATATATACTTTATAAGAAAACCAATTGATCCTTTTGGCTTCTCAGCCACTGTAATGAAGTTTCAAGCTATGTACATGTATTATTATACTGTTTTTTTTTTTCAGAAATTGCCTAAAATTGTAGTTTAGACCACAATTAGGCCCCGGCTTTTATCTTCTTGTAAAAGCACGGAAATAATAAAACCGTTCTTTAAACCAGTATCTGAACGTATTTTTTTTTTTGTTTCTTTTGGGAACAGGATTATAATGTAAAATATGTGGCCCATTTTGTGATGGCCAACCAGGCTCAACAGTATTTAAACTGCCTGAAGGGTTGTTTTTTTTTTCATTTAATATTTGTTCCAGGGAAGGCAATAACGGCATGGAAGCAATAGCAATTGGCTATGGAAAGAAGTCCCTCAGCGCTGTGTAGCCACAGTGTTTTTTTCCGCAGACCAGCACACTTTGTCCATGCCAACAACCAGAGCCCGAAGTAAAAAATCATGCAATGAGTGACAGAAACGACAAGCACCCAAACCAAGCAAGGAGGGGAGGGTGGGTGGGACAAAAACTGCTTGACGAGCACTTTGAAACGTTCCCCGTTCATAGTTCATGCTCAGTTTTAATGATAAGCACAGACGGCGTGGCAAAAATTTATAGCCGCCAAATTTAAACGCTCGAGTTAACCCGGTTCACCATAGCAAAACTGCTGTATAAGGAATTGCTTTCTATGAAAAAGCTTCCACCAAAGATGAGACACCTCTAAAGCTTCTCTAGTGTCACATATTAAACCCGAATAAATTGCATTTAGTCGTGCCGTATAAT
The DNA here is from genome assembly GCA_014526335.1 of Chrysaora quinquecirrha. Taxonomy (NCBI): domain Eukaryota; kingdom Metazoa; phylum Cnidaria; class Scyphozoa; order Semaeostomeae; family Pelagiidae; genus Chrysaora; species Chrysaora quinquecirrha. Next base: position 27,618 of record JACTAT010000187.1, on the reverse strand, counting down.
AAATCTTCATCATAGTTTACATATAAGTGTCGTTGACACGGCCAATAGCCGATGGCGCGCGGGATGATACCTTATACGCCAACCTTTGTTGACAAATTCTGCTACAGAACAAGTCTTTAAGCATTTTTCTAAGCTCTGGCTGTAAGAAAATGTAAACAAGCGGATCTGAAATATAGCCACAGTAATAAAGTGTCCTTAAATGTTTTCCGACATCATTTCCAACAGGAAAGAAAGCTAAGATGACATCGGGGGTAAACATAAAGATTATATAAGTAAATATAATCAAACCAGCAACTTTGAAGAATCTTTTATGACTTCGGAAGATTTGGTTCTTTCTTCTTTGTGAATTCGTTTGTCCCGTAAGAATAATAGTTTGCATTCTTTGGGTTATTCGGAGGAGGGTCTTCCCATAGGTGACAATGAAAGCCAACACTAAGGCACTGTCAGCCAGTACAAAGAAATACCACTTAAATATCACAACAATTTTATACTGCCCTGTAAGTGCCAGTACGATTCCCGTAATTCCAGTTATCATGCTGATACTCCACGCAAAAGTTAATGCGATTTTTATGTGACGTTTTGTAACTAAAACACGATGTTTCAACGGAAAAATTACTCCGATAAAACGTTCGATGACAATGAAAAACATTGCACAATAAAAACCGACGCATATACCCAGTTCAATGGAGTCAAATATTTCAAGTGCTGTAGAAATACAAAGTACTCTCATTAACCGTATCAAGATGACAATCGTGCTCAGTGTTATCTCCGTTGCACTCATGTTTATCAGAAGTATCGCCTGATTAGAGGTATTCCGGTTGTGCACAGCAAGAAGGTAGATGCCCAAACTGTGCAGCAAAATCGCAATACAAGACAGTGTTATATGAAAAGAGTAGAGAATAGCATCCATCGTCAAAACACCGATTGAAAAAATTAAGTAAAACTCATAATCTTCTGCTTTTTAGTTGTTGCAGGTGGGATAATTATCAAAATAGCAAATCATCTGCTGAACTGTTATTGCATCGGAGTCCGTCCAGTCCGTTTACATGATTCAAGATAAACAAGGTATAAACAAGTGATTTTTGAATGGAAAAAGGAAAGAAATAACTGCTGAAACTGAAAATAGACTTCGAATTCCAAAATTCAATTTTGAATTGAAGAACGGCTGCGGTGAAGTTGCTGTAAGCAAAGCTGGTAGGCTGAATGCTGGCATATTATGGAGTCACATATACCTTTACCGAAATACATTTTCGATTAGCAGAAGACAAATCACTTTAATATATATACCGAAATTACAAACAAGCAATTAACTAACTGCTGCTTTGCAATCTCGGTATATTATTATTATTTCTATTATTTACATAAATAATTTATTATTTTTCACATGTACCGAAATTCCAAACAAGCAATTATTTTTTACATTTACCGAAATTCAAAACAAGCAATTAACTAACTGCTGGTTTGCAATTTCGATTTATTATTATAATTTCTATAATTTTTATAAATAACAATTTATTATTTTTGCATATACCGAAATTCAAGACAAGCAATTAACTAAATGCTGGTTTGCAATTTCGGTATACTATTATTATTTCTATAATTTATATAAATAATAATTTATTATTGTTTACATATATCGACATTCAAGACAAGCAAATAACTAACTGTTGGTTTGCAATTTCAGTATAATATATTACTATTTTTATATGGTTTGCAATTTCTTTATACGGGATTTCCAAAGACAAATTCAGAACTGAGCAGACAATTCTATATCAAGAGGGGGGGGGGTGGTTGAAAAGGAAAAGGAGGTAATGATGATTTTAATTTGGAGAAATTCACTCCTCCAGGAGTAAGAATTCATTCCCTCCATTCTCTCCTGTTACATTTAGTCCGGTGGCCAGTTGAGATGACTCTATATTCAAAATATAGCACCTATATTATTATCCGTAGGTATAGATCAAAAGATATTGCTCAAGAAATCTAATTTTCATTATAAAAAATCGAAAAAAAGGAAAAGTTAAAATAAAGATTTTCTTTGAAAAATGGTTTGTTAGTTAGCATAACTGGCACGTTCTGCTTTTATGTTTAACTAACTAACTAAATAACTAACTGAATAACTAGTTACCTAACTAACTAACTGACTTACTAGCTAACTTACTGGCTAACGGGCTGGCTAACTTACTAAGTAACTCAGTATCTTCCAAAGTTGCTAACTAGCTAACTAACTAAGAAACTAAATAACTAACCAACTACCTAACCTTTTACGAACTTAATAGCTAAGTTACTATCTTTCAAAGTAGCTAACTGACTAACTGTCTAACTTACAAGTTATGTTGACTAACTAACAAGCTCACAAAAAACCTATTGACTAACTAACTAATAAATAGCTTACTAACTAACTTCTTGTGTTCCAGAATTGGTAACTAATTAACTTATTAATTTGCAAGCAATGCTAACTAACTAACTAACTTACTGACTGACTTACTAACTAACTAACTAACTATCTAACTAACTAACTAACTTACTTACTAACTAACTAACTTACTAACTAACTAGTTACCTAACTAACTAACTAACTAATTAACAAGCTAACTTACAGACTAACTAACTTACTATCTTCCACAGTAGCTAACTAACTAACTGACTAATTTGCAAGTTATGCTAACTAAGTCACTAACTTACTGACTAACTAACTACCTAACTTATAAACTTACTAATTAACTTGCTAACTAACTTGCTAACTTGCAGTTTCCCACATATCCTTAGGATTTGTACAATTTTCTCTAAAAGGCCATTATAGTATCTCTGCATGCTGTGTCTCGGCTCTCTTTTTTGTAAGATCACTCAACCTCATTAAACGTTTAAGCTCTGGTATGATCCAGGATGGTAGAGGAAAAACACGGGTTCTGGTGCACAAAGGATGCCGCAACCACGTGACCTGTCAATAAAACCCACGTGACCTGTCAATCAAAATCGCATGACCTGTCAATCAAACCCACGTGACACGTCAATCAAACCCATATGACCTGTCAATCAAAATAACGTGACCTATCAATCAAAATCACATGACCTGTCAAAAAAACCCACGTAACCTGTCAATCAAAATCACATGACATGTCAATCAAAATCACATGATATTTCAATCGAAATCAAATTCACGTGAGATGTCAATTAAATTCACATGATACGTTAATCTGAATCTTGTTTTCACGTAGTCTCTCTATAATTTTGCCTCGCTTTTGTTCTGCCTCAGTTTTATACAGTCTTACTTTGATGCAGAGTTGACAATACATAAGAACGAATTCGGCGTTTTGTTTGAAACTTCAGGCAGCAGGTACAAATGTTCCTCCGATAAAGATTTCACAATACTGTTATTTACTTTTGATTTTAGTTCATAGATGATCACATAATAAAAAAAATGCAAACACGTTTTTCACCAATATGATATTATTAGCTTTCATGATAATCTTATCTATATACGGGCGATGCACACGGGCAACTTTCTTACATTCTTCTAGGCATTTAGCAAGTTTACACCTCGCTGCGCCGTGTGCATGGTCGATTTTGGTCGATTTTCTCGAGAACGTTCTCAAGAACGGATGAAAAGGACCGACTAATAAAATTGAGGACCTCTGGAAGGTCCTTGATTTTCACAAGTCGATTGTTTTATCTTCGCGGTTTCTGTCATCAGGGATTAACGCTCCCCTCACTCTCTCGTCTACCATGGAATCGTGGACCTTCGGAGGCATGTTTTCATTAGATTTGCAATAGGAAATCGTGCGTTTTGATAAAAATTTAACTGATTCCTGGAGATGATAGGTTATCATGAACGTCATTAAATGAAATGAAAAACTTAGTAAAACGCAATGGAAACAGCAACGAATAATGCTCTTTTTGCCTTCTTTCCCATTTGGTTGCTACCCAGAGACGCAAAACGGCTGTTTAACCCATGAAATATATCAAAATGAATTAATCAAAGATTTCCAAGGTCTTTAAAAACCTATCTCTGAAATTTTTGCAAATGCGGTACAAATTTTCACGGGAATCATTTTGCTTTGATAGAAATTTCTTTAGCTTTTTCGGCCAGTGATTTTTCCATTGAAGTTGTTTGGATCCAAAATAATTAACAGTAATGTCAACAGAAATTACTGTAATTGGCATCTGCTGTTACATGTCCATTTCAAAAGTAAGAAGGAAACTGAGGAATTTAGAATTTAGAGGAATGTTGCCTGCTGTTTTAAGAAAGTTTCAGTGCTCGTGTGCATCGGCCCTACACTCAATTTGAGGAATGACTAAAGTCTTTGGCCATTCAAGACTATATTCCGGGCTATAGTCCTCACTTAGTCCCTGCCTAATCTCTGCCTAGTCCTCACTTAGCCTTGGCCTTTTCACACGCAATTTGAGGAATGACTATAGTCTTTAGCCATTCAAGACTATAGTCCGGACTATAGTCCTCACTTAATCTCTACCTAATCTCTACCCAGTCCTCACTCGGTCTTTACCTTTTTGCATGCAATTCGGTGAATGACTATAGTCCTTGCTTGGCTCGGACTATAGTCCTTGCTGTTCAGTGTTTAAGATTTTTGGGGGTATGATTTTGTTTCTCTGAGCAAAAATACCTAGTTTAACTTGTTCATTCTACAAGTGTTACTATTTTTCTTTCTCCAAAAACATAAAAGCTCTTGTGATGGATAGCGAAACGGTGATGTTAAGGTTCCAGTTATTTCTGATAACATAGTTTTCCAAAACTAATACGAAAAACCACCAATCTAAGGGGGAGCATGCCCCCTGACCCCCCCTTGATAAACACACCTCCAGTGCGCTGTGCGACTTTAGCGCAAACAACCTTGTGGTCTTGGGAAATTTCCTTTGCCCTGCGTTAGGAGAATAAGTTCTCGGGAATCAAATTTGTATACTTAGAAGGCATGGGCCCATTGAAAATTTTGCCCCAGCAGTCAAAAATCCTTAAAAGATGCCCTGGAAGTTTCAAACAAAACGCCAAATTCATTCTTATGTATTGTCAACTCTGGATCAAAGTAAGACTGTATAAAACTGAGGCAGAACAAAAGCGAGGCAAAATTATAGAGAGACTACGTGAAAACAAGATTCAGATTAACGTATCATGTGAATTTAATTGACATATCACATGAATTTGATTTCGATTGAAATATCATGTGATTTTGATTGACATGTCATGTGATTTTAATTGACAGGTTACGTGGGTTTGATTGACAGTTCATGTGATTTTGATTGATAGGTCATGTGATTTTGATTGACAAGTCACGTTATTTTTATTGACAGGTCATGTGGGTTTGATTGACAGGTCATGTGGGTTTGATTGACAGGTCATATGATTATGATTGACAGATCACGTGGGTTTGATTGACAGGTCACGTGGTTGCGGCATCCTTTGTGCACCACAACCCGCGTTTTTCTCTAATCGGGGTGCATAATCATTTCTTACCTTTCTTTTTCTTAGAGGTGCGTAAAGTCCAAGAAGAGAACAGAGAATTTTTTTTGAACAGGGAAGCCTTGAGATTCAGGTTGAAATTAGTTTTGCAAAGACTATATCCCAATCTATGGCTGATAATTACTTGATAAATGAGTCTTGGTTATAGTTTCTCAGGCTACGGGTCTCCACGATTCGCGACTGCTTATTCAGCATTCTGTCCGCATTGAGTTTTCGTATCTCATAAATTAGATGGTGATCAAATATACCTAGATGCAGCACACCTGGTCTGACGATATAATTAGGATGGTTTGTTGCAAAGTGGTCGATGAGGCTCGAATCTTGCTAGTTATTAGACCATTTTCAGTTTCTTTGCTTGTTACCAGTGTATTCTGTTATTTGCTGTTGAAGCTGAAACTTTGCGTAGATAGCTTTCAAGCTTCTAGTGCTGCACTCTTTTGTCACTTTCAGGTTGCAGTTTGTGTCACCAAATAGCATGATTTCCTTACCCCCTGCATCTAAAGCAGGTAGATTTCAAGAGTTCAAGAATCTTAAAGACAAATATGCTCTATTCTGGCAAAATGCCATGTTATAAGAAGACCAATGAGAGTGCTAATCCGGTATTACTAAAATATGGAAGCAACAAAAATGAACCAAAACGAGCCAAAATGACCCAAAATGACCCAGAGCTAGCCAGAGCGACCTACAGTCATCCAAAATGAGCTAAAATCACCCAAGAATGAGCTATCTAAGTCACGCAGCACCATGAAATGGGCGAGCAAAGAATGGGTGAGACATTTTGCCGTGAATGTGGTGTTTTTCTAGGCCACCAGTTGATTGCTTTGACTGAGTTACAATTTTCATGTAACACAGACTCTTTGAAAAAAGGAAAGTTTTTCCTTAATTAAAACTTTTTAGAATGAATTTGAGTTTTTGCTTTTAAGAATAAAATCATTTCCCACCCGGGGTAATGTCTGTGCAGTACAGTGGAGGCTGTGTAGTACAGTGGAGGCTGTTCAGTACAGTGGAGGGATAACATGATGCGTGTGGGGGGATAACATTGAGTACAGTGGAGGCTGTTCAGTACAGTGGAGGGATAACATTGAGTACAGTGGAGGTTGTGCAGTACAGTGGAGGGATAACATCAGTACAGTGGAGGGATAACATGATGCATGTGGGGGGGATAACATCAGTACAGTGGAGGCTGTTCAGTACTGTGGAGGGATAACATCAGTACAATGGAGGGATAACATGATGCGTGTGGGGGGATAACATTGAGTACAGTGGAGGCTGTTCAGTACAGCGGAGGGATAACATCAGTACAGTGAAGGCTGTGCAGTACTGTGGAGGGATAACATCAGTACAGTGGAGGGATAACATGATGCATGTGGGGGGATAACATCAGTACAGTGGAGGCTGTTCAGTACTGTGGAGGGATAACATGAGTACAGTGGAGGGATAACATGATGCGTGTGGGGGGATAACATTGAGTACAGTGGAGGCCGTTCAGTACAGCGGAGGGATAACATCAGTACAGTGGAGGCTGTTCAGTACTGTGGAGGGATAACATCAGTACAGTGGAGGCTGTTCAGTACTGTTGAGGGATAACATCAGTATAGTCGGAAGTTATGCCAAGATAAACATAAATGGACGAAGAATGTATATCCTTTTTGCTTGAAGCTCCCTCAAAGAAAAGCAGTAGCCCGAAAAGCTACTTTGATTGTTATTTAGAAAGTTTGGAAGCTTGCCTAGGCTTGGAGAAGTTGAAAGATGATGGAGATCTCGATGAAGATCTTTCCAAAAAAGATCGTAAGTCAAAATTTCGGTTATTGGCGAATGGCGATATCGATTTGCATTCTGAAATGAAGATTGTGAAGATCGCACAGAAAATATTATTTCCGATGTGGTTGATAGGAATTAAACATCGTCTTGCTTCTCCATCCTTACGATCTTTTTTGGAAAGATCTTCATCGAGATCTCCATCATCTTTCAACTTCTCCAAGCCTAGGCAAGCTTCCAAACTTTCTAAATAACAATCAAAGTAGCTGGGCTACTGCTTTTCTTTGAGGAGCTTCAAGCAAAAGGATTTACCTTCTTCGTCCATTTATGTTTATCTTGGCATAACTTCAGACAAGTAAGAAAAAAAGGCCAATAAAACTTCATTTCTCAGTCAATAAAACCAGTGGCGTAGCCAGGGTCTTGGCTTTGGGGGGGCAAAAGACTAAAAATCAAGGGGGTCCGGGGGCTTTCCCCCGGAAAAATTTTTGGAACCATGACCTTCTACAGGTCGTAAAATGGCCCTCTAGAAAAGAGATTTGACGGGCTTTCAAACCGAGAAAATATACTGGATAATTCTTGATTTCAATAATTTCATGACAGCAGCGTCTATTGCTATGCCAGAAAAAATTGTTCTTAGACCATTGAAATTCATGAAAGCTACCAAATATCTACGTTGTAAACAAAAAATTTGTTACCATGCGTTACCACTCAAATTGATTAATGGGAGGCACACAAAACTAGGAGGGTCCGGGGGTATGCTCCCCCGGAAAAATTTTCATTTTCCAACCTCTAGTATCGCATAGAATGCATATTTATTTGCTTGTCTATTGTGTTGGGTTACATACGTACTGGATATCCGAAGACATCTCACCGCACCTGTTTGTTGGAAACATTTGCTTTCGTGTTGATGTAGAATATTCCTGCCAAGAATACTTATAGCTACGAAGCGGTGAGAATTTTCACTCTACGTTTATCTACTAGAAACATGCACTGTGTTGTCTGATCTTTCGTTTACTCTACTAATTTTCCCGTGGTTTTGCCTTTTCGTTCTATTTCGTTTTATTACGAGAGAAAGGAGATTGACGTTTTCACTTTTCACCACAGCAAGAATACGCTAGAGAGGTCTTTTGATTAAACTTTAAATCTGTCCGACGGGATCGTAGAAACACAAGAAAGGTCCAAACCTTTAGAACCCTTCATACATCGAGACCTATTGCGAAAGGAGGGGTGTGAGTTTAACAATAGTAAACATGTGGCGTTAGTTGCCGCAAAACATTAGCTGTAGAACATTTTCCTGGAACAGAGCAGGTGAGGTGGGATGATATATCTACTCTATTTCGACATTAAAAAATATTTATTGCCCAAAGGTTGTTAGAATTTCTCTTACGGCTCTTACCTCCACCCCCCACTGATTTTATTGCAAAAATGGACTTTTCTAAAACACCAACTTTTCAACTATTGGGGGGGCGACCGCCCCCCCGTGCCCCCCCTTGGCTACGCCACTGAATAAAACAACACAACAAAATAGCTTGTGGAAAGCAGCACGATGGCGCCATAACCTCCAATGTACTGATGCTATCCCTCCACAGTACTGAACAGCCTCCACTGTACTTATGTTATCCCTCCGCTGTACTGAACAGCCTCCACTGTACTCAATGTTATCCCCCCACACGCATCATGTTATCCCTCCACTGTACTGATGTTATCCCTCCACAGTACTGAACAGCCTCCACTGTACTGATGTTATCCCCCCACATGCATCATGTTATCCCTCCACTGTACTGATGTTATCCCTCCACAGTACTGCACAGCCTCCACTGTACTGATGTTATCCCTCCGCTGTACTGAACAGCCTCCACTGTACTCAATGTCATCCCCCCACACGCATCATGTTATCCCTCCACTGTATTGATGTTATCCCTCCACAGTACTGAACAGCCTCCACTGTACTGATGTTATCCCTCCGCTGTACTGAACAGCCTCCACTGTACTCAATGTTGTCCCCCCACACGCATCATGTTATCCCTCCACTGTACTGATGTTATCCCTCCACAGTACTGAACAGCCTCCACTGTACTGATGTTATCCCCCCACATGCATCATGTTATCCCTCCACTGTACTGATGTTATCCCTCCACAGTGCTGAACAGCCTCCACTGTACTGATGTTATCCCTCCGCTGTACTGAACAGCCTCCACTGTACTCAATGTTATCCCCCCACACGCATCATGTTATCCCTCCACTGTACTGATGTTATCCCTCCACAGTACTGCACAACCTCCACTGTACTCAATGTTATCCCCCCACACGCATCATGTTATCCCTCCACTGTACTCATGTTATCCCTCCACAGTACTGAACAGCCTCCACTGTACTGATGTTATCCCTCCACTGTACTGCACAACCTCCACTGTACTCAATGTTATCCCTCCGCTGTACTGAACAGCCTCCACTGTACTCAATGTTATCCCTCCGCTGTACTGAACAGCCTCCACTGTACTCAATGTTATCCCCCCACACGCATCATGTTATCCCTCCACTGTACTGAACAGCCTCCACTGTACTGCACAGCCTCCACTGTACTGCACAGACATTACCCCGGGTGTTTCCCAGAATGGCCTAGGCACTCGCCTAATCTATTTTACGGTCAAAGAGCTCACCCAAAGCAATCCCAATGTCACAAATTTTCAGAAAGTTTTACGCAAATTCTAGCAAAAAAGGCAAAGATTATTGATATTCGCTTATTTGCTTTCCGAAAAAGAGTTCTTGCTTTTGATAAAAAAATACTGTTTCACAAAGTTGACTTGAGAACTCAGACAGACGGGATAGACACTCGCCCATCAGATGGGTTATGTACTGTGGCTGACTAAAGGTCGCTCAAGGTTGCTCTGGATCATTTTGGCTGCTTCCATGTTTTAGTTATGCCCGTGCTAATAATATACTGTGAAGTCAAACTCTTAACACAGAAAATCAACTCGAGTATTTAGAAACTTTATTTCTTTCTTCTTTGCGTATTACTTTTTCCTTAAAACTTTAACAGTTTCTCCTCCAGATGATTTGCAATTGCAAGTGGGTCTTCTAATCGATTATAACGATCGTTGTTATTCCTTCAAATCCTTGTTGCAAACGGATAGTCTGTTTATGAACTGGTAGAGCTTTTTACGCGACCTCAACGATAAGAAGATGTTTTAAGTTCGATGAAATCTTCATCATAGTTCACATACACGTGTCGTTGACACGGCCATTAGCCAATGCTACACGGGGTGATACGTTATGTGCCAGCCCTCTTCGGCAAACTTTGCCGCAGAACATAATACTAAGCTTTTTTCTTAGCTCTGGTTGCAAGAAAATGTAAACAAGCGGGTCTGAAACTAGGCTCAAACAAAAAAGCGTGTATAAACATTCGCTGACGTCATTTCCAACAGGAACGAATGCTAAGATAACATCGGGGATATAAATGAAAATTATATATGTGAATATAATCAAACCAGCGACAATGAAGAATCTTTTATGACTTTGGAAGATATGGTTCTTTCTTCTTTCTGCATTGTTCTTTCTTCTTGTTGTGACACGTTAGTGATTTGTCGAAGTTTAATAATTCTAAATAGGATCTTTGCATAGGTTATAATGAAAGCGAGTACCAAGGCACTGTCAGCTGGTATGAAGAAATACCTCTTAAATGTCATGAGCATTACAAAGTGTCCTGTAATGCCAGTTGCCACGCTGATAATCCACGCAACGGCTATTGCGTTTTTTATGCGACGTTTTGAAACTATAACGCGATGTCTCAGAGGAAAAATAACTCCAATTAAACGTTCAATGAGGATAAGCAACATTGCACAATATAAACAAATAACCATTCCCAGTTCAATAGATGAATTTATTGCTGTAGCTGTTGAAATATTAAATATTGTAAATAAACAACGCAAGATGGTAATGATGCTCAATATTATCTCCGTTGCACTCATGTTAATCAGAAGGATCGTCTGGTTGAAATTTTCACGGTTTTGAGTAGCAAGAAGGTAGATGCCAAGACTGTGCAGTAAAATGGCAATACAAGAAAATGTTAAGCGAAAATAACTGACCAACGCGCCCATAATGACGTGCTATGCTGATAGTAAAGTTGAGCAAAGATTTTCAAGCCTCTGCTTTTCAGTTTTGCAGGTGAAAAAATAATTGAAATCGCAAATCATTTAAGAGCTTCATCACATCACAAGCCCCTTTTTATGATTGAATGGTTCCGAGGGTTTGTCTTAGAATATTTTGTATTTACAAGGATAGGAGAGCGCGTGTTTACACATGGTAATTTCGTGCTTCAAGTTGTAAAGACGACTAATGATGATTTGACAAATTCATTAAAAACAGGTTGTAAAAGCAATTGTATTTGTTTGAACCTACATTTCAGTTTGCGAAAAACCAGATGTTGCACAGTTTGTCTTAACTGTCAATGAGAAATGAGAAAGTTCTTTTCATGAATTACCTAATTTTCTCTATTAGACGCCGTTCCCTTATTAACCGTAGCCTACACCTGAAAGAGAGAACCCAAAATAAAATGAACGCAATGGTGTGTCAAAGAGAAGACGTTGAGATTTTAGCCTTTGTTGCTAGATGTTCTGTGTCTTTAGTTTATAGTTTCCAATGGCTTGGTTTGAAATAACTAGTTACTTTGAAAACTGTGTTTCGTATATTCAAGCCTAGCTCTCGGGATTTGAAGGAAGTCCTGGTAGTTTCTTGTTCTGTAAGCAGGGACCATTAGCCAGGGCCATTAATATAACACAGAGACAACGCTTAATTAACTCACATCACTCACATACCTCTCGAATGCACTCTTAAAAGATAACATAAAACCTGACATTAAACACTTAAAATCTAAACCCAACAACAACAAAATGCAAAAGAACACAAAACATGGTGCATATTCGTTTGCGATGCGAAATCCAAGAAGAGAAAAGAGAATCTTGTTGAACAGGGAAGCCATGAGATTTGGGTTGAAATTTGTTCTGGCAAAAACTATATCCCAATCTATGGCTGATAATTCCTGAGAATGAGCCTTGGTTATAGTTTCTCAGGCTACGGGTCTCCATGATTTTTGACTGCTAATTCAGCATTCTGTCCGCATTGAGTTTTCGTATCTCATAAATTAGATGGTGATCAAACATACCTAGATGCAGCACCCCTGACCTGACGATATAATTAGCGTGGTTTGTTGCAAAGTGCTCGATGAGGCTCGAATCTTGCTAGTTATTAGACCATTTTCAGTTTCTCTGCTTGTTACCAGTGTATTCTGTTATTTGCTGCTGAAGCTGAAACTTTGCGTAGATAGCTTTCAAGCTTCTAGTGCTGCACTCTTTTGTCACTTTCAGGTCGCAGTTTGTGTCACCAAATAGCATGATTTCCTTACCCCTGCATCTAAAGCAGGTAGATTTCAAGAGTTCAAGAATCTTAAAGACAAAGATGCTCTATTCTGGCAAAATGCCATGTTATAAGATGACCAATGAGAGTGCTAATCCGGTATTACTAAAATATGGAAGCATCCAAAATGAACCAAAACGAGCCAAAATGACCCGAAATGACCCAGAGCTAGCCAGAGCGACCTACAGTCATCCAGAATGAGCCAAAATCACCCAAGAATGAGCTATCTAAGTCACGCAGCACCATGAAATGGGCGAGCAGAATGGTCGAGACATGTTGCCGTAAAAGTGGAGTTTTTCTAGGCCACCAGTTGATTACTTTGACTGAGTTACAATTTTTATGTGACACAGACTCTTTAAAAAAAGGAAACTATTTTCCGTAATTAAAACTTTTTAGAATGAATTTGAGTTTTTGCTTTTAAGAATACAATCATTTCTCAGAATGGCCTAGGCACTCGCCTAATCTATTTTACAGTCAAAGAGCTCACCCAAAGCAATCCCAATGTCACAAATTTTCAGAAAGTTTTACGCAAATTCTAGCAAAAAAGGCAAAGATTATTGATATTCTCTTATTTGCTTTCAGAAAAAGAGTTTTGCTTTTGATAAACAAATACTGTTTCACAAAGTTGACCTGATAACACAGATAAACAGGATAGACACTCGCCCATCAGACGGGTTAGGTACTGTGGCTGACTCAAGGTCGCTCAAGGTTGCTCTGGATCATTTTGGATCATTTTGGATCATTTTGGCTTCTTCCATGTTTTAGTTATGCCCGTGCTAATAATATACTGTGAAGTCAAACTCTTAACACAGAAAATCAACTCGAGTATTTAGAAACTTTATTTCTTTCTTGTTTGCGTATTACTTTTGCCTTAAAACTTTAACAGTTTCTCCTTTGGATAATTTGCAAAAGGATCTTCTAATCGGCTATATTGGTTATTATGATCGTTGTTATTCCTTCAAATCCTTGTTGCAAACGGATAGTCTGTTTATGGACTGGTGGGACTTTTTACGCGACCTCAACGAAAAATAGATGTTTTAATGGGAAAATAGCTCAAGTGATACGTTCGATGAAATCTTCATCATAGTTACATACACGTGTCGTTGACGCGGCCATTAGCCAATGCTACACGGGGTGATACGTTATGTGTCAGCCCTCTTCGGCAAACTTTGCCGCAGAACATGATGCTAATCTTTTTTCTTAGCTCTGGTTGCAGGAAAATGTAAACAAGCGGGTCTGAAAGGGGGTCTGAAACTAGGCTCAAACAAAAAAGCGTGTATAAACATTCGCTGACGTCATTTCCAACAGGAACGAATGCTAAGATAACATCGGGGATATAAATGAAAATTATATATGTAAATATAATCAAACCAGCAACTATGAAAAATCTTTTATGACTTTGGAAGATATGGTTCTTTCTTCTTTCTGCATTTGTTTGCTGTGTCTCGTTAGTGATTTGTCGACGTTTAATAATTCTAAATAGGATCTTTGCATAGGTTATAATGAAAGCGAGTACCAAGGCACTGTCAGCTGGTATGAAGAAATACCTCTTAAATGTCATGAGCATTACAAAGTGTCCTGTAATGCCAGTTGCCACGCTGATAATCCACGCAACGGCTGTTGCGTTTTTTACGCGACGTTTTGTAACTATAATGCGATGTCTCAGAGGGAGAATAACTCCAATTAAACGTTCAATGAGGATAAGCAACATTGCACAATATAAACAAATAACCATTCCCAGTTCAATAGATGAATTTATTGCTGTAGCTGTTGAAATATTAAATATAGTAAATAAGCAACGCAAAATGGTAATGATGCTCAATATTATCTCCGTTGCACTCATGTTAATCAGAAGGATCGTCTGGTTGGACTTTTCACGGTTTTGAGTAACAAGAAGGTAGATGCCAAGACTGTGCAGTAAAATTGCAATGCAAGAAAATGTTAAACGAAAATAACTGAGCAACGCACCCATTGCAACGTAGTAACGTAGCTTTGCTGATAGCAAAGTTGATCAAAGATTTTCAAGCCTCTGCTTTTCAGTTTTGCAGGTGAAAAAATAATTTAAATCGCAAATCATTTAAGATCTTCATCACATCACAAGTCCCTTTTTATGATTGAATGGTTCCGAGGGTTTGTCTTAGAATATTTTGTATTTACAAGGATAGGAGAGCGCAATGTGTTTAGTATTTGACTAAGGGGTGGGTGTTTACACATGGTAATTTCGTGCTTCAAGTTGTAAAGACGACTAATGATGATTTGACAAGTTAATTAAAAACAGGTTGAATAAGCATTTATATTTGTTGGAACCTACATTTCAGATTGTGAAGAACCAGATGTTTTTCAGTTTATCTTAACTGTCAATGAGAAAGTTCTTTACATTGAATTACCGTATTTTCTCTATTACATGCCGTCCCCTTATTAACCGTACGCATGAAAGAAGGAACCCGAAATTAAATGAACGCAATGGTGTGTCAAAGAGCAAGAGTTGAGATTTTAGCCTTTGTCGCAAATATTCTGTCTTTAGTTTTGAGTAGTACAAAACTTCAAAATTCCGATAAACAGCGGGAACATTTTTGGGCATACTCAAAAGCTTTTTTGTCTCACACTGCTCAGAGCTTGAACGTTAGAAACAGATCGAAACAATGAACTAAGGCGGAATTCATACCCAGATGCGGTTCGAAATGCACCAATCAGAAAGAGAAGCTGAATTTGCAATTGGCATTGTGTTTTAAACACCATCAGCTAGCCGGATACAGCGGGAATACCAATAGAATTAATTGAAGAGTCCAAGTAAGAAAACGAACTCTTTCTGTCTACACAGAACCGGCCTTTTGGTTTTGATGTGGACAGATTACAAAACCCCTAAGTGAAACAAAGATCGTGCTTTGCAAATGATATTAAAACAATCCTCGCTGTGATTTTCTGCACAATTAGGGTTGTCGAGGAGGTGTTGTCCTATGGCTTAAAACAACTCTTTGCCGTTTCTCGACGTTTTTGTTGAAAACAGTTTCTTTCCAGTATATAGAATCAGAACGAAAGTGTTTCGCAACAGAGAATTCAAACAAATATAATAATATCAAATCTGTAAGTTTTGCCTAACCTTCCTCATTGCATTAAACAGCTGATACATATTACAAATGATAAAACCCTTGAAATTAGAGTAATTAAATAGCTTGTAATACAGTTTCTTCAATCTTTGAAGTGGAGAAGCTTTTCATAGAGGAATACGATGCTTTTATCATGCATGTGCTAGCAAACATCAAGATCAACAAAGCTCGGTCTAAATAAGTATGTTACAAATATTCAACAGGTCTTTCAATGTTATTATCATTATTGCGGTTGGTTTTCATAAGATTTTTTGTTCTTTAGAAGAAACGCTGCTAGATATTCAATAGGGTCTGGTGGTCTAGAAGAAACAAAAGACAACCTTTTAGTTACTTGTCGTGAAATGCAAAAAGACATACAGTAGATATTTTAGATAAAAGAGGACAGACTGGGGCAAAAAGGACAGCTTTTGAAGCCACAACCTTTGGCTGGTGTAACCTGTCTCAGATATTGCTGCCAAGTCTGGGGTAATGTTGGTGAGGCCTCTGTTAAGAAACTGCAAAAGTTGCAAAATCGTGTGGCCAGGATCATTACTGACAGATGATTTTATCAATCAGCATTGGCGCTCATTCCTGCACTTAGATTGTCCACTGTAACAAGGAACTTGTATCTTCTCCTATATGTGTGGCACATCCTGTTGGGTCAAAGAGTCTCATCTCAAATACTGACACATTCAAATGTAAATCTAACAGTTCCTCTGCTCTGGAGATCAGGTGGTCTAACATGGTTCTCTTTCACAAAAGCTAGTCACTGGAATAAACTCAATAATTAGCTTATGGCAGCTTCAAGGCTAACAACCCAAGGAAAGTTTATAATCAAAGCCTTGATCATTCCTTGCAAACTGTGCCCATAGCCCGTCTTCTTATGACATTAAAAGGCAATATCAGGTATTACAGAATGACAAGGTGTATGGAACTTATACCTTTCTCTTGCCAGAGCAATCAATCCTTGAAGTAATATAGGAACAACTGTTTGATCAAGATATGGTCTAGTACTAATCCAACGGATATCTCTTTTGCCTTTCTGTAGTGAGTCTCTTTCTTCTGCTATGGCTTTCTGAAATTGGTATAATTGAATTAAACAGGGGGACAAATATTTAACATAGGTAAATAGTGTATAGTATATAAGCAAGATTATTATATTTGCAGCTACTATTACCTGAAGAGCATCTGTTAGACCAGCTTCCACAAATGGTGATGACTGCTTTGACTTATAATGAAGAAAATAAAAAAATGTTATTCCCACATTTACTGTAGATGCACCTGACAGGATTGGTGTGGCACATAAATCTCATTTTGTGTGGCAACTTTTTTAAGCATTTGCCTTGCAGCCCTAAACTATTGAAACTTCTAGACATGTGGCGTTTTTCTCATTTTATAAAATGTTGTGAGCATTTTTCTAATGATCTCGGCAATGCAGAGCATTGGAGGCCATGTTGCATCTTAGTGTAATCCAGCTGACTTGTGTTGTCAGGGTTCCAGCCCAACCAGGGTAGCCTTACAGCCATGGTCAAGGTCTTAATTAGTTCCTTACTACTGAGATGCTAGTGAATGGCGCTAAAACACCAATTCACCTTCACCAGTGCAATTTTAGACTGATGGACAAGAGCATATCATGCCAAAAAGTTTGGCATAGAGCACTATTAAAACAATAGAAAACAATAAGGCTATTTACAGTTTTGAAACACTTAATTTGCATTTGGTATAGCATAAAATTTTGTTGGGATAGTCAACACTTAACTATGGTATGAGGAACTCAGCAGGACAAAGACAAGAAACCAACTTACTACATCATCTCCAGTTTGTCCACCTTCTGCCCCTAAAAAGCAATAGTGGTTAATTGTAAAGGTTTCTAGTCAACTCACCCCACTACAAACTTGCCCAATTGTCAACTCACCCAACTTTTAGATCAACTTGCCCCACTTTCAAAGTCAACTTGCCCAATCTCAAAAGTCAACTTGGCCCCACTGAACTATGAATAATTAATGTTGGGGGCTCCACCCCAAAACCCTTTTTATGGCACTGATAGATTCACTCAATTTTATTGTTTTCTATCATTTAATCAATGGTGGGGCAAGTTGACTTGACAGATGGGGCAAGTTGTATGAACATATAGGGCAACATAACTTGAAAGAGGTCCGACTTAACCATGTTAAGGTAGGGAGAGTTGGGAGTGGGGCAAGTTAACCTGTTACCATTGTCGATTAAACAGGTTGTCATAATAGAGAGAGTGCCGCTTTTTGTTTCTGGACCATGAATCATGATGGTGCATTCCATGTATACACCACACAGGATATACTAATGCTGAAGACTGAAATATGGAGCAATAGAAAGAACAATAGAAAATTGCTCTTCAACGCTGGAGATCTCCTGCCCAAAGTACATAATGCAGCCTGGACCATGAAAAAAAAAAAAAGAACTGTCAACTGTCAATATATACCGTTGCCGTTCGTCATTGTACTAAATACCTATTTAAGTCATCAATCAAGATGTCACGATACCAACTTTTTCATTCATTCTTAAAAGTATTTTTCTTCTGGAAGTATATTTAATTCTCTGCCTTTTCATTGCTTAACTTGTACTTCCTTTCAATGTAATAGCCTCTCTTTCGTATCATTCAGTATTTACTTATAGTTGATGACTAGTTGTTTTTGTAACGTAGGTTCGTCTTTTTACGTAAATCTTAAGGAACACCTTTCCTGTTATTTTTGTATACGATTGGTTAGTTTTAATTCTTATTTCTGCCTGTGTTCCAATATATTCTGTAACTTTTAGTTTATTCTTTGGTTATCGTTGTGTGTCGTAATAGATCGCTACTAGACGGTAATTCCGGATCTCACTGGAGACCCGTTAGCCTTGAATATAATTTATGTTCTTTTTGTTATGATTGCTGTATATAGCCACACTTGTGTGTTCTATTCGCTCGTGCCTTTTGGATTGAATCATCTCTAACACTGGTGACAAGAAAAACGGCTCTCTTCATAAAAGAGATGGCATGATGGACCATCTCAGTCAGGTCTCAGTCTCAGGGGAGGCTTATTTTGATAAAGTCTTATCCAAAGAATCTTTTTTTAACCTATTATTTCTGAAACGTTGCCGGATTTACCAGTGGTTTGTGGAATACCTGGGTGTTTGAGCGTAAAAGAGACAACGACAAAGGAGAGGAGGAGGGCCTAGATTCACCCACACCATACGTTGCCAACTTTTAGTTTTAAGAAAATTATATAGTCTCCTCAAAAAACGGCCTTCACAGACCCAAATTATAATTTTCCTTTGTTGACAGCTTAACATAAAGAACATATAATCTAACTCACCAGCAGTGGCAATTTGACCGGCATCAGAGTTTGCAACAACACCTTGACCGTCCGACATTTTGGAAATTTGCGCTTTGCTTCGCTTGCTTCTGTTGGTTGCTGCTGCTTGTCGCGAGGCTTGGGCTCCTTCGCAACGTCAGTCAATTTTTGGCGACAAGGCGCCTTCGGAGCCCGGTCCATGTCCTCGAGAAGACTTTCTAAAGTCAGGACAGTGAATGGTAGGGTAAAGGGCTATCAAGCTAAAATATTTGTCTTTGAAAGGGCCTGGAAGTATTTAGGGCTGGCATGATGGCTTCATTTAAAAGGCAAATTAAAATAAACCATATCGATATCAAAACCAGAAACCAGAGAATTTTATACACAAAACTTTAGGTAAAGCTCTCTTTATAATTATTCATCTTTTACATAGAAAATTTATGTACAAAACAGGAATAGAATACAATAGCCTACAGTATAAGAAACATAGCCAGAATTTGAAAATCTTTTCTATACTCTCCTTATGGAACCAATTTGCATCTTAAAAGTTTTCAGCTTTCTAAATTTGTGATTAATTTCCTGATCTTGTCAAGTACCATTGGATTACTACTGTGGCAGCAGGATGCATTATACGGTGGCTCAATCTTTGCCAGACCATCCAAAACTTTGATAGAGTTTCCAGCTAACTTTACTGGTAAACGATGAAGTTGAAACAAACTTAGAATCTTATTTTTCTTTTCCTCTAATTTTGCATCACTTGGAAAATTCAGTTCACTCAAATCATTTTTTGTGGAAAATTTTTCGTTGATATATTTCTCAATTTTTAATCTCCACTCTTTATCATCATTAGTACTGATATCTAACACATTAGAATAGGCATGACCCGTTATAAATTCAAATTTTAATGGTGATTTCTCTTCATCTTCAATCCATGTTTGTGACGTCATACTCAAGCCCTGGCCTTCTTTGCTGAATGTGCTAGGCCTTCCTTCAATTTTGGTTCTCTCAGCCAAGTTTACAAGAACTATTATATCAGTAATTGGATCTCTTGTATAAAAGTAACCCGTTACTTTAGTATTATCAATAAAATGAACCTCGACCTTTTTACCAATTAATTTGGATGTCTCTTCAAATGCTGGTTTCGAAACAGAAGTTGTCTCATCCTCCATTTTGTTGATATGACTGATGTGACAAAACGAAAACACAGGGTTCGCAACTTGAAAAAAAAAATACAAAAAGAAGATTGGCGCGAACAATTTTCCCGCGAAAAGTTGGCTCTGTGTTAACTATGGTTATGGCACAAAAAGATGAGGTATAATTTCGGAATTTATCCATTCCGTTGGGTTTTAAATCACTTTCAGAGCAAAGAGGGAAATAACCCTAGTGCACAACGTAGGTACCGAATAATTTAGTGTAGGTAGGGATCGTATTTAGGAGGATGGGACATTGAAAACACCTCAACTTTCATTCAGTTTATTAGAATCAGAATAGAGTAGTTATCTCGTTGAAAGTAATCGAACATATTAAAGAAAAATTCCACCAATACACAGAAAAGAGGTCTAATGATTAACATGTCCAAAACTGAAGAGTATACGGTCAAATATATATAAGAACGAAGACGAATGGAAAGATGCTAAGATTCTAGGATCCAAACTTAACACAGAAGCAGACATTGCAAACAGGAAAAGTCCATCACTCAATGCATTGACAAACTTGAAGGAAATTTTCCAAAACAAGCGTTTGTCTCTAAGAACTAAAGTACGAGCATTTGAAGCATACATCACGCCAATATTTTTGTACAATAGTGAAATATGGACACTAACGAAAACCAAATTGATAGTTTTCACAGACGAATACTGCATTCACACGTCCTAAATATTAGATGGCCGAAAATCGTAAAGAATGAAGATGTGTATGCAAAAACGAAAGTAGAACCATGGAGCACGAAAATCGAAAAGAAACGCATGAAATGGTTTGGTCACTTCATGAGGTTAGACGAAAACACACCTGCACGAAAAACATCAAAAGTGGCATTGATAAAATCGAAAAGACCAAAAGGGAAGACCTAAACTTACGTGGATTGAACTGATAAGAAAACAATTGCAGGCAAACAATTTGACGTGGGAAGAAGCAAGTGAACTAGCAAAGGATCGCAAGGAATGGAGAGATATTTTGCAACGATAGGATTGCGGAGTGGCAGCATGCTAACTCTGTGACATCACTTCTGCAGTCCTATGAGATGTAACTTTTAAATAACGTTGTGTGGCTCTGTCACTTTATACCGTTGATGTATATATCTCGTTGAAGACAGATGTAGTTACTACGCTCGTTCTCTGCAAGAAAGTAAGAAACGCAGTCGTTACATTATTGAAAGTTTCGTTGCTTGTTGCAGCTTAGCAGTTCATTATGCTGAGCCGGTGGAAAACGGATGAAGAAATTGGATGGCAAACTAAGCATTCGAGCAATTCGAATAGGTAAACGAAAGCTTTACCCAAAAGCAGTGGAAGCCAAACCCAAAAAGTTTATTTATCTCGTGTTGGATAATGCGCATTTACGTAGCGCTGCACAAATCCAGAAACTTCCTGCGTCCTGACTTCTCAGGGCATACAGGAAATTTCACTAGTTGGCCAAATTAACAGGAGGGCCCAATTCCCTGAGAATAAAATTACGTCTGTATAAGCATCAAGGGTCAATACCAGGGGAGCGAATGATGGTTCATGCTCTATTGCTCTAGTAATTTGGTAACTTTAAGGACATGCAAACACCTTTTTTGACTAGAGGAGATGTTATTTCTTGGTAATGAAGTAAATTTGGCATGAGACACTTGTGCCCAAGGTGCAAAGGCACGCTCACGTAGCGAGGTACGGCGGAAAATTTTGGAATTTTCTGTGTCTAGAGTCGCTCTGGTTGGCTTTCCGTGACTAAAATAATCATGCTCTAACCTTTCAAAAGTTGAATCCGCCCAAAGTCAAAAGGGCCCATCACTGGTGGGCCAAAACCAGGATTTCAAGGATCAGAGGTGGGGCAGCCAATAGGGCCTGGTGGGGCAATTGCCCCACCACTCAGTACGTTAAAAGATGCCCTATCAGACTTCTCTTGTCAATTTATCAGAAATGAGAGTGAAGCAAACGTAAGTTCTGATAAATTTTTTTATAAATATCATTCATTTTACATTTCAATATGCAAACCACGTAATCCATGCTTATACAGATACATAAATGTCACACGGCTTATTTCTTCTTCTTCTATAGCTAAGACCTATTTAATTCAAATCAATTGTCACCAGAAAGGAAAATTCTTTTCTAAGGGCAGAGAAGAAGTTCCAGTTAACAACAAGAAAATATGGAGATAATAGACCTCTTTCAATTGTGTTTACCCATTTCAGATCACAAGTCCATGCTCTTGAGACATCGGTTTTTTATTCGAAGATATCAGACGAATTGGCATGCCTCTTGAAGGCATGAAATGCAAATAGCTAGTGAAAAGAAATGAAGCTAAGTCGCTCGCACACTCGTGTGATCTGAAATGGGTACAAAGGTTCTTATTGAAAAGGTCTATTCTCCTGGGTAGCATGCAGTCCGGCTTTGGCTCTAAGGGAAACCTCTTTCTCTTGGTTTATAAATTCTATTTTGCTTCGATGTATCTATTCATTTACCAAGGAAGCCACAACAAGGTGAAGATTGCACATGTTCAACTAGAGATGCACGTCAATTTCGTCGGTAAATAGTAAAGTGGAAAAATAGCATTTATAGGTATGCTTTCGATTTTGCTTTCCGAGAAAATTTTGTTGAGGAGAAACGGGTTTCAGTAACACTGTTACTGTTTCAACATATGTTGTTAATTTAATTTTAGGCCTCGTTCATATTTGATTGTTTATAAGAACAAAGTATATAAGAACATAAGGCTTCAGAGGCTGAAAAGTTAAGAACATGCTAAGAACATAACAAGGCTTTGTGAAGCTAGAAACAAATTAGAATTTACTTTCTTAAGTGGCGCTGTCCTGTTCTCCACTCTAGAAAACAGGTGAACTATCAATCATTGTGACTATGTGACATTTTTACATGTGCGTCCTTTTCGTAGCAATTATCACCTAATTTGAAAAACAACAGCTTTTTAAAAAGCAAGAAAATTAAGAACATGTTAAGAACATTTTGAGCCTTCAAATCGGAAAAATTAAGAACATTGCATGGCTTTCTTCAATTTCAGTGTTCTTATAAAAAATTTTGTGAGTTGTCCACAAATTTAATATCACGCCGTCGAAAAGCATACGGGGTATTTGCACTAAACGCCTTAATTTTTATAAGGAAGTGCTTTATAAGGAAGGTAGTACTCAAATAGGCAAAAACTTAAGGAAGTTCTAGAACTGGATCGCAGACTACCAAGGAATCAGACTTTTTCTTAATTTAATTTCTCGATTAAATAACATGAAATTTTGCATCATCAGAGCAAGCAATACTTGTCGCACATACTTTTCAGTCAGCATTCATTTCTATTCGTCTTCTGACACCTTATGGCCTATATTTCCTTGACCATTGGATATTTTGAAGAATCACAAAGTAAAAAGTTAAGGAATTGCTAAGGAATATTGAATTATAAAAAATGCGTGTAAAACAATTCTACAGACTAAACTCGATAAAAAAAGAGAAAAAAGTTTGTAAAAACTTATGCAAACCTTGTTGCTTCGTCAAGGAGGAGAACTTTTGGGTCCTGTGAGAACAAAGAGAACAGAATTTTCAGACAACTTGATATGTATACTGTACATGAAAAAATTAGTGGCTAATTAACTATTTGGATTTATGAGATCGGCAACAACGGCTTGAAAAAAGACAACCGCTAGTATTGTATAGTTACTTTAGGAGAATCAGAAATGGGTACGTTTTCATTGACTCCGTATAGAAATCAGTCAGAACGTGTATAAAGCCAGTAATTAGAGACTAAAATTAAAAACACAATCAAGTGAAACCAGATTTTTTTTGTACAAA
Source organism: Chrysaora quinquecirrha (assembly GCA_014526335.1). Taxonomy (NCBI): domain Eukaryota; kingdom Metazoa; phylum Cnidaria; class Scyphozoa; order Semaeostomeae; family Pelagiidae; genus Chrysaora; species Chrysaora quinquecirrha. The sequence continues at coordinate 3,602 of JACTAT010000187.1, read as the reverse complement.
ATGAATTTTGTGGTACAACACATGCCAAACAGAAAGGTCAAATACAGGGGAAAATCCGTTACTTCACAGCACATAAACGAACCTAAAGCTATCTCTGTATGGTGATGATATGGGCTCCGCTTTTTACCGGATTACTTTCAGCTCACGAGTTTCACTAGATATTTGCTGGCCAGTGAAGCCGCTTTCGCTTAATAGGTAAAGATAAAAACGAATTTTACTATGTGTTTCTGTTGTTTTTCTCAAACAAAATAAATATATGTGAACAGTAACATCGAAATGCAAATGGCAGACAAAGTTTGCATCGACTAGACTTTGAATTGAATTTGCTGCAGATCTATCCTTATACGACAATGATAGCAATATAAGGGATTTTACAGAAATATCATCGTTTACCTTTAAGATTGCTCTGGCTATCGCAATTCTTTGCCTCTGACCACCTGTGGGGAAAGATTATAAGAACCATATTAAAATGGAAAGATAGACTCATTGCCACTTCTAAAATATGGATTACCTGGATATCTTTCGAAAATTTTGATGGCTTAATAATGTAAGTAGAAAATAAAATTGTTGACTTAGTTTTTTGAATACACAATGTTATTTTCCTTCCCCTAACAAAATAAAGATAGCTGCCACATCGGAACAAACAAAGAACAGCTACTCGCTGTTCCGTTAGTACATTTAGTCATTACAAGCATAAGCAATAAGAATATATTCTTATTGCTTCTGCTTGTCCATCTATATGATTGAAAGATTAAATCTATAGATTAAAATTCAGTACCTGACAGCATTTGGCCACGTTCTCCAACAACAGTCTGTAAACCATCAGGAAATGATTGTATAAATCCCATTGCATTTGCCTTCTCTGCTGCATCAATGATCTTCTCAACACTGACTTCAGATTGATCGTCACAACCATATGCTATGTTCTCAGCAACTGAACATGAGAACAAAATCGGCTCCTACAAGATACAAATTGTTTCATTAATGAGAATAAACATTTTTTCATGATGCGCTATGAAATTTTATATTACCATTCCCTTATTATATAACTACGTCTTACATGCAAAAATGCTTACAAATTTTTGTGCTAGGACGACAAATCTGGCCTTAGTTCATTATCCTCTCCCACCTGCCAGGGGTCTGTGGCGATTTCAAAGAGGGGCTGACCCTTATTAAAATTATGTTTGATTTCGGAGGCTCAGCCCCAAAACAATTTTGCGTTGACTGTGCTTTATGCTTTATATCAACAATACATTTTATTTTCCATTGGGCACCTTCTCGAGTTGTTTCGATTCCTAAGGTGTTTATTGCTCGAGATATTTTCTGCTTTCCGGTCTCCTCTCCATGCTGGATTCTTCTATTTTCGTGAGACAGAATTTAGGTCAGGGAATTACAAAATACTTTTCATTTTAGGTCGTTGTTCTTATCATATCTTAAGTCAATCATCACCAGAAACACCACAGAACACGCCATTCTCATGTTCAGTCGACCAGGCGTTTATAGGAAAGGATCAACATTTATATAGGTATATGCAAAGCTTCTCTGTTGCCATTTGCTATATTAGATTAAACTCTAAATTACTTGAATAAGATTTTGATTAAGAGAGACGTTTCTTAGACATTTATTTGATAAAGGAAAGCGTGAGCGTCATTAAACCTGCATATTGTGAATGGTTAAATGGCTCGCCTGGTTAGTGTAAAAAGTGTGTTATACTCTTGAATTCACTCACTTGAATTAAGTGCGTATACTTTCCTTACGAAGTGAAATGAAACTTCCGTGATTCGGCAGAATATTGGAGATAAGGTGCAGTTTTTGATCTCATTACAGTCGATATTTAAGAGAAAAGGAGGTGTTTATGCATTCAAGGCCACATCAAACGTTTGCGATAGAAAAATAACACCAGATAGTGACTCCTCTGCGGTCATATATTCTAGCTGCAGTCCTTTGGACATACTCAGTAGCTTTTTCGTCTGACACTCCACAGAGAAAAACAGAAAGAGTTCCTTTCTCACTTAGAGTCTTCAATTAATTCTATTAGTCTTTCAGCTCTATCCCGCGAGCTGATTGGTGTTGAAAAAACAATGCAAAGTAGATTTGACTTATGATTGATGCATTTCGATTGCATCTGAGTATAAATGCCGCCTTAGGTCTTAGTTAATTTTTTTAGTCGGTTTTTGACGCTTAAACTATGAGGAGTGTCAGACGAAAATTCAAAAGTTACAAACTGATAACACAACATGTTCTTAAACCACTTGCCTGATTAACAGTTCCTATATACTTGCGGAGCCACGTTGGATCAAGCTTAGCTACATCATAACCACCAAGGCTTACATGTCCACAATCTGGATCATAAAGCCGCAAGAGAAGAGAGCCAATTGTACTTTTTCCTGAACCACTTGCGCCAACTACAGCTGTGACAGATCCTGATGGCACAGTAAAGTTGATTCCTTTGAGGACGGGTATGTCTTGTCGCGTAGGATAACTGAAGTGTACGTTGTTGAAATTTATGGTAATATCTTTAAGGACACTTGGAGGGATTAGGCCACCTGAGAAGAGGAACATGTCAATTTGATAAACAAATAGGCCAAACACTCGAAATACAGCGCATATTTTATGGGAAATGGTATGCGCTCAGAGATGGAGAGATATGGGTCTGGCAGATTTAAAAACATCCGAGTTCGTTTTCGATTAACCAATGCAAAAGCAAAAATGGCAATGCCTACAAAACTCGCTAAACCTAACCTCAATTTTCAAAGCTCTCGCTGAAAAATACAAACTAATAACTAACTCTACGAGGTTTTTCGAGATTGTTAAAGGAATCACCAGGGAGGAGAGGTCACAAAAAGAGGAAGGACGGTGTTCGAAATGCTTAAACTATTACTGGCCTATTCAAGAAGCTCCTGTGCTTAGCATAGCAACCCATACCTTGCGAAGATAGCAAGTGTATGTGCCTATCCGAAAATCAATCCATCCATCCATCCACTCATCCATCAATGCATCCATCCACTCATCCATCCATTTATCAATCCATCCATCTATCCATCCATCCACTCATCCATCCATTTATCAATCCATCCATCTATCCATCCATCCACTCATCCATCCATTTATCAATCCATCCATCTATCCATCCATCCACTCATCCATCCATTTATCAATCCATCCATCTATCCATCCATCCACTCATCCATCCATTTATCAATCCATCCATATATCCATCCATCCACTCATCCATCCATTTATCAATCCATCCATCTATCCATCCATCCATCCATCCACTCATCCATCCATTTATCAATCCATCCATCTATCCATCTATCCATCCATCCACTCATCTATCCATTTATCAATCCATCCATCTATCCATCCACCCATCCATCCACTCATCCATCCATTTATCAGTCCATCCATCTATCCATCCATCCATCCATCCATCCACTCATCCATCCATTTATCAATCCATCCATCCATCCATCCATCCATCCACTCATCCATCCATTTATCAATCCATCCATCTATCCATCCATCCATCCATCTACTCATCCATCCATTTATCAATCCATCCATCCATCCATCCATCCATCCATCCATCCATCCATCCA
>JACTAT010000186.1:0-142000 GCA_014526335.1 Chrysaora quinquecirrha | reverse complement strand
TTTTGAATTGATTGAGGCATCACATGATATGGCACTGAATATGCCATCCAGATGTATGTCAATGCTTCCAGCTCTTTTCAAAGAAGCAAGCTTAGTTTTAACATCATGGGCTTTGGAAGCTTTAATGAAATGTTTTCTAAATTAAACTATTTTGGGTTCGTAGACCGACCATGTGTCAGAACTTCGATTGATTTACAATTGCCTTTTGGTAACTTTCTTCATACTTTGAGCAAAATCATCCTTACTTTGAGACATACTGAAACAGTCGTCCAACGAATTTAAAGTCTCTTTTGGCTTGTCATCTTTTTTGCAGGTCTTTCTTTTGGCAGGGCAGTAAAAAATATATTGTCTGATTCATTGCAGACCACACCCAAAGAAGCAGCCATACTTTCCAGACTTATGCTGTATGAAAAGCTTGCAATGGGGTTATGGTTTTCTTCGGTGAGCAATTAAGCTCTGTCTTCTTTTTTCCACGCTGTCCAAAATAACTTCTTTCAACTTCATGCCCTTCACTTTCATGTAACCAACATTTTTGTTGTTTGGAAGCCACTGAAAAGCTGTTGAAGTGCAGGAGGATTTTTCAGACCCATTCTGCTGGCTGTCACAACACGAAAAAGTGCTGCAGCAATGTGGTTACACGTCTGCGACAAACAAGCCATGCAAGTAAAGTGGGTGCATATGATTTTGCCAGATTTTTTGACAAACATATCCAAAACTTATGTTGTGCATCATTGATACGCTTGGAGGGTCTGCAGGTACCCTTCAGAAAATAGTTCTTGCTATCACCACAGATGTTAAGAAACTGAAGTGTGGATAACCATCCTTGTGAGTAGTAACAACATGCTTTAGATGTTTTTTAGTCACTAAGGTCACTGCTGGCAAGCTCAATCGGAAGAAAAGCACAGAAGTTCAATTCTGAATACATAGTAACTGGCCAGAACTTCACACCATTTTCTTCATCAAGCCAATCTTGTTGTAATCCAAACGGCTCTGGAATCTCATTCCCTTAAATGACAAGCTTTGACTTGTATTCATTAGCGATTTCACGCTCAACTTCTTCAGCGGACTTTACAAGTGGAACGTCATTTTTCACAGCCACAAACACTCTTGCAACCAATTCAGCTTTCTTACCACTGACTTTGAGCCTACGGAGACGCGGAAAGTATTTCAATTCGTCGATCTTCATGCCAGATATCTTTTTTAGATCCGCATGCATAATTTTTTACACAGACAGGGCCTAGCAATAAATGCCAGACCAAGAATGGCAAGATAACGACAATACTTGTGACTTGCCAGAGCCAAGTACTTATCCGAGAATAACAAGCCACAAAAATTTAACTTAATTGAAAACAACAGTGAAATATCAGTGATAAAAATTTACTGATTGATAGAGATCCGAGGCTTCCTTTTGCGATAACAGAAGTCGAGAAATTCTTTCACCCCAAAATTTCTTTCGCCCAGGCCCCTTTGGAAATGGAGGCCGCGGTTAGTCGAAGTGGTATATACGTCTATCCCCCATTTCTTCTCTGTTTGAAATTTGTAGTTAAATTATCTTGTTGCGAATTAATTCAATCACAGATCTTAAATTTATGAGAATATTGATCGCAAGGGTTAAATTCATATTGCTTCCTTGATTCCAAAATCTCTCCGAAATGTAAAGGGCTAGAAGACATCCCCTCTAGGAACAAACGGGAACTGTGGAGGCAAAGGAATTAACTCGAATCGTGGTTCCTCAAAACTTGGGAATGAACGCTTTTCAAAATTTCTCCTTGGTCAGTTGACTGTGGGGTAACCGTGTCCTCGCCTTTTTTTTGCAAACTGCTATCACTTCTAGGGGTAATTCGGGCTAACCCTTCTTTGATGTGTGTCATTGGCGCCTATTTGAACAATTTGTCCATCGTTTTCTATACCAGGATACCACTAGATTCTTTCAAGACGGAGTACCACAGTCGCTAAGGTGACATGTCTCATAAGCTGCAACTCTGTCGTAGGGAGTTTGACTCCGTTAGGTAGGGAATCTTTCCTGTCAAACTTTTTTATTTCAACAATTTTCGTGGTGGAAATGCTTTTAAAAGGCCGAGGTTAGGCCAACTGAAGGAAATTATTTGTATTTGCTACTACCCAAACCCATTATTTTTTCGAGGGGTATTTTCTACGATCAGGTATGCTGGGTTTCTATGATATCACCGTTCGCTCCTGTTTTGGCCCATATGTTTATGGGTCATTACGAAAATATTTGCATAAATGAGTATCAAGGTCCTAAGGTTTTATTCTATAGGCGCTATGTTGATGATATATTTTGTTTATTTAATACTGAGACTGATGCTTTTTTTTGGATTTATTAACACGAGACATAACAATATTAAGTTTACTTTGGGGAAAAAGAACGACGTTACCGTTTTTAGGTATTCTACTGGACAACAGCAACACTCTCAAGGCACTACAGTATACCGCAAGAAGACTTACACTTGATTGCTTACTTATTACTTGAATTTCTGCTCATTTTCTTTTAAGACGGCTTTAATAAGAACATTGGTTGACCGGATATTTAAGATAAATAACTCTTGGACTGGTTTTCATGACGATATCGCTTAACTTATCAACATTCTTCTTAAAAACTGCTTTCCCAGTTCCAGTATCGACAGCGTTGTTAATCAGTATCTTAATAAGGTTCACACGGGACAGATGACGTTAGGTTATTTAAGGTACCTTGCATTGTACATTTTTCAAGGACAACACAAAGCAAAATTAATTCCTTTCTTAAGGACGTAAGGGCTAATATTGTAAAAAGGACTTGAACATCAAACTTAGTTTTACATCTTTTAAAATTAAAAAATTGTTTAGCCTCTCATGTTTTTCAACATTTAGAAAAATCAGAAAGCTGCAAAAATGCCACTTCTGAGGATAAAATTGTCATCTTGGAGACAGCCTCCTCTGAATTCCAGCTCAGGATAAAAGAGGCTATCGGAAAAACCGTCATTAAATGAGTAGCTTTAATCTCTATAATATGTCTTGGTTGTACTGCTGTTCTTTCATAATTAACGTTTGTTATTACAGCCTTGAGCTTAACTATACATAATCTAACTTGTTGATTGTAATTGTAAGCTGATGATGATTGTTGATGCAATCGAAAAATGTTTTTAAAAAATTTTGTATTTTTTCTGAAATTTCACTAAATTGCAATTGATACTATCATATGGTTAATTTCATTTAATGTTTGTTTCCGTTTCGATTAATATTCAATTGAAATTTCAATTTCAATTTTTATTTCTATTTTCGTTTTTAATTTAGTTTCATTTCAGACAAAAAATTTTAATTTCAATTTTCAATTCAATATTTGTCTTAATTTTAATTTCAATTAAAATATAAAATTTTATGGGACTTAAGATTCAAATTAAAGATTAAAATTGCAGGTTAAAATTTACAAGAACATTAAGTTTAAGATTGGGAATAAGGATATCATTTAGATTACGAAAAAGATTAAGATTTGATTAAGATTCAGGTTAACGTAATAGATAAGATAATCTTTAATTTCAAAACTAAGCCAAGACTGATAATAAGCCCAAGACTAAGAGTGTGACTAAGGCCCCGTTTACACTGTAGCGGATCACTTTTTGATCCGCTACAAAAAGTGTATCGGATAAGGCTTCCGTTTACATACGAAAAGTGATCCGATACAATTTTTGTACACCTATCCGTACACATTTTGTACCTGCTAGGAAAGAGTATCAATCTTGTACCTGTTCGGATAAAAAAGTGATCCGCCACAGTGTAAACGCTTCTATCCGATACACTTTTTGATGCTGAATTGCAAAGAGGCCATTTTCTATTGACGTCGAGGCTAAATTTTCCCGCACAAATTTAATCTGGTTGCTTGTTGAGTCGTGAAGCTACAAACATCATTCTTGAGAAATGATTTTGACGATGAAAAATAAAATGTTGTTTTTATCTTTCTCCTTCTTGGATTTATTTGGATTTTACTGTCTCCAAGTCAATGCCAGCAGCAGCTTTACTTGTGCTGGATTCAACAACTACTCGAAGCAAGAGAGATATCTTCTCTTTCGTCCATGCAAAGTTTTTCCTTCTTCAGCATTGTTATTCGCATAACTTTGAGGTTTTTTATTTGCTTTTGCCATTATCTTTTGTTATTGCTATCGTCTGCCAAATCACAATCGTTTCTTTCTGGCGCCAACTACGTTAGGCCTTGTTGTTGTTGTAGGATGAGATGTAAAAGTGCGCATGCTTGATTTGGTGAACAAAAAGTGATCCGGTACAGTGTAAACGGAAAGGCAAAGAGAACAGTTCTTCATACTGGATACACATTTTGTAGCGGATCAAAAAGTGATCCGATACAGTGTAAACGGGGCCTAAGGTTAGGACAAAAATCAAGATCAAGAGGGGAAATAAATTGTACTCACAAATATGATCAAGTTTTGTACTGTCTCTCAAAATCTGCAATCTTTTTTAGATCTTATAACGTCAGCATTCATTTTTTGTCATAAGTTCATTAAGGATGCCACTTTAGCTTTTTTTAGAAGAGTTTCAAAATGTCAATTTTGTACATCATTTACCAACACAAACACTCATGGTAATATGAAAGCAAAATTGGCTATTTCCGAGTGAATGGACCTTTAAAACCGCTTTTCGGAGATATTATGGGCAATTTTGGTGTCAACGTTTATTCAGGATCGCTAGATTGATAGTTTTACAATTTGTGTTGTCATTCTGACATTGAAAACACCCCTATCTCATATATGGTAGGTTGAATAAACCTACAGGGTGTTTCAAAAAAAAGGAACCCGGTAAAGAAACCTTCGTACTAAAGTCAAAATTTAGTGTTTGGGCATAAAAATTGGTACATCGGTTTTTGCAGGAATAAAAATGATGCTGACATCACTCAATAATGCTTTACTTCATTAATAGAGCTAGGAAAAAACAGAATAGTTTTTCACAATATTTTTTAGCCAACACAAAGAACGATCACATTTGCGCTTCGAAAAAGCACGACACGGCAGAAACAATGCTTTCAACAATTTTATCCGGCTAAATCTATCATTTTTCAAAACTTTGGCCTCCACTGTTGAATTTTCGAGTGAATTAACACTTTCTGTAATTTATCCCAGCTCCAGAAAATTTTTAAAGAAAAGTGAATCGAATTTGTTAGTTTGTTTGTGTCAAGGCCTAATCTGTATATATTAAAAAGGGAGTGGTTAGTGGTACCATTTTCCAACTTGCCCCACGCTTTGAAGCCTGTTGGGCAGGCAAGCAATGGCCCTTCTTTTATCCCCAGCTTCTGTCGATTCTGGGTTACTTTGGGCTAACCAGTCTCTGATGTGCATTATTCGATTGTTCTCACTGGAGGGGTTATCTAAGTCTGAAATCGATCGAAATAACTCACTTTTTAAGGGATTATGTTTCCTGGTGTAGATGTCGGAAGCACGAGATCGCCACCCCTCGGGAGAGGGTCTTCTTCTATCAAATTTTCTTATGTTCATAATTCCTTGAAATTTGCTCTGGAAGTACTTCAAAATTCGTTTGGGGTCATTTTTTAACGTGTTTCGTCAGATGTTTTCCGCTTTCTTCTATTCCACGAAAGATGAGTCAGACAGACTATCTATCCGTGAATCAAAATATGGATAACATTTTAAGTATCCCTCTATCCTTTAGGAAAATAACACGGAATAAACCCGAGATAAAAAATTTTCTTGAGCATTGAATGTTTGGACATTTGTGTATGTCCTCTGATGTAGAGCACTTTGGAGAATAGCCTTAGAGCTAATTTCGTTCTCAAATTGATTCCGTTCTGCTAATTACTTCATGTTTGACAGGGACCTTCTCTTCATCTGTCGTACTGAAGATAGCCTCTATATATGGTATTGCTAAAAAAGAAACTAGTCCTAATCATGACAAAAAAGGTTTCCAGACAGCTGCTAAACGTGTTCCGAAAACGTCTAAGTTTGTCAAACATCAATGGTGGCACGTTTAATAACAGTAGTATACACGATTCCGGGGTCTAATAGTCTCAAATCAGGAATTATTTGTGGATGATAAAAAGAGGAAGCATATAAAAAATGAAATATAACAATTTTTAAATCTTGGGTTTTTACTGCCCTTTGTTTGTATTGATACTGAGGAAACAAAAAATTTCGTGTATTCTTGCCATTGTGATGGGCCTAAAAATCTTGAAGCTTGGTCTCAACGAAAAAGAGGAAGACCAACTCCGAAGAACTTGATGGAAGTATTACTCCTTGTCAAGCAAAGGAGGTAAAAATTTAGAAGGTTAGAAATTTAAAGATAGCAAATAATTTATTTTACATGGTAAAATCGCTTTCGTTCAAAGTAAGTTTCAGTCAGGCCATATAATGAATGACGGCCATCACAACCCATTACCGATAGGGAGGAGCTGAGCAAGCGCCTGTTCCAGTTGAATAATTTTAAAAATTTTCTCAGAATTAAGTTTTATAACGAGTCTTTTTCCTGACTTAGAATCAGTTGAAAATTACAAACAAGGGCGTTGCCCCTCCCCATTTCCGACAAAGTAAAGGAGGTGGTCAAATGTTTCTGAACCTCGAGAAAACTGCTCAAATTTTGGGCTGGATCCGCCTCTGTATATATTTTAATAAGACAGTCAGAAGAGGAGAAAATCCGTCGTCGTATGCCAAAAGGAGAAGCTGTTGCTAGAAGGGACACAATCCAAGCAATGTTAATAGACATGTATAAAGATAATCTTCTCGCGTGGTCCCCAGTTAGTCAAGTCGGCGCTAGAATAGACACGATTCATTAAGACAAATTTTCCTCTTATTTTTATTCTTAATCCAACAGTAGTAGTTAGTCATATTCAAGTTTGTTCACGTTCTTTTTTGATGAAGATGAAGATGAAGATGAAGATGAAGATGAAGATGAAGATGAAGATGAAGATGAAGATGAAGATGAAGATGAAGATGATGATGAAGATGAAGATGAAGATTAAGATTAAGATTAAGATTAAGATTAAGATGAAGAGGAAGATACTATATACTTACGTATATTAGGTTCAAATTTATATTACGAAGATTTTTATTACACCGATAGTCTGTGGTGGTACAGGGTCATGATGGTACACGTCACAAATCTATTGAACCCCTTCTTTTGCGGGAGAAGGTTCTTGCCTTTGGAATAGTAGTGTCGACAATGATTAACATGGAGGCCCTAGCATCTTGAACAAGCTAAATAAACTATTTCAAAATTAATTGGGGTGGAGCAACAAAGTGGGGGTCCTTGCAAGGCACTGGTCAATGAAAAGCAATGGCTAGTAACTATATAACTTAAGAATCTAATTAAATCATACTAAATATAATTTAATTTCATTTCGTTTGCTTATTGATTTGAATATAAATCATACATACGGCAAAGGAGACATGTTTTGGCACAGAAGAACTGCATCATCGTCTTTCGCTTCTTGCAATACCCATACTTTCGAAATAGTCGACAATCTGTCGTGGATACGTCATTGCAAGCCTCTATGAATGAATGTATTTTTTCTTTAGTATTTTCAATATCAAAAACTCAAAAACTAAGGGTAATTCAATTCTTAGTAATGTCTCCAATTAAGGTTATCTCAGTTCGGGCTATTTGACGCCAAAAACTTTGAATCTATTCAAATTTGCCATCGTATGAATTTCAGTTCGCTGCGAATTGAAAAAATTGTGTTAACATGAAAAATTTTAAAGATTTCTTCTAAGTTCTGTCTGAAATGCCGACTTGAGTTTCATTTCGCCCTTTTTCATGTGAACTCGACTAGAGCTTGACCAAACGCCGAATTGAATTTCGGGCTGGTGTGAGTTTAAACTTGTCTGAAACTTCTCATGTGAAAGCCGTCTATGAGAGTACTACAGCAAAAGTCTTGCACCCGAACGAAGAAAAATTGACATGGTTATGGAAAAGAACTCTTCACGTATGCAACTTTGAACGTATGTAACTTTTAACTTTCAAGGTGTGTGTAACATATTAAGAAAGAAACCGTTCGTATGTAACTTTTCCTGTCTTGTAAAATCATAGAAAATATACCTATGTACTGTGACTTTGTCTGTAAAGAAAAAAACTCTCGAGGCAAAGACGATTGTCAAAGTCCAATCTCGTTTAGGCCGGATATTTAGGGGAGGCATGAATACCACAGGTACCAACCCACTGATTCGCGAGACAGTATGATAATTTATGCTATGAATTATTTATAATCATGCAAACCTGACCGTGCCACTCTGAATAAATTTGACACGATGCAAAATAAATCATGAGGAGCAGCACGAAGGGCCTGCGTACAAGCGCTTTATTCTTGCACAAATTTGAATTTCGGTGGTAAAGATTTATCAGGAGAAAATCAGTTGAATGAATTTTCAGAAAAATGACAATTGATTTTAGTATGCCAAAAATGTTTCGTATTCACATGATTAATTAAGTACAAGTAAAGCTGATACCGTGCTGTTGTTATTACAAAATTATTTGTCGATAATTGAAAATACAAAAGATAACAAAAATTTGCAGTCTGAAAATTTGAAATTACAATAGTAGCTAACTACAAGTTATGCAGTGACAAAAAAACACATGATTTGTACAGACAAAAACAAGGCACATCACAAACAACATGTAAGCATCACAGGAAGGAAAATTAAAAGTTTAAAGTTAGATTTACGCTATACAGTTGTTTATTCAAATCCGATTTTTCCCAAAAGAATATGCAGTGCCTCTTTAAGTTGGTAAAAAGTTTCTGCAGCATCCAGAATGTTGACGTAGCTCTCGTTTGAGAGACTACGACAAGTTCAGAATCCTGCAGACTCTTGTATACTTGAGAATTCGTATCACTAAATAATACTCATTAATGCTTGATCGTTCGCAACCAAAACCCAAAATAAGCCAAACCACAAATAATATTGGTCATGCCCCAAATCTTATACCGACGGTTGGTGTGTGGTGATTAAAACCAGTTTATACCTCCTCAAGAGCAGAAGATGTGAAGTATTCTCCCCCATCAAACCACGAACCGACGACCAAATAGACATAAAACAGTCCAACAAATCTGCTATAAAAGCAATGGAGTCAAAAGAAGAATCGATCAAATTAATGAGCTGGAATACAAAAATTTGTGCTGCAAAGAGCAGCATGCAACACTAAAACAATGCTCAACTGTAGAGCAACTCTCACAAAGCATAAATACTCGATGTCACGTGCATTTACTCAATAAAATTAGCATAACAATAACTCCCAAAGCTGCGAAAAGCAGCATGCATTTCCGATTTAAGAACATTAAACAATTGAAACAGAGGTAAAGACTTCGATCACTTCATAACAAACATGTGTAAATTATCTAGCCTGCCGAAGCAGGAATAACACATCAATGTAAACATGAAAACTTGAAGACGTAGGCCTATGACCTGCACAATTAATTGTAATGACAAGCTAATACTCTGAAGGACATGCCAAAACAAAGTTTACAAAATAAGTAAACAGCACTTATCTTCGACACTCGATCTTCATCTCATTCCCTCATTCATGTGCTCCAAAATTTTGCAACGTGAGCGAGAATGCCCCAAACAAATTTCAGCTTTTTATAGCCATTTCAGACCATCAAACTGGAACAGAAACCCAGGCAGGAGGATTGCCCACACAGGGAGACCAAACGCTAAAATACAGCAACTTATAACTGAAAGCAGTGATTCTTTGAGGATTTTGAGTAGACGTTGAAGTGATTTAGAAGACGTGTATATATTAACAACCTTATCCATCACATGAATGGACAAAATGTTCTTTTATAAAAAGCATTAAAGTTCTTTAAATTCTCATGAAAATCTTGTCACTTATTGCTAAGTTCACATCTCCAGTCTTTCTTAAGAAGTAATGATTTGATACATGAAAAGATTGGTTTTTATATTCTGTGCTAATCTTCTGACCATCTGCTGACCTTAAATGCTCTAGTCGATAAGTATGTTCTTGACCATTTGAAAAAGAAAATTTATGCGGCCTTCATAGATTTTCGAAAAGCTTTTCATAATGTTTGGCACAAAGGTCTTTTCAAAAGGATTTGATCCGAGCCTTTTACGTATTATTCATTCTAATGTATACTAACGCCGAATGAGCAGTTAAGCTAAATAGAAAATGTACCAACATCTTCGAGTGCTCTAAAAGAATTTGACAAGGATGCCCTCTAGGCCCAACCTTGTTCAATCTGTATGTAAATAAATTAATTTATGAGCTAAACCCTAAACACCAAACGCCGTTAAGTCTCTTTTACGCGGGCAATCTGATCATACAATCCAAGACAGGGCGGAGTAACAAATAATTCATGAGGGCACAGAGTATAAATTTGCCGACAGAAGGGCGTGGTATTTACAACCACACCCATTTTTTCATTGCGCTTTTTCAATAATCATTGTGAATTCCACTAAAAAAAACAAAACTCTAACTTTTGCTTCTTCGAGAATCTAACTCATTTCTTTTTTGTTTCCATTTTGTAGTTTATTTACTCAGTTCATCGATCTTTTCCCGAAGATTTTACACGTCATGTGAACAAGCTAACTCATTCAGAACTTAGCCTTGTATGCACTGTATAAAGATAGATACTGATACCCACGCAGATATTCAATGATATTTTTTCTCGTTTTAGTACTCTTGTCATGCTCTAATTTAAATGGAATATCTATTATTGTAACCGAGCTTCTAAGCATTTTATTGAAAAACCCCGAACAAGAGATATCCCAACTCTACAGACCGATATCAACATTTGCCGACAAAACTCTCCTTACGCCGACGTTTGCTACATTTGAGTGGCACAGCGCCCCTTCTTTACCCACCTTTTATGACGCCCCTATATATCTGCTTCCCAGGAAGGACTTCAAAAATGTTTGGACAGTCTGACATGTCTGGACAGTCTGACGTTTGACTGCAAAACTGGAAACCTGAGGTTAACAATGAATAATCTAAGTGTATGGCTTTCTATAAAAATAATGTAAAATATCAACACACACTCTACTTAAACAATGCACTCCTCGAAAACGTAACTGATGCACCCTTTGAAATCGAAAACGCAACTAGCAACTTTAAAGAGACCCTAAACATGCATATCTCCAAAGCAAATCGTGCTCTTCTAGCTCTTAACAATTAAAATTAAAAATCTTACTGTAAAGGCGGCCTTCAAAACTTTTTATCTCAATGATACTGCCATCTTATTGTATGGTTCGGTAATATGGGCACCTACCTGGGACGGAACAGAAATTGAAAAGATACACACACAATTCATAAAACGCCTAATTAGACAGAATTCGATATCAAACTCGCTAGTTCGAGCCGAAAGAGGTCGATACTCTCTAAACGCGGAGGTAAACTGCGAATAGAAACAATCAGCAAACACATGTTGCGAACTTCAGAAGCAGATCCCTTAGTATCACCATCAGTATCACCATCAGTAGTCGAAATACAATTGTATCCAACATAAATAAGTTAGCAAACGATATTGAAAGAAGAAGAATTAACACATTCAGATCGGTGTCCACAAGATAGACAAAACAGTTCTCAAAACAACATTATAGCACACATTGCAAACCTTAAATTAATGAATGCTTTAAAGCCCAAACCTTCGAAACGCAAAAATCGTATCTTGTTTGAGCCATACCTACAGCACATTACAAAGAGGAAAAGTAACAAAAATTAAAACTTAGTGATTACTGCTTAGAAATAGAATTAAAGGTACCCATTAGCCATGTTTGAAGAATGAGATCAGCCCAGAACAGCCTATAAGGTTGCAGCTTGCAACGAATAGTGTAGAAGAATCCGCACTTTGTTCCCACTTGTTCTCTGTGATCCTAGCTGTTTCAGACTTTTTTCTTGTCTCCCCCCGATCGTCTATGATCCCAATTTTTGTTTCAACTTTGTCTTACTTGTTTGCCGTAATTTCCTTTTTATGTTTGTTCTCAGTTGTCACTTTATCTATTTCAGTGATTCCCTGTTTGTAACCCCTTGTCACTTCTGATTCCATTTATTCCCACAGATTCCTACTTCGTTCCCAGTTCTTCTCTCCGTTTCCAAGTTATTCCTACTTTGTTTCAGCATGTTCCATTGGTTCCCTTCAGTTCCGTTTATTCCCACTCATTCCACGAGTTACCAGCTATATTGCTTGTTCCAGATTTTAGCGCATTCTTGATAATGGCTTCCTAATGAGTTTGTTGTTCAAATTCTGCCAAATTTTGAAAATCAAAACATCCTTCTCTCAATTGTTTTGATTGTGCGCATTTGAATCGCAATTAAAACAAATGGCTTGATTCGTTACCACATTCCTGATTCCTTGGTAGGTATATTTCATCCGGTTTGCCGAAAACCCCTAAATCATGTTTTCATTCTTCAAACATAAAAAGGACGATATTATAAGCCACCGATAAAGAGAGACAAAATGTTTGCACATCTTGTAAAATAAAGTAGAAAATGAATTCCATCTATCTTATATGCAAAAATTGTAATTTCTCTGGAAACCGATTGTGTGTTAGTCGCTCCTCCGAAGGCGTAAGTGGTACGCTATTCCGACTTTTTCGCCGCTTGGCCGGCTGTGGGGTAGGGGTGTCATCACCCTTTCGTTCTTTGCGAACTGCTGTAGCTTTTGGAGTAGCTGGTATTAACCCTTCTTTGTTGTGCGTCATTGGTGCTTGCTTGCACAATTGCCCACTTGTTTTCATGAAGGGATTATCGAAATCTGAAACCCGTGAAAAAAGCTATGTTGGTAAGGCGTACTGTTTCGTGCTGTAGCTTGTCAGAGGGCAGGAGATCGATTCCACTCAGGGGAGAATCTTTTTCCATCAGAAATTTGTTTCTGTGGTTTTCGCGGTGGAAATGCTTTTCAGAGAAAAAGGGGACATCTCGATCACTGAACCTTGCTTCGATATTATTATCAGGCTTCAGGGCAAGATGGCGTTGGGTGCAGTGTTGTGTTTCTTTGCTCTGGTTTTCTCAACCTTTCAAGTAAGAAAGTTTGCCTTCTGCAGTTCTGATTCATTCTACATATATCTAAACAACGCTGGAGATAGCCTTGTCATCAAAGAAAGCTACATCTGTTCGTCAATTTGGATAAACAGGCAAGATGAGCTTTTTCAGGCTAGGCCCACTCGCAGCAAATCGACCTTAATGGTACAGATCTTGATCCTGTTGTGTGGCGATATCGAAACATGCCCTGGCCCTGCAATGAAATGTGGTTGTTGCATGAAAGCAGTGCGAAAAAATCAAAGCAGAATAAGCTGTACTAGTTGTAAATTGCTCCACCATATAAAGTGCATGGATAATGAGACAGAAGCCCTCTGCTGCTCTTGTTTATCAAAATCTGTCGAAGTCGGAGTCCACACAGGGGAAACCGTGACGGTGAATTAAGATCAGTATTTGCTGCAATGAAACACAAAACATCAGTTTAGTAAAAGTAATCCCGGCTGGTTTGAGTGGTTGTTCACGCAAAATTCACAATGTAAAATTACAATAAAAACAATAACATGTCGCAATCTCAAATTATAGTCCAAATATCCTTTGTGATGACCTAAAAGCTGCAAATTTGGAGGGGTCTTCAGAGCAACCAGTGCAAATCATGCATGGTTGTATCTCAAACAGACTCTGGTATTCTTTTCAACAAACATGCACCCTTGACAAGAAAGAGAGTGAAAGGAAAACTAAGTCCATGGCTAACACCCGAAGTGAAAAGACAGATGAATATCAGAGATAACCTATTACGTAAGGCTCGTCGGTCAAACCAAGAAATGGACTGGTTCTTCTATAAAAGTCAACGTAATCGTGTTACTGGCCTCGTGAAAAAATGCAAAAATAGATTTCACAAAGACCTCCTAAAAGAAAATGCAGAGTCGCCAAGAAAATTTTGGGCCACCATCAAGAAACTTTACCCTACTAAGAAAACAGCTCCATCTGCTGGCTCGGCTTTTGAAATAAATGGATCGAAAACAACTGACAACGGAACCATAGCGAACACTCTATGCAGTTACTTCTCAAATGTAGCAAATTCACTCAAGTCAAAATCTTTCCCTTTGCGGGATTTTACTTGGATGAAACCCACTGAAAACATTCTTGTTCCTTTATGTTCAGAGAAATCCTCTCTCGAAGAAGTTAGCGTGACTGATGTGTACAAAGAATTAAAAATCTTCAAACACAAAAAGGCAACTGGACTTGACAACCTCCCTCCTGGACTACTGAAGGATATAGCCCCTATTTTAGCGAAGCCCCTTACACACGTGATAAATCTATCTTTTAAAACGGGAAAAGTACCTGAAGACTGGAAAGAAGCAAAAGTAGTTCGAGTATATAAGTCTGGCCCCCGTTCACAAGTGGATAACTATAGACCCATATCGATTCTCCCAACTTTATCGAAGATTTTGGAAAAACTGTTTCACAAGCAGCTTATGAACCATCTTGAAAGAAATGCGCTTCTATTTAATTACCAGTTTGGATTCAGAACAAAAAGATCAACAGAACAAGCAGTCATATATTTCTTAGATCATATCAGGAGGAGAGCAGACAAAGGGCAGCTCACAGGTGCATTATTCATTGACCTATCCAAAGCCTTTGACACTATTAGTCACTCTGTTCTTCTCTCTAAACTCCAAGCCTACGGAGTAAGAGATAATGAACTAGATTGGCTAACAGACTACTTATTCAATCGCAAGCAAACTGTTCAGTACAACGAAACATTTTCAAATTCATGCCCTGTATATACAGGTGTTCCACAGGGATCCATCATCGGTCCTCTTCTGTTTCTAATTCACTTTAATGATGCACATAGATCATTGCAGCATACAAATATTGTGACATATGCTGATGACACGGTTATTTTTACATCAAGTAGTGATATTAACATCATTGAAAGCCATCTTAATCAAGATGTTAACAACTTAGCCACTTGGTTTTCAAAGAACGAGTTAATCATGAATCTGAAGAAAGGGAAAACCGAAGCTATGCTTTTTGGCACAGCAAAGAGATTGAATAAATTCAAAGAGAGACAGCTTAACATCATAAGTGGAGAGACACCCATCAATTGTACAACAGAATATAAATATCTCGGAGTAACATTAGACCCCTCGCTGACGTTAGATACTCATATCGATGTAACCTACAAAAAGGCAGCAGGAAGGGTTAATCTTCTCAGGCGCATTCGCAACTCCATTGATACACCAACAGCCATTGTAATCTACAATGCTATGATTATGCCCTATTCACGTACTGTGGATCAGTTGGGCTGGGATGGTCCGAATCAAAATTAAAGCGTTTGCGTAGTATTGAGAAACGAAGTATGAACATTATCAAATCAAAATGTCCACCTAACACTGATTTGAGAGTTCCGCACATAGAAAATCAAATAAAGAAAAGTGTTTGCAAATTTGTTTTCGACTGCCTACAAAAGAATGTTTGTGACCCGTTTAAGGATTATTTCGAAAGAGCCAAACATGAAAAATGTACAAGAAACAACAACTATACCACTAAACTACCACTCATGAAAACGAAAATTGGACAAAAATGTTTAGCTTATGCTGGTGGAAGAATTTTCAATGACTTACCCCTTGAGGCTAGAAAGATTCAGTCCAGGATTGTTTTTACTTCTTTTTTAAACGAACATTTTAGTTGAAGAACCTTTATCTTTTTAAAATTTAAAAACACTTTTTATAGCTATTGTATATATATATATATATATATATATATATATATATATATATATATATTTTTTAACTCTTACTTTCATGACAGGACCCTTAAGATAACAGCATTTCAATATGCTGATAGGCTATCCTGTATAAATATTCGTGTTATTATTATTATATTATTATTATTATTTTAAAATTCGTTCACGGTTTAGTATTGGCTATTACTAAAATGGGGAACGACGGGGAACGTCGGGGAACAACGGGGAACGTCGGGGAACGGCGGGGAACGACATGGAAATGGCAGGGAATGACGGGGAACGTCGGGGAACGACATGGGAACGGCGGGGAATGACGGGGAACGTCGGGGAACGACATGGGAACGGCGGGGAACGACGGGGAACGTCGGGGAATGGCGGGGAATGACATGGGAACGGCGGGGAATGACGGGGAACGTCGGGGAACGGCAGAGAACGGCATGGGAACGGCAGGGAATGACGAGGAGTGGCGGGGAACGGCGGGGAACGGCATGGGAACGTCGGGGAACGGCGGGGAACGGCATGGAAACGTCGGGGAACGGCGGGGAACGGCATTGGAACGGCGGGGAATGACGGGGAACGTCGGGGAACGGCGTGGGAACGTCGGGGAGCGACATGGGAATGGCAGGGAATGATGGGGAACGGCGGGGAACGACACGGGAACGGCAGGGAATGATGGGGAACGGCGGAGAAAGACATGGGAACGTCCGGGGAGCGAGGTAGGAAGGCGGAGAATGGTAGAAAACGTCGGTAATGTGAAGAATGTGGAGAATGACATGAAAACATGTTGGAACAAGGGAGGAAATACAGGAAGGAAAGGAACGTTGGAGAACCAACAGAAAAGGTACAGAGCAGGTGTAATGACAGTGACGCCCCCCACCCTCAACATGATAAGAACACAGGTAAGAACACAGGTAAGAATGGCAGGGCAAAGGGGGAGCAGAGCCCTGAATATCACGGGAAAACAATTATAAAATCGAAAAATTTAGAGATTTTTACGAGGGCAATGGGGAAGGCAGCCTCTTGCCCCCCTCCGGCACGCCTGGCGCAGAAAACACACACGCGTCCTGTTCTTAGAGTTATTAAGACGATTTCTGAACGATTTCTGAGCATCCCAAAGATCTGCCCTGAACTATAAAATTAGATTTAAATTGTTTTAAGAAACCACATTCAAGTTGAGTTATTACAAGCAATTTTAAAGTGAAATGGTGAACATTCAAATTGTTAATTCATTTCGATTATACATTCAAACTGAGCAATAGCGATGATTGGGGTTTCTAACTTTACTTAAATCATATTTAAAATTAGCAGTGATTTCTAAGGGACAAATGCTCGAGAAATTCGTTGCGAAATTCTTTGTTTGTTCGCCTTGCGAAAGAAAATGCTGATGGCATATTTCAATGTTCATGAAGTATCACGATTATGCAGACTGATGAAAATGACTGGGGTGTAAAATTTCACCCCAAGCGATTTTTTTCGATCAAATCCTTTATAAATATTCAAAATTTTGATCGCCATGAAATCAACACCATAAGGACTAAAGGCGTACAAATTTCCCTCAACACTAAAATGAAAGTGCTCCATTTGAATTTTGGGTCAAAATTTTTGTAAACAAATTTTCGTAAATTTTGAAACGAGGCTCTCTTTGAAAAGGTGTATTAAATAGTTGAATAGTTTGTTTGAATGCAGATAAATAGTAAATAGTTGGTTACAGTTAATATGTTTTTAAATACTACTGCAAATACCAACTTTAAATATGGAATTATTATTGTTATTATTATTACTATTATTATTGTTATTATTGTTTATGTAATGATTTCTAAATATTTGTTTTTAGGAAAGGGTTCTTTCGCATTAACAGAAAAGGGAATCGACGATGGAAAACAAGTTGCAATAAAGAAATTTCATGTACCTCTTTCGAGTATGGAAATGAAGGTTTTTGTTAAGGAGGCTAGTATATTGAATGGCATTGATTGCAATAATATTGTGAGATTGCTGGGAGTTTGTGAAGACCCGATGGCTTTGGTTTTGGAATACTGCGAATTCAGTTTTCTCCCGTTCCAACATGATTTCAATGTAAATTCATTACGCCAGTTTCTCAACTACGTTGACAACCAAAATCTTCTGGCCTATTTTCCTGGCATTTGCAATGTGATAGACAAAGATGTTCTCCGTGGATTGGAATTCATGCACCGTAACAACATGGTGCACAGAGATTTAAAACCAGCCAACATATTAGTAACGAATTCGCACTATTCAAACCTAAATGATGAGTGCGTGGAGATTTTGCAGTAAAACCTATAGTCTGCAAATTAGCTGACCTCGGAGAAGCGAGATCTGAAATATGCCAGACTCGAGCTCTTATGGACAACAGTCGCACCAAAATGCTTAACAGAGGGACTCCAGCTTTATGGCCCCTGAGATTTCCATCCCTGAGTCGATGCTTAAAATGGCCAATCTAGATCAGCTGAAAGCCGTAGACATTTGGGCACTTTTGATGACACTCTTTGTTACCATAAACCCAGATCAATGTTATCCAATTCAGCATGAAATGGAACAAGTGCAAAAAAATGACCAGCAGTTGAATTCAGAAGAAATTTTCAAAGATTTTCTGCGATCCCATCGAACGCCTGTTTGTTCCAAAAAATATGTCAAAGAACAGTCGTGTCACTATCAACATGTGAGGGAGATGATTTACCAACATTTGAAATATAGGGCAGAAGACAGGTGTGATATCAAAACACTTTTAAATCTTGTGCTGATGGAACATGAAGTTGCCTGCCATCCACTTTAGGTGTCACAAGCTACTGCCCTGGGAATAAGTGACATCGCTGCGATAAAGGCGGTCGGAGAAAATACCGAGTCACTTTGTGTAACAGTCGTTCCTGAAAACGACGGCACCAATGTTTGCTCTTTCCTGTGCCTAGGCATAATTGATGCTTTAATTGGTACAGGAATTCCAATGTCGACTGAAGATTTGGCGAAAACATTGAAGGGTGTTGTTTTGAGTTTTCCAGCAAAATTCAATTTTCATCGTGACTCCTCAAAGCTATATGATATATACGAAGCATCGCAAATATTGTCAGAGCACGAATTACTGACTCATGTATTGCAGTTTGAGGAAAAATATACGACAATGACACGCTGTATGATTATAGCTAGTTGCCAAATGAAAATAAAGAATGCTGTACAAGACTTACTAGTGAAAGCAAAACTTGAATCAAAGCCTCAGTTTGCAGTGTTTCATGCAGGGAGGTATGTGTTTGCAATGGCAGCTGTTGAAGCTGGATATCTAATGATTTTCAAAACGCATCCCATCGGCAAAGAACTGGGAGGAGATGGCAATGGCATAATTGTTAAATCCAACGACATTCTATCGCTGATGGAGTGGACATCGAAGCGTCTCTCTGTCAGTAAAGTGCCATTGAGGTGTACACTTTCATTGGTTGCGGTGACAGTTGGAGTTTCAGAAAGAACGAACCTGTAAGAAGCTACCCAATTTTATTGTTCTTCTTGCATATTCATTTGTTTAGCATTACCATAGCTTACAGATTTGATGCTCACATATCTAATATGTATTGAAATCCTCATCTCACAGGTTCCAAGATGGTTCAACCGAGGAAAGTGAGAGCAACTATAAAGCTATTGTGGACATATCTGATGATGATGATGGAAGCAGCACTACCAGTAACGAGCTTCAAATAACCAGAGTAATACCAGAAATGTAAGAATATTTAGATTATCTATAACTGAAAGTGCTAAAAGTTTTCACAGAAAATGCATTACTAGGCTGACAATCACTCAGTAAACAATAACCATTTCTGATGTCTTATCGTGGTCTTATCAAAATTAAAAATGTTGTTAGACAGTATAGCTATGTAGCTACTTCCTTGGAACATGCTCTCCCAGTCAGCATTCAAATTTTTCCAGATTTTGCATTAGTAGCTAAGTTAATGAGTCGTTAAAGAGAAGCGACTGCATATCAAATCTTGTTTGCTTGCTAGTAAATTTCGAAATGAAAAGTTCGCTTTGCGTAAACACAATTTCGCATGCTCAGAACAATTTATATTTGACATATTTTCTCTCATCAAAAAACCATCTTTAGCTAACAGCAAGTCCGACTCAAATAAATTTTACGCTAGCTCACAGCAAACTGAAATACAATAGATTGAAAAATAGATAAAAAAATAGACTGGCCTCGTTGTATCCTCGGCATTCTTCAAAGTTGCAATACCTTCTTCTATCCCAGGTGCAAGACGATTCAACGCAACACAGAAGCCGATGGTACGCCATACAACGGAAATCGAGCAACCCCTGTCTTCCAATGGAAATCCGAAGCATACAGTGCAAAGGCTTTGGTTGAGATTATGCTTACAAGATATGATAGCAAATTTCTGTCAACCATCCCGCCGTCCAGCATCTCACACAACGTGTCAATTCTAGTGGACGCTTCATGTCTAGCTGATTTCGATGATATCAAATGCGATTCAATGGGTTCATGGAGACATAGTGGCACCCCGAAACGCATCTTTGCTGTAGAAAGGACTAAAGATGACAGCACGGCCATGACAGTAATACCCATACAAGAGGAGGAAAAGATGATTATCAAGAGCATTACACTTTGAAAAGAATATATTCTGTAAATACAACCGACGAAGACATCCATAAAACAATCGCTTTGCTACAAGGTATATTGGTTTTTATTTGTTGTATGTTACCCTGTCATAAACGCTTCTCTTCCATTTTAGAATAGCAACACACAACTATATTTGTTTAATGCCTTCCTCCAAAAATCGTCGCACACACATCACGCTCTATAAAAAAGCAT
This sequence comes from Chrysaora quinquecirrha, assembly GCA_014526335.1. NCBI lineage: Eukaryota > Metazoa > Cnidaria > Scyphozoa > Semaeostomeae > Pelagiidae > Chrysaora > Chrysaora quinquecirrha. The sequence continues at coordinate 121,490 of JACTAT010000186.1, read as the reverse complement.
TAGAAAACATAGAATGAAGTTCAAAAAAGAGAATGTACCCTGTTAGTATGGTACAAACGGCCAGGGCAAATTCTTATAAAAGAAGACCAAAGGAAAAGAATGGGCATATGGGATAACATGGGATAACAATTAACGCTCCTCTTATATTTATTGCCCCTTTTTCCTTGATTCGGATTTTTCTTGAAATTGACTGACAGCATTTATATTTCTTCCTCAGATAAACGGCACAGTATTCTGAAGACCGTTCTCGTTCACTATTTATTTGACAACGACGAGCACGAACTCTCTTGCGTGAAGCCCCATGGAAATTCCAAAGGAAAATCTAGTTACAAACGTGTCATGCCAAGCTCTAGAAATAAGTTGAAGGCCACGTACGATTTGAAAGAGAAAACACCAAAGGAAGCTCTCGACGAAATCTATTGTTCACTTGGAGATGTAACAGAAGCTACTAGCCTTGACAAACTACCTCGTGGTCCTAAAGACCTATACAACATCAGATATCACGGAAAAAGGAAAAGAGAAGAAGAAGTCATTCATCTGGATATTGACAATGCCAAGAAGACCTTACCATCGGTTGAACAGATTTGGATGCTACTTGAAAGAGCAAAGCGAGAAGAGGAAGTTTCCAAAGATAATGTCTTTATCCCAGAGTGCAAGGTGCATCCAGACTTCTTTGTCGTTTTGGCTAATGATCGTCAACTAGAAGAATTACGCCACTTTTGCACGAACCCAAGGCATTTTACCATACTATCATTCGACCCGACGTTCAATATTTTTGATGCGAATATCAGCCTCACAGTGTCCACATACAGTAACTTGAAGTTGAACCAGAAAAGCACAGATAAGCCACCAGTGTTCATTGGCCCTTTGCTTCTCCATCAGAGTAAAGATTGGAAAACCTATTCTATCTTTGCCCACTCAATAATTACAGAAAAAGAAGAACTGGAGGGCATTCTCGCCTGTGGCACCGATGGAGAAAAGGCATTAATCAACGGTCTTAAGAAACATTTTCGCTTTGCAGTATTTCTCCGCTGCTTTATACATTTTAAAGATAACATCCAGCGCGAGCTTGAAAAAAGAGGTATAACTGGCAATGCCAAACAAAAATTCATCGACGAAATCTTTGGCAAACAAGAGGACGAGACAAAATATTTTGGACTAGTCGACTGCTCTTCTGAGGAGGAATTGGACAGTAAAGTCGATCAACTAAAGCAGGTCTGGGAAGAAAGGAGAAACCAGGAGCTAAAGGGAACACGTTTTTCAGTGGTTTAAAAATTTGAAGGTAGGCGTGGGGCTTCCTCATGACCGTACTCATTTTACCTCTTCTCCCCTACCCAACCCCTTAATGCTAAAATCTTACCCCAACCTTTGTAACGCTCTTGAATTTTCACACGACAACTGTCGATGTCAAATACACCTAATCAGCTAGCGTATAGTAATGTATAGTAATGTCGAAAGTTGGAGAAGCGCTTTTATGCATTTTGAAGGAGGATTAAAATGTATTAAAGGTCTTTGGAAGATTTATCTTCATTCATGGTTTGTAGTAATGATATATCTATTCTCTGCGCGAGGGGACTAGTTTGATTTATTAGTCTAGAAAGAATGATACATTGCTTCACGCAGGTTCGCAACTGCTTCATACAACCTGTTTCATTAAAAATCCTGAACTCTACTCCCTTTAGTTATACCTCACTGGCACTGAAAGTGAGTTTTGTTTCTTGTAGATTGACGACATAAAGGAATCGTTGCTACGATCTGTGCGCACAGAGGCTGGCCTTGGGGACCCACCAAGCGAATATACGAACAACAACAGTGAGACAGGCAACTTTATCATTAAAGATGGCTTACACTTTGAGCCGAAAAAGCCGCATGAATTCATCCTCCAAGTAAAGAACATCATTGAAACCCAATTCCGAAATGAAAACCGTGCAGTCTTGGGAAAAGGGCCATACAAAGTAAGGAACGAGTTCGCCCATTTGCTGCCGGATGTGCGAAGATGGAGCAACATGACCCATCAACCACGGATGAAGTCCTTAAAAAAATTCCAAGACGCCGGAATGAACGATAGCAAAGATGTTAACTTCACCAGCCTCCAAGATAACGAAAACGAGGCGAGGAACATTAAAAACGAGATATACAATGCAGCAGACTTGAGTCCAGTCCATATACCAGAGGAAATTCCAAATAACCACCTTTCCGTATCAGCAAATGAAAGCGGAATTTCCACCATTCCAAAGCCAATTCTGGAATCTTTGTTTGAAAAAGCAAACGGCCTGCTTGCAAGACCAGAACTGGCTATTCGAAAGCCAGGTGCAATCAATGGATCCTTCATTGTAGCAGGAAAAACAACACTGTGCACACAGTTACACCTGGCAAAGGAGGCTCTCAGGTTTGTGATCGAGCCTGTGTTCAAAAAACAACAAAGATATGCGAGCACATTCTTGCTGTTGCCCAACGCTCCAACTGCCTGACTAGTTTTCTAACGTGGTTCAAAAAGACAAAAGCTGGCCCAAAACTTACCGAAATGGCTCTTTCCGGACGCCCAAAAAATGCTCGAAGGAAACCTAGCACACGAAAAAATTCGAAGCGTCCTGCAGCTACCCAATATGTTGACATACTTGAGATTGACGAATTGGAGCAGCATGGCACAAATGTCGGTGATCCTGCGAAAATTCCCCGTGTCCCAATACAAAACACAGTGCTCAATAACCCCAACTCTGCAGAAAATCCAAGATTCAACATGGGGGCGCAGTATTTTCTAACCCTTCAACAGCCAAATGCTCCACAGGTTGTTCAGCAACAGCTCCAAAGCCATACTCCATTTTCAGGAATGCAAACACCTGCTCCATTTGCATGGTCTGTGAAATGGGTGATGGGGACAATAATTTCAAGATGCTACGGTTTCGGTTTACAAATCGTCAATCCACCACTTGCAGCACCCGAAGACTTGGTTATAGTAAACCTTGACTTCCGAAAATACAGAGACAGAGCCACGGGTCAAGAAGTAACAACTCCTTACCCTCAAAACAACCACTTCCACCTACGAAGATTGTGTGTACAGACAAGATACCCACTGCTTCAAAATCTCCATCTGCAGATATCAAATGATTTCCTGCCAATGTTAAGGAGAGAGCACCTGGAACGTCTCTGAGGAAACAAAAATTTCGTGTATTCTTGCCATTGTGATGGGCCTAAAATCTTGAAGCTTGGTCTCAACGAAAAAGAGGAAGACCAACTCCGAAGAACTTGATGGAAGTATTACTCCTTGTCAAGCAAAGGAGGTAAAAATTTAGAAGGTTAGAAATTTAAAGATAGCAAATAATTTATTTTACATGGTAAAATCGCTTTCGTTCAAAGTAAGTTTCAGTCAGGCCATATAATGAATGACGGCCATCACAACCCATTACCGATAGGGAGGAGCTGAGCAAGCGCCTGTTCCAGTTGAATAATTTTAAAAATTTTCTCAGAATTAAGTTTTATAACGAGTCTTTTTCCTGACTTAGAATCAGTTGAAAATTACAAACAAGGGCGTTGCCCCTCCCCATTTCCGACAAAGTAAAGGAGGTGGTCAAATGTTTCTGAACCTCGAGAAAACTGCTCAAATTTTGGGCTGGATCCGCCTCTGTATATATTTTAATAAGACAGTCAGAAGAGGAGAAAATCCGTCGTCGTATGCCAAAAGGAGAAGCTGTTGCTAGAAGGGACACAATCCAAGCAATGTTAATAGACATGTATAAAGATAATCTTCTCGCGTGGTCCCCAGTTAGTCAAGTCGGCGCTAGAATAGACACGATTCATTAAGACAAATTTTCCTCTTATTTTTATTCTTAATCCAACAGTAGTAGTTAGTCATATTCAAGTTTGTTCACGTTCTTTTTTGATGAAGATGAAGATGAAGATGAAGATGAAGATGAAGATGAAGATGAAGATGAAGATGAAGATGAAGATGAAGATGAAGATGATGATGAAGATGAAGATGAAGATTAAGATTAAGATTAAGATTAAGATTAAGATGAAGAGGAAGATACTATATACTTACGTATATTAGGTTCAAATTTATATTACGAAGATTTTTATTACACCGATAGTCTGTGGTGGTACAGGGTCATGATGGTACACGTCACAAATCTATTGAACCCCTTCTTTTGCGGGAGAAGGTTCTTGCCTTTGGAATAGTAGTGTCGACAATGATTAACATGGAGGCCCTAGCATCTTGAACAAGCTAAATAAACTATTTCAAAATTAATTGGGGTGGAGCAACAAAGTGGGGGTCCTTGCAAGGCACTGGTCAATGAAAAGCAATGGCTAGTAACTATATAACTTAAGAATCTAATTAAATCATACTAAATATAATTTAATTTCATTTCGTTTGCTTATTGATTTGAATATAAATCATACATACGGCAAAGGAGACATGTTTTGGCACAGAAGAACTGCATCATCGTCTTTCGCTTCTTGCAATACCCATACTTTCGAAATAGTCGACAATCTGTCGTGGATACGTCATTGCAAGCCTCTATGAATGAATGTATTTTTTCTTTAGTATTTTCAATATCAAAAACTCAAAAACTAAGGGTAATTCAATTCTTAGTAATGTCTCCAATTAAGGTTATCTCAGTTCGGGCTATTTGACGCCAAAAACTTTGAATCTATTCAAATTTGCCATCGTATGAATTTCAGTTCGCTGCGAATTGAAAAAATTGTGTTAACATGAAAAATTTTAAAGATTTCTTCTAAGTTCTGTCTGAAATGCCGACTTGAGTTTCATTTCGCCCTTTTTCATGTGAACTCGACTAGAGCTTGACCAAACGCCGAATTGAATTTCGGGCTGGTGTGAGTTTAAACTTGTCTGAAACTTCTCATGTGAAAGCCGTCTATGAGAGTACTACAGCAAAAGTCTTGCACCCGAACGAAGAAAAATTGACATGGTTATGGAAAAGAACTCTTCACGTATGCAACTTTGAACGTATGTAACTTTTAACTTTCAAGGTGTGTGTAACATATTAAGAAAGAAACCGTTCGTATGTAACTTTTCCTGTCTTGTAAAATCATAGAAAATATACCTATGTACTGTGACTTTGTCTGTAAAGAAAAAAACTCTCGAGGCAAAGACGATTGTCAAAGTCCAATCTCGTTTAGGCCGGATATTTAGGGGAGGCATGAATACCACAGGTACCAACCCACTGATTCGCGAGACAGTATGATAATTTATGCTATGAATTATTTATAATCATGCAAACCTGACCGTGCCACTCTGAATAAATTTGACACGATGCAAAATAAATCATGAGGAGCAGCACGAAGGGCCTGCGTACAAGCGCTTTATTCTTGCACAAATTTGAATTTCGGTGGTAAAGATTTATCAGGAGAAAATCAGTTGAATGAATTTTCAGAAAAATGACAATTGATTTTAGTATGCCAAAAATGTTTCGTATTCACATGATTAATTAAGTACAAGTAAAGCTGATACCGTGCTGTTGTTATTACAAAATTATTTGTCGATAATTGAAAATACAAAAGATAACAAAAATTTGCAGTCTGAAAATTTGAAATTACAATAGTAGCTAACTACAAGTTATGCAGTGACAAAAAAACACATGATTTGTACAGACAAAAACAAGGCACATCACAAACAACATGTAAGCATCACAGGAAGGAAAATTAAAAGTTTAAAGTTAGATTTACGCTATACAGTTGTTTATTCAAATCCGATTTTTCCCAAAAGAATATGCAGTGCCTCTTTAAGTTGGTAAAAAGTTTCTGCAGCATCCAGAATGTTGACGTAGCTCTCGTTTGAGAGACTACGACAAGTTCAGAATCCTGCAGACTCTTGTATACTTGAGAATTCGTATCACTAAATAATACTCATTAATGCTTGATCGTTCGCAACCAAAACCCAAAATAAGCCAAACCACAAATAATATTGGTCATGCCCCAAATCTTATACCGACGGTTGGTGTGTGGTGATTAAAACCAGTTTATACCTCCTCAAGAGCAGAAGATGTGAAGTATTCTCCCCCATCAAACCACGAACCGACGACCAAATAGACATAAAACAGTCCAACAAATCTGCTATAAAAGCAATGGAGTCAAAAGAAGAATCGATCAAATTAATGAGCTGGAATACAAAAATTTGTGCTGCAAAGAGCAGCATGCAACACTAAAACAATGCTCAACTGTAGAGCAACTCTCACAAAGCATAAATACTCGATGTCACGTGCATTTACTCAATAAAATTAGCATAACAATAACTCCCAAAGCTGCGAAAAGCAGCATGCATTTCCGATTTAAGAACATTAAACAATTGAAACAGAGGTAAAGACTTCGATCACTTCATAACAAACATGTGTAAATTATCTAGCCTGCCGAAGCAGGAATAACACATCAATGTAAACATGAAAACTTGAAGACGTAGGCCTATGACCTGCACAATTAATTGTAATGACAAGCTAATACTCTGAAGGACATGCCAAAACAAAGTTTACAAAATAAGTAAACAGCACTTATCTTCGACACTCGATCTTCATCTCATTCCCTCATTCATGTGCTCCAAAATTTTGCAACGTGAGCGAGAATGCCCCAAACAAATTTCAGCTTTTTATAGCCATTTCAGACCATCAAACTGGAACAGAAACCCAGGCAGGAGGATTGCCCACACAGGAGACCAAACGCTAAAATACAGCAACTTATAACTGAAAGCAGTGATTCTTTGAGGATTTTGAGTAGACGTTGAAGTGATTTAGAAGACGTGTATATATTAACAACCTTATCCATCACATGAATGGACAAAATGTTCTTTTATAAAAAGCATTAAAGTTCTTTAAATTCTCATGAAAATCTTGTCACTTATTGCTAAGTTCACATCTCCAGTCTTTCTTAAGAAGTAATGATTTGATACATGAAAAGATTGGTTTTTATATTCTGTGCTAATCTTCTGACCATCTGCTGACCTTAAATGCTCTAGTCGATAAGTATGTTCTTGACCATTTGAAAAAGAAAATTTATGCGGCCTTCATAGATTTTCGAAAAGCTTTTCATAATGTTTGGCACAAAGGTCTTTTCAAAAGGATTTGATCCGAGCCTTTTACGTATTATTCATTCTAATGTATACTAACGCCGAATGAGCAGTTAAGCTAAATAGAAAATGTACCAACATCTTCGAGTGCTCTAAAAGAATTTGACAAGGATGCCCTCTAGGCCCAACCTTGTTCAATCTGTATGTAAATAAATTAATTTATGAGCTAAACCCTAAACACCAAACGCCGTTAAGTCTCTTTTACGCGGGCAATCTGATCATACAATCCAAGACAGGGCGGAGTAACAAATAATTCATGAGGGCACAGAGTATAAATTTGCCGACAGAAGGGCGTGGTATTTACAACCACACCCATTTTTTCATTGCGCTTTTTCAATAATCATTGTGAATTCCACTAAAAAAAACAAAACTCTAACTTTTGCTTCTTCGAGAATCTAACTCATTTCTTTTTTGTTTCCATTTTGTAGTTTATTTACTCAGTTCATCGATCTTTTCCCGAAGATTTTACACGTCATGTGAACAAGCTAACTCATTCAGAACTTAGCCTTGTATGCACTGTATAAAGATAGATACTGATACCCACGCAGATATTCAATGATATTTTTTCTCGTTTTAGTACTCTTGTCATGCTCTAATTTAAATGGAATATCTATTATTGTAACCGAGCTTCTAAGCATTTTATTGAAAAACCCCGAACAAGAGATATCCCAACTCTACAGACCGATATCAACATTTGCCGACAAAACTCTCCTTACGCCGACGTTTGCTACATTTGAGTGGCACAGCGCCCCTTCTTTACCCACCTTTTATGACGCCCCTATATATCTGCTTCCCAGGAAGGACTTCAAAAATGTTTGGACAGTCTGACATGTCTGGACAGTCTGACGTTTGACTGCAAAACTGGAAACCTGAGGTTAACAATGAATAATCTAAGTGTATGGCTTTCTATAAAAATAATGTAAAATATCAACACACACTCTACTTAAACAATGCACTCCTCGAAAACGTAACTGATGCACCCTTTGAAATCGAAAACGCAACTAGCAACTTTAAAGAGACCCTAAACATGCATATCTCCAAAGCAAATCGTGCTCTTCTAGCTCTTAACAATTAAAATTAAAAATCTTACTGTAAAGGCGGCCTTCAAAACTTTTTATCTCAATGATACTGCCATCTTATTGTATGGTTCGGTAATATGGGCACCTACCTGGGACGGAACAGAAATTGAAAAGATACACACACAATTCATAAAACGCCTAATTAGACAGAATTCGATATCAAACTCGCTAGTTCGAGCCGAAAGAGGTCGATACTCTCTAAACGCGGAGGTAAACTGCGAATAGAAACAATCAGCAAACACATGTTGCGAACTTCAGAAGCAGATCCCTTAGTATCACCATCAGTATCACCATCAGTAGTCGAAATACAATTGTATCCAACATAAATAAGTTAGCAAACGATATTGAAAGAAGAAGAATTAACACATTCAGATCGGTGTCCACAAGATAGACAAAACAGTTCTCAAAACAACATTATAGCACACATTGCAAACCTTAAATTAATGAATGCTTTAAAGCCCAAACCTTCGAAACGCAAAAAATCGTATCTTGTTTGAGCCATACCTACAGCACATTACAAAGAGGAAAAGTAACAAAAATTAAAACTTAGTGATTACTGCTTAGAAATAGAATTAAAGGTACCCATTAGCCATGTTTGAAGAATGAGATCAGCCCAGATCAGCCTATAAGCTTGAAGCTTGCAACGAATAGTGTAGAAGAATCCGCACTTTGTTCCCACTTGTTCTCTGTGATCCTAGCTGTTTCAGACTTTTTTCTTGTCTCCCCCCGATCGTCTATGATCCCAATTTTTGTTTCAACTTTGTCTTACTTGTTTGCCGTAATTTCCTTTTTATGTTTGTTCTCAGTTGTCACTTTATCTATTTCAGTGATTCCCTGTTTGTAACCCCTTGTCACTTCTGATTCCATTTATTCCCACAGATTCCTACTTCGTTCCCAGTTCTTCTCTCCGTTTCCAAGTTATTCCTACTTTGTTTCAGCATGTTCCATTGGTTCCCTTCAGTTCCGTTTATTCCCACTCATTCCACGAGTTACCAGCTATATTGCTTGTTCCAGATTTTAGCGCATTCTTGATAATGGCTTCCTAATGAGTTTGTTGTTCAAATTCTGCCAAATTTTGAAAAATCAAAACATCCTTCTCTCAATTGTTTTGATTGTGCGCATTTGAATCGCAATTAAAACAAATGGCTTGATTCGTTACCACATTCCTGATTCCTTGGTAGGTATATTTCATCCGGTTTGCCGAAAACCCCTAAATCATGTTTTCATTCTTCAAACATAAAAAGGACGATATTATAAGCCACCGATAAAGAGAGACAAAATGTTTGCACATCTTGTAAAATAAAGTAGAAAATGAATTCCATCTATCTTATATGCAAAAATTGTAATTTCTCTGGAAACCGATTGTGTGTTAGTCGCTCCTCCGAAGGCGTAAGTGGTACGCTATTCCGACTTTTTCGCCGCTTGGCCGGCTGTGGGGTAGGGGTGTCATCACCCTTTCGTTCTTTGCGAACTGCTGTAGCTTTTGGAGTAGCTGGTATTAACCCTTCTTTGTTGTGCGTCATTGGTGCTTGCTTGCACAATTGCCCACTTGTTTTCATGAAGGGATTATCGAAATCTGAAACCCGTGAAAAAAGCTATGTTGGTAAGGCGTACTGTTTCGTGCTGTAGCTTGTCAGAGGGCAGGAGATCGATTCCACTCAGGGGAGAATCTTTTTCCATCAGAAATTTGTTTCTGTGGTTTTCGCGGTGGAAATGCTTTTCAGAGAAAAAGGGGACATCTCGATCACTGAACCTTGCTTCGATATTATTATCAGGCTTCAGGGCAAGATGGCGTTGGGTGCAGTGTTGTGTTTCTTTGCTCTGGTTTTCTCAACCTTTCAAGTAAGAAAGTTTGCCTTCTGCAGTTCTGATTCATTCTACATATATCTAAACAACGCTGGAGATAGCCTTGTCATCAAAGAAAGCTACATCTGTTCGTCAATTTGGATAAACAGGCAAGATGAGCTTTTTCAGGCTAGGCCCACTCGCAGCAAATCGACCTTAATGGTACAGATCTTGATCCTGTTGTGTGGCGATATCGAAACATGCCCTGGCCCTGCAATGAAATGTGGTTGTTGCATGAAAGCAGTGCGAAAAAATCAAAGCAGAATAAGCTGTACTAGTTGTAAATTGCTCCACCATATAAAGTGCATGGATAATGAGACAGAAGCCCTCTGCTGCTCTTGTTTATCAAAATCTGTCGAAGTCGGAGTCCACACAGGGGAAACCGTGACGGTGAATTAAGATCAGTATTTGCTGCAATGAAACACAAAACATCAGTTTAGTAAAAGTAATCCCGGCTGGTTTGAGTGGTTGTTCACGCAAAATTCACAATGTAAAATTACAATAAAAAACAATAACATGTCGCAATCTCAAATTATAGTCCAAATATCCTTTGTGATGACCTAAAAGCTGCAAATTTGGAGGGGGTCTTCAGAGCAACCAGTGCAAATCATGCATGGTTGTATCTCAAACAGACTCTGGTATTCTTTTTCAACAAACATGCACCCTTGACAAGAAAGAGAGTGAAAGGAAAACTAAGTCCATGGCTAACACCCGAAGTGAAAAGACAGATGAATATCAGAGATAACCTATTACGTAAGGCTCGTCGGTCAAACCAAGAAATGGACTGGTTCTTCTATAAAAGTCAACGTAATCGTGTTACTGGCCTCGTGAAAAAATGCAAAAATAGATTTCACAAAGACCTCCTAAAAGAAAATGCAGAGTCGCCAAGAAAATTTTGGGCCACCATCAAGAAACTTTACCCTACTAAGAAAACAGCTCCATCTGCTGGCTCGGCTTTTGAAATAAATGGATCGAAAACAACTGACAACGGAACCATAGCGAACACTCTATGCAGTTACTTCTCAAATGTAGCAAATTCACTCAAGTCAAAATCTTTCCCTTTGCGGGATTTTACTTGGATGAAACCCACTGAAAACATTCTTGTTCCTTTATGTTCAGAGAAATCCTCTCTCGAAGAAGTTAGCGTGACTGATGTGTACAAAGAATTAAAATCTTCAAACACAAAAAGGCAACTGGACTTGACAACCTCCCTCCTGGACTACTGAAGGATATAGCCCCTATTTTAGCGAAGCCCCTTACACACGTGATAAATCTATCTTTTAAAACGGGAAAAGTACCTGAAGACTGGAAAGAAGCAAAAGTAGTTCCAGTATATAAGTCTGGCCCCCGTTCACAAGTGGATAACTATAGACCCATATCGATTCTCCCAACTTTATCGAAGATTTTGGAAAAACTGTTTCACAAGCAGCTTATGAACCATCTTGAAAGAAATGCGCTTCTATTTAATTACCAGTTTGGATTCAGAACAAAAAGATCAACAGAACAAGCAGTCATATATTTCTTAGATCATATCAGGAGGAGAGCAGACAAAGGGCAGCTCACAGGTGCATTATTCATTGACCTATCCAAAGCCTTTGACACTATTAGTCACTCTGTTCTTCTCTCTAAACTCCAAGCCTACGGAGTAAGAGATAATGAACTAGATTGGCTAACAGACTACTTATTCAATCGCAAGCAAACTGTTCAGTACAACGAAACATTTTCAAATTCATGCCCTGTATATACAGGTGTTCCACAGGGATCCATCATCGGTCCTCTTCTGTTTCTAATTCACTTTAATGATGCACATAGATCATTGCAGCATACAAATATTGTGACATATGCTGATGACACGGTTATTTTTACATCAAGTAGTGATATTAACATCATTGAAAGCCATCTTAATCAAGATGTTAACAACTTAGCCACTTGGTTTTCAAAGAACGAGTTAATCATGAATCTGAAGAAAGGGAAAACCGAAGCTATGCTTTTTGGCACAGCAAAGAGATTGAATAAATTCAAAGAGAGACAGCTTAACATCATAAGTGGAGAGACACCCATCAATTGTACAACAGAATATAAATATCTCGGAGTAACATTAGACCCCTCGCTGACGTTAGATACTCATATCGATGTAACCTACAAAAAGGCAGCAGGAAGGGTTAATCTTCTCAGGCGCATTCGCAACTCCATTGATACACCAACAGCCATTGTAATCTACAATGCTATGATTATGCCCCTATTCACGTACTGTGGATCAGTTGGGCTGGGATGGTCCGAATCAAAATTAAAGCGTTTGCGTAGTATTGAGAAACGAAGTATGAACATTATCAAATCAAAATGTCCACCTAACACTGATTTGAGAGTTCCGCACATAGAAAATCAAATAAAGAAAAGTGTTTGCAAATTTGTTTTCGACTGCCTACAAAAGAATGTTTGTGACCCGTTTAAGGATTATTTCGAAAGAGCCAAACATGAAAAATGTACAAGAAACAACAACTATACCACTAAACTACCACTCATGAAAACGAAAATTGGACAAAATGTTTAGCTTATGCTGGTGGAAGAATTTTCAATGACTTACCCTTGAGGCTAGAAAGATTCAGTCCAGGATTGTTTTTACTTCTTTTTAAACGAACATTTTAGTTGAAGAACCTTTATCTTTTTAAAATTTAAAACACTTTTTATAGCTATTGTATATATATATATATATATATATATATATATATATATATATATTTTTAACTCTTACTTTCATGACAGGACCCTTAAGATAACAGCATTTCAATATGCTGATAGGCTATCCTGTATAAATATTCGTGTTATTATTATTATATTATTATTATTATTTTAAAATTCGTTCACGGTTTAGTATTGGCTATTACTAAAATGGGGAACGACGGGGAACGTCGGGGAACAACGGGGAACGTCGGGGAACGGCGGGGAACGACATGGGAATGGCAGGGAATGACGGGGAACGTCGGGGAACGACATGGGAACGGCGGGGAATGACGGGGAACGTCGGGGAACGACATGGGAACGGCGGGGAACGACGGGGAACGTCGGGGAATGGCGGGGAATGACATGGGAACGGCGGGGAATGACGGGGAACGTCGGGGAACGGCAGAGAACGGCATGGGAACGGCAGGGAATGACGAGGAGTGGCGGGGAACGGCGGGAACGGCATGGGAACGTCGGGGAACGGCGGGGAACGGCATGGAAACGTCGGGGAACGGCGGGGAACGGCATTGGAACGGCGGGGAATGACGGGGAACGTCGGGGAACGGCGTGGGAACGTCGGGGAGCGACATGGGAATGGCAGGGAATGATGGGGAACGGCGGGGAACGACACGGGAACGGCAGGGAATGATGGGGAACGGCGGAGAAAGACATGGGAACGTCCGGGGAGCGAGGTAGGAAGGCGGAGAATGGTAGAAAACGTCGGTAATGTGAAGAATGTGGAGAATGACATGAAAACATGTTGGAACAAGGGAGGAAATACAGGAAGGAAAGGAACGTTGGAGAACCAACAGAAAAGGTACAGAGCAGGTGTAATGACAGTGACGCCCCCCACCCTCAACATGATAAGAACACAGGTAAGAACACAGGTAAGAATGGCAGGGCAAAGGGGGAGCAGAGCCCTGAATATCACGGGAAAACAATTATAAAATCGAAAAATTTAGAGATTTTTACGAGGGCAATGGGGAAGGCAGCCTCTTGCCCCCCTCCGGCACGCCTGGCGCAGAAAACACACACGCGTCCTGTTCTTAGAGTTATTAAGACGATTTCTGAACGATTTCTGAGCATCCCAAAGATCTGCCCTGAACTATAAAATTAGATTTAAATTGTTTTAAGAAACCACATTCAAGTTGAGTTATTACAAGCAATTTTAAAGTGAAATGGTGAACATTCAAATTGTTAATTCATTTCGATTATACATTCAAACTGAGCAATAGCGATGATTGGGGGTTTCTAACTTTACTTAAATCATATTTAAAATTAGCAGTGATTTCTAAGGGACAAATGCTCGAGAAATTCGTTGCGAAATTCTTTGTTTGTTCGCCTTGCGAAAGAAAATGCTGATGGCATATTTCAATGTTCATGAAGTATCACGATTATGCAGACTGATGAAAAATGACTGGGGGTGTAAAATTTCACCCCGAGCGATTTTTCACGGTCAACTCCTTTATAAATATTCAAAATTTTGATCGCCATGAAATCAACACCATAAGGACTAAAGGCGTACAAATTTCCCTCAACACTAAAATGAAAGTGCTCCATTTGAATTTTGGGTCAAAATTTTTGTGTAAACAAATTTTCGTAAATTTTGAAACGAGGCTCTCTTTGAAAAGGTGTATTAAATAGTTGAATAGTTTGTTTGAATGCAGATAAATAGTAAATAGTTGGTTACAGTTAATATGTTTTTAAATACTACTGCAAATACCAACTTTAAATATGGAATTATTATTGTTATTATTATTACTATTATTATTGTTATTATTGTTTATGTAATGATTTCTAAATATTTGTTTTTAGGAAAGGGTTCTTTCGCATTAACAGAAAAGGGAATCGACGATGGAAAACAAGTTGCAATAAAGAAATTTCATGTACCTCTTTCGAGTATGGAAATGAAGGTTTTTGTTAAGGAGGCTAGTATATTGAATGGCATTGATTGCAATAATATTGTGAGATTGCTGGGAGTTTGTGAAGACCCGATGGCTTTGGTTTTGGAATACTGCGAATTCAGTTTTCTCCCGTTCCAACATGATTTCAATGTAAATTCATTACGCCAGTTTCTCAACTACGTTGACAACCAAAATCTTCTGGCCTATTTTCCTGGCATTTGCAATGTGATAGACAAAGATGTTCTCCGTGGATTGGAATTCATGCACCGTAACAACATGGTGCACAGAGATTTAAAACCAGCCAACATATTAGTAACGAATTCGCACTATTCAAACCTAAATGATGAGTGCGTGGAGATTTTTGCAGTAAAACCTATAGTCTGCAAATTAGCTGACCTCGGAGAAGCGAGATCTGAAATATGCCAGACTCGAGCTCTTATGGACAACAGTCGCACCAAAATGCTTAACAGAGGGACTCCAGCTTTATGGCCCCTGAGATTTCCATCCCTGAGTCGATGCTTAAAATGGCCAATCTAGATCAGCTGAAAGCCGTAGACATTTGGGCACTTTTGATGACACTCTTTGTTACCATAAACCCAGATCAATGTTATCCAATTCAGCATGAAATGGAACAAGTGCAAAAAAATGACCAGCAGTTGAATTCAGAAGAAATTTTCAAAGATTTTCTGCGATCCCATCGAACGCCTGTTTGTTCCAAAAAATATGTCAAAGAACAGTCGTGTCACTATCAACATGTGAGGGAGATGATTTACCAACATTTGAAATATAGGGCAGAAGACAGGTGTGATATCAAAACACTTTTAAATCTTGTGCTGATGGAACATGAAGTTGCCTGCCATCCACTTTAGGTGTCACAAGCTACTGCCCTGGGAATAAGTGACATCGCTGCGATAAAGGCGGTCGGAGAAAATACCGAGTCACTTTGTGTAACAGTCGTTCCTGAAAACGACGGCACCAATGTTTGCTCTTTCCTGTGCCTAGGCATAATTGATGCTTTAATTGGTACAGGAATTCCAATGTCGACTGAAGATTTGGCGAAAACATTGAAGGGTGTTGTTTTGAGTTTTCCAGCAAAATTCAATTTTCATCGTGACTCCTCAAAGCTATATGATATATACGAAGCATCGCAAATATTGTCAGAGCACGAATTACTGACTCATGTATTGCAGTTTGAGGAAAAATATACGACAATGACACGCTGTATGATTATAGCTAGTTGCCAAATGAAAATAAAGAATGCTGTACAAGACTTACTAGTGAAAGCAAAACTTGAATCAAAGCCTCAGTTTGCAGTGTTTCATGCAGGGAGGTATGTGTTTGCAATGGCAGCTGTTGAAGCTGGATATCTAATGATTTTCAAAACGCATCCCATCGGCAAAGAACTGGGAGGAGATGGCAATGGCATAATTGTTAAATCCAACGACATTCTATCGCTGATGGAGTGGACATCGAAGCGTCTCTCTGTCAGTAAAGTGCCATTGAGGTGTACACTTTCATTGGTTGCGGTGACAGTTGGAGTTTCAGAAAGAACGAACCTGTAAGAAGCTACCCAATTTTTATTGTTCTTCTTGCATATTCATTTGTTTAGCATTACCATAGCTTACAGATTTGATGCTCACATATCTAATATGTATTGAAATCCTCATCTCACAGGTTCCAAGATGGTTCAACCGAGGAAAGTGAGAGCAACTATAAAGCTATTGTGGACATATCTGATGATGATGATGGAAGCAGCACTACCAGTAACGAGCTTCAAATAACCAGAGTAATACCAGAAATGTAAGAATATTTAGATTATCTATAACTGAAAGTGCTAAAAGTTTTCACAGAAAATGCATTACTAGGCTGACAATCACTCAGTAAACAATAACCATTTCTGATGTCTTATCGTGGTCTTATCAAAATTAAAAATGTTGTTAGACAGTATAGCTATGTAGCTACTTCCTTGGAACATGCTCTCCCAGTCAGCATTCAAATTTTTCCAGATTTTGCATTAGTAGCTAAGTTAATGAGTCGTTAAAGAGAAGCGACTGCATATCAAATCTTGTTTGCTTGCTAGTAAATTTCGAAATGAAAAGTTCGCTTTGCGTAAACACAATTTCGCATGCTCAGAACAATTTATATTTGACATATTTTCTCTCATCAAAAACCATCTTTAGCTAACAGCAAGTCCGACTCAAATAAATTTTACGCTAGCTCACAGCAAACTGAAATACAATAGATTGAAAAATAGATAAAAAATAGACTGGCCTCGTTGTATCCTCGGCATTCTTCAAAGTTGCAATACCTTCTTCTATCCCAGGTGCAAGACGATTCAACGCAACACAGAAGCCGATGGTACGCCATACAACGGAAATCGAGCAACCCCTGTCTTCCAATGGAAATCCGAAGCATACAGTGCAAAGGCTTTGGTTGAGATTATGCTTACAAGATATGATAGCAAATTTCTGTCAACCATCCCGCCGTCCAGCATCTCACACAACGTGTCAATTCTAGTGGACGCTTCATGTCTAGCTGATTTCGATGATATCAAATGCGATTCAATGGGTTCATGGAGACATAGTGGCACCCTGAAACGCATCTTTGCTGTAGAAAGGACTAAAGATGACAGCACGGCCATGACAGTAATACCCATACAAGAGGAGGAAAAGATGATTATCAAGAGCATTACACTTTGAAAAGAATATATTCTGTAAATACAACCGACGAAGACATCCATAAAACAATCGCTTTGCTACAAGGTATATTGGTTTTTATTTGTTGTATGTTACCCTGTCATAAACGCTTCTCTTCCATTTTAGAATAGCAACACACAACTATATTTGTTTAATGCCTTCCTCCAAAAATCGTCGCACACACATCACGCTCTATAAAAAAGCATTAGAAAACATAGAATGAAGTTCAAAAAAGAGAATGTACCCTGTTAGTATGGTACAAACGGCCAGGGCAAATTCTTATAAAAGAAGACCAAAGGAAAAGAATGGGCATATGGGATAACATGGGATAACAATTAACGCTCCTCTTATATTTATTGCCCCTTTTTCCTTGATTCGGATTTTTCTTGAAATTGACTGACAGCATTTATATTTCTTCCTCAGATAAACGGCACAGTATTCTGAAGACCGTTCTCGTTCACTATTTAT
The DNA here is from genome assembly GCA_014526335.1 of Chrysaora quinquecirrha. Lineage (NCBI taxonomy): Eukaryota > Metazoa > Cnidaria > Scyphozoa > Semaeostomeae > Pelagiidae > Chrysaora > Chrysaora quinquecirrha. The sequence continues at coordinate 103,702 of JACTAT010000186.1, read as the reverse complement.
TTGACAACGACGAGCACGAACTCTCTTGCGTGAAGCCCCATGGAAATTCCAAAGGAAAATCTAGTTACAAACGTGTCATGCCAAGCTCTAGAAATAAGTTGAAGGCCACGTACGATTTGAAAGAGAAAACACCAAAGGAAGCTCTCGACGAAATCTATTGTTCACTTGGAGATGTAACAGAAGCTACTAGCCTTGACAAACTACCTCGTGGTCCTAAAGACCTATACAACATCAGATATCACGGAAAAAGGAAAAGAGAAGAAGAAGTCATTCATCTGGATATTGACAATGCCAAGAAGACCTTACCATCGGTTGAACAGATTTGGATGCTACTTGAAAGAGCAAAGCGAGAAGAGGAAGTTTCAAAGATAATGTCTTTATCCCAGAGTGCAAGGTGCATCCAGACTTCTTTGTCGTTTTGGCTAATGATCGTCAACTAGAAGAATTACGCCACTTTTGCACGAACCCAAGGCATTTTACCATACTATCATTCGACCCGACGTTCAATATTTTTGATGCGAATATCAGCCTCACAGTGTCCACATACAGTAACTTGAAGTTGAACCAGAAAAGCACAGATAAGCCACCAGTGTTCATTGGCCCTTTGCTTCTCCATCAGAGTAAAGATTGGAAAACCTATTCTATCTTTGCCCACTCAATAATTACAGAAAAAGAAGAACTGGAGGGCATTCTCGCCTGTGGCACCGATGGAGAAAAGGCATTAATCAACGGTCTTAAGAAACATTTTCGCTTTGCAGTATTTCTCCGCTGCTTTATACATTTTAAAGATAACATCCAGCGCGAGCTTGAAAAAAGAGGTATAACTGGCAATGCCAAACAAAAATTCATCGACGAAATCTTTGGCAAACAAGAGGACGAGACAAAATATTTTGGACTAGTCGACTGCTCTTCTGAGGAGGAATTGGACAGTAAAGTCGATCAACTAAAGCAGGTCTGGGAAGAAAGGGAGAAACCAGGAGCTAAAGGGAACACGTTTTTTCAGTGGTTTAAAAATTTGAAGGTAGGCGTGGGGCTTCCTCATGACCGTACTCATTTTACCTCTTCTCCCCTACCCAACCCCTTAATGCTAAAATCTTACCCCAACCTTTGTAACGCTCTTGAATTTTCACACGACAACTGTCGATGTCAAATACACCTAATCAGCTAGCGTATAGTAATGTATAGTAATGTCGAAAGTTGGAGAGAAGCGCTTTTATGCATTTTGAAGGGAGGATTAAAATGTATTAAAGGTCTTTGGAAGATTTATCTTCATTCATGGTTTGTAGTAATGATATATCTATTCTCTGCGCGAGGGGACTAGTTTGATTTATTAGTCTAGAAAGAATGATACATTGCTTCACGCAGGTTCGCAACTGCTTCATACAACCTGTTTCATTAAAAATCCTGAACTCTACTCCCTTTAGTTATACCTCACTGGCACTGAAAGTGAGTTTTGTTTCTTGTAGATTGACGACATAAAGGAATCGTTGCTACGATCTGTGCGCACAGAGGCTGGCCTTGGGGACCCACCAAGCGAATATACGAACAACAACAGTGAGACAGGCAACTTTATCATTAAAGATGGCTTACACTTTGAGCCGAAAAAGCCGCATGAATTCATCCTCCAAGTAAAGAACATCATTGAAACCCAATTCCGAAATGAAAACCGTGCAGTCTTGGGAAAAGGGCCATACAAAGTAAGGAACGAGTTCGCCCATTTGCTGCCGGATGTGCGAAGATGGAGCAACATGACCCATCAACCACGGATGAAGTCCTTAAAAAAATTCCAAGACGCCGGAATGAACGATAGCAAAGATGTTAACTTCACCAGCCTCCAAGATAACGAAAACGAGGCGAGGAACATTAAAAACGAGATATACAATGCAGCAGACTTGAGTCCAGTCCATATACCAGAGGAAATTCCAAATAACCACCTTTCCGTATCAGCAAATGAAAGCGGAATTTCCACCATTCCAAAGCCAATTCTGGAATCTTTGTTTGAAAAAGCAAACGGCCTGCTTGCAAGACCAGAACTGGCTATTCGAAAGCCAGGTGCAATCAATGGATCCTTCATTGTAGCAGGAAAAAAACAACACTGTGCACACAGTTACACCTGGCAAAGGAGGCTCTCAGGTTTGTGATCGAGCCTGTGTTCAAAAAACAACAAAGATATGCGAGCACATTCTTGCTGTTGCCCAACGCTCCAACTGCCTGACTAGTTTTCTAACGTGGTTCAAAAAGACAAAAGCTGGCCCAAAACTTACCGAAATGGCTCTTTCCGGACGCCCAAAAAATGCTCGAAGGAAACCTAGCACACGAAAAAATTCGAAGCGTCCTGCAGCTACCCAATATGTTGACATACTTGAGATTGACGAATTGGAGCAGCATGGCACAAATGTCGGTGATCCTGCGAAAATTCCCCGTGTCCCAATACAAAACACAGTGCTCAATAACCCCAACTCTGCAGAAAATCCAAGATTCAACATGGGGGCGCAGTATTTTCTAACCCTTCAACAGCCAAATGCTCCACAGGTTGTTCAGCAACAGCTCCAAAGCCATACTCCATTTTCAGGAATGCAAACACCTGCTCCATTTGCATGGTCTGTGAAATGGGTGATGGGGACAATAATTTCAAGATGCTACGGTTTCGGTTTACAAATCGTCAATCCACCACTTGCAGCACCCGAAGACTTGGTTATAGTAAACCTTGACTTCCGAAAATACAGAGACAGAGCCACGGGTCAAGAAGTAACAACTCCTTACCCTCAAAACAACCACTTCCACCTACGAAGATTGTGTGTACAGACAAGATACCCACTGCTTCAAAATCTCCATCTGCAGATATCAAATGATTTCCTGCCAATGTTAAGGAGAGAGCACCTGGAACGTCTCTCGGCAGAGTTTAATTGGAGACCTCCATTTTGACTGATTACTGGATTTTTTAATTACTCGCAGATAGTTTCGCTGTTTTATTATTAAAAGCTATAATCTAAATGTTTTGTTTGTAGTAAGTTAGGGTTTTGTTGGCACACTGGTGAGATATCCCCACTTTTCCCAAACCACAGGTTTCCCTTATCCCCTGAATTTACATCCTCTCTGCTGGCAGAATTTTGCAAACAGTTACTTGGAGAACTGTCATGGCAAAACCTCGTTGTTTTGTCCCTGATCATAAATTAAGCCAATCCCTTACTAATTGAATTATTCACATTGTGCCATCCTCTCTTATTTTCACTCTCTCCCGCACTCTCTCTTCTGTAAGGGGCCCTAGATTTAGTCTTTGGATGTTCTGTTGAAATCATATTTAGATATAATAAATCAAGATAACGCAATCTGTTCGTAAAGAAATGTTATTCAACTAGCTACATCAGCATTAAAATACTGTTTACTGTTGCCAAGAGTTCTCTATCATTCCTTGCCACTCCACAGCGTTCCCCATCGTTGCCATGCGCTCCCCGTCATTCCCCACCGTTCCTCGACGTTCCCCACCGTTCCCCAACGTTCCCATGCCGTTCCCCACCATTCCCATGCCGTTCTCATGCCGTTCCCCGACGTTCCCCGTCATTCCCCACCGTTCCCATGCCGTTCCCCACCGTTCCCCGACGTTTCCATGCCATTCCTCGACCTTCTCCGTCATTCCCCGACGTTCCCATGGCGTTCCCCGACATTCCCACACCGTTCCCCGACGTTCCTCGTCATTCCCCGCCATTCCCATGGCGTTCCCGTCATTCCCCGCCGTTCCCATGCCATTCCCCGCCGTTCCCCGACGTTCCCATGCCGTTCCCCGCCGTTCCCCAACGTTCCCATGCCGTTCCCCCCTGTTCCCCGACGTTCCCATGTCGTTCTCCGCCGTTCCCGTTCCCATATCGTTCCCCTCCGTTCCCCGACGTTCCCCGTCATCCCCTGCCGTTCCCATGTCGTTCCCCGCCGTTCCCCGACGTTCCTCGTCATTCCCCGCCGTTCCCCAACATTCACCGTCAATCCCCGACGTTTCCCGTCGTTCCCCGCCGTTCCCCGTCGTTTCCCGTCGTTCCCCGCCGTTCCCATGTCGTTCCCCGCCGTTCCCCGACGTTCCCCGACGTTCCCCATTTTAGTAATAGCCGTTTAGTATTAATATTTTTCAATCAAAGTTCCTCAAACAAAGTCCATGTTTACATGAATATTCAGTCAACCGGTTTGAATCGAATCGGATTGAATCGCTTTGTGCAAATGCTTTTAACCCTTTCAATTGAAACGAAATGCAATAACCAGATTTCAAAAGCTTACTCAGAAGTGCATTTCATTAAAAACAAACAGACAAAAACCCATTAGGGCCTGTTTATATGGACAAAATCATCCCACCTTCCAGCCCGTCAGCTGAGCAGTGAGACGAAATTTTCAAGAGTTTACATGGGCTATCTTGAAAACCTGGAATGTGGAATATTGGAATGGAATATTGGAATATTGGAATGGAATATTGGAATGTCCAAAACTCGTAAATTCGACAATAATTTTTGGATTCGAGGCTGTTTCGAGAAAGTTCGACATTCCAATATTCCATTATTCTAATATTCCAATATTCCAATATTCCAATATTCCAATGAGACTCATAGAATTAGAAGATTTACCTGTCTAGACATTAATAAGTGGAATCAGCTACCGCAGACGCAACACAAAACCTTTCACAATGCAATTTGAATTTTTCAATGTCGTGTCTTATAAAACTTCCCGAGGTCGGGTGTGAACAAAACAGATCTTCATTTCTTAATAAGAGCTTCGAAGGAAGGACAGGGGAATTTAAGTGAAAAAAAAAAAACAAATGCAATTGGGCTTTTTCATTGCGATTAATGATTATAAATAACGAAACAAAACGAGAGTACACTTGAAATAACAGAAAACTAAACCGAATTCCACTAGGACATACAACAAAATACGACTCCCTACGATACAGCTACGATTGAGGTAAAACTGAGATTTTTAAGCACTTGGACATTCTTGATTCTGCACTTTGGAACGATGTGCATTTGTTGGGCCAGATGAGTGATCTTCAGGAAAGAACTAGGACACCTACTAAACATTCTTGTAAAGATTGGGGAGGAGATTCTCGGGGGTACTTTAAGATTGGCTATGATCTATGATTACAGCAGTATATTGTGAAGGTCACGTATGCCACGTAATAAAAAAGTAGATAGAAGTAAATATTGTAAAACTTTAAGACTTTGTAAAGGTTTCTGTTTGACCTAGAGTGATTGCTAGATCAGATGATGTAGAGTAAAGACGATGCTCGTCTATGTTTTACTTCTTTGCCAATTCGGCTTTGCCAATTTGTATTTGGGTATTAGATCGTGCATTATGTTAGTTTACTAAACTTAACTTAAAAATTTATTGGGATGCACGTTTGCGAAAGTTATACCTTCGTGTGTGAAGTTCTTCGGCCAAATTAGACTACTTCAAACCATTATCGTATGCATATCAATAATGTTCTTTTCGAAAAACTGAAAAGGGCAGCTTTATTTCACCTAAACTGAGTTTTCGCTTAAGCTATACAGACTGTAGACAATCTTTTTACTTTATGCCGGTTAGAGCCGAGGTTTACTTAGAACTTAGAACTTAGGTCCTCCCACTCGTTCTCGAGCATTGGGCCACACTATCTCTCCACTCTCGTCTGTTCCGGGCTTTTGTTTCCGCCTCGGTCAAATCTCTACATCCAAGCAGCTTCACGTCTTCCAGGATAGTTCTTCTAAGAGTTATTCTGGGTCTTCCACGCTTTCTATGTCCAGTCTCGGGTTTCCAGAACATTGCTCTTTTACAGGGCCTCCTTTCTTCCATTCGCATAATGTGTCCAGTCCATCTCAACCTTCTTTCTCTCACCAGTTCTGATAGCGGTCTGGCACAACATCTCTGTAGTATTTCGTTATTTGTGATGTGATCTCTATATGTCACTTTCAACATTCTTCGTAGGCATCTCTGTTGAAAAACATCTAGTCTCTTGCTGATAGCTTTGGTACTGCGCCAATTCTCGCAAGAGTAGAGAAGTGTGGGGGTGACTATAGAAGTGAATAATCTTATCTTGATCTTTAAACTTAGGTTTTAAGCGGAGTTAACGCCACCAGGAGAGTTAATGTTGCAGTTCTTATTTAGGGGGGCTATTAAGTCCCCCCCCCCTGGGATGCCTACTCGCTACCCATCTATTTTATTTCACGGAGTGTGGGCTTACTTCAATGGCAATTCATAGTTTTTCCGCCTATCCATGAAATTGTCATGCAGGATGATTCTTTACAAGAATGAATCAAGAGTCTTCCGCCTAATTCAACAACTGATTTCAAGTTAACGCCCTCATCGTTCATTCTTAGTTGACGGCTAGATCTCAATTTCGTTTTTCTCGCCGTCATTTATTTTGCCCCTCCCTACCCTCCCTTACTTGTAGCTGTAGAGGTTTGGTTACATGTTACTTCTCCTGATTGTTCTTCCTTCCTGCCCTTCTACTCTCTGCTTCTTATCTTCCCTTTTCCTGCACTGGCCGGAAACTGTGTTTTCCCGTTTCAATCACCGACCTCAAAGGTGTAGTTTTAGTTCAGGCAGTTCAAGGGCTAATGCTCTAAACGCCCACTTCCTGAGGTTCGACTCCTGGTGAGTATTAACTCAATGAATATAAACTACTATACTGGTATAAACGTATATCTTCTCATAAAGAAATGAAGATCTGTTTTGTTCACACCGACCTGGGGAAGTTTGATAAGACACGACATTGACAAATTCAGATTGCATTGTGAAAGGTTTTGTGTTGCGTCTGCGGTAGCCGATTCCACTTATTAATGTCTAGACAGGTAAATCTTCTAATTCTATGAGTCTCATTGGAATATTGGAATATTGGAATATTGGAATAATGGAATATTGGAATGTCGAACTTTCTCGAAACAGCCTCGAATCCAAAAATTATTTTCGAATTTACGAGTTTTGGACATTCCAATATTCCATTCCAATATTCCAATATTCCATTCCAATATTCCACATTCCAGGTTTTCAAGATAGCCAAGTGGAATCGGCTACCGCAGACGCAACACAAAACCTTTCACAATAGAAGTAAATATTGTAAAACTTAAAGACTTTGTAAAGGTTTCTGTTTGACCTAGAGTGATTGTTAGATCAGATGATGCTCGTCTATACTCTACATCGAGGGGCAATTCACTTCTTGAAAGTATCGTACACCTTTGCTGGAAGTCCTATTGTTTTCTCGGAAGTCCCTTGATATACCTTATGTTTTAACGGAAATCCCGTACGCCTTTTTGCAGAGTGAAATGCCCCTCGCTCTACATCATCTGATCTAACAATCACTCTAGGTCCAACAAAAACCATCACAACAGTTGGTTCTCCAACGTTCCTGTCCTATCTGCACTTTCTCCAATGTTCCAGCACGTTTTCATGTCATTTTCCGCAATTTCCCGACGTTTACTACAGTTCCCCCGCCTTCCAATGCCGTTCTCCGTCGTTCCCCACCGTTCCCATGCAGCCGCTCGCCGTTATCCCGTTTTGTTTTACTTCTTTGCCAATTCGGCTTCGCCAATTTGTATTTGGGTATTAGATCGTGCATTATGTTAGTTTACTAAACTTAACTTAAAACTTTATTGGGATGCACGTTTGCGAAAGTTATACCTTCGTGTGTGAAGTTCTTCGGCCAAATTAGACTACTTCAAACCATTATCGTATGCATATCAATAATGTTCTTTTCGAAAAAATGAAAAGGGCAGCCTTATTTCACCAAACTGAGTTTTCGCTTAAGCTAGACAGACTGTAGACAATCTTTATACTTTATGCCGGTTAGAGCCGAGGTTTTAACCGGAGTTAATGCCACCAGGAGAGTTAATGTTGCAGTTCTTATTTAGGGGGGGCTATTAAGTCCCCCCCTGGGATGCCTACTCGCTGCCCATCTATTTTATTATTTCATGGAGTGTGGGTTTACTTCAATGGCAATTCATAGTTTTTCCGCCTACCCATGAAATTGTCATGCAGGATGATTCTTTACAAGAATGAATCAAGAGTCTTCCGCCTAATTCAACAGCTGATTTCAAGTTAACGCCCTCATCGTTAATTCTTAGTTGACGGCTCGATCTCAAGTTCGTTTTCTCGCCGTCATTTATTTTGCCCTCCCTACCCTCCCTTACTTGTAGCGGTAGAGGTTTGGTTACATGTTACTTCTCCTGATTGTTCTTCCTTCCTGCCCTTCTACTCTCTGCTTCGTATCTTCCCTTTCCCGCGGCTCTTTCTCCGCGGTGACAGGTGCATTGGCCAGAAACTGTGTTTTCCCGTTTCAATCACCGACCGTAAAGGTGTAGTTTTATTTCAGGCAGTTCAAGGGCTAATGCTCTAAACGCCCACTTCCTGAGGTTCGGCTCCTGGTTAGTATTAACTCAATAAATATAAACTATACTAGTATAAACTTATATCTTCTCATAAAGAAATGAAGTTCTGTTTTGTTCACACCCGACCTCGGGAAGGTTGATAAGACACGACATTGACAATTTCAGATTGCATTGTGAAATATTTTGCGGTGGCCGATTCCACTTATTAATGTCTAGACAGGTAAATCTTCTAATTCTATGAGTCTCATTGGAATATTGGAATATTGGAATATTGGAATACTGGAATATTGGAATATTGGAATATTGGAATATTGGAATATTGGAATATTGGAATATTGGAATATTGGAATATTGGAATGTCGAATTTTCTCGAAACTGCCTCGAAACCAAGAATTAATGTCGAATTTACGAGTTTTGGACATTCCAATATTCCATTCCAATATTCCAATATTCCATTCCAATATTCCACATTCCAGGTTTTCAAGATAGCCGTTTACATGTAGAATTCCATCCCACCTTCCAGCCACTTGTCTCATATTTCCGCTTTTGTTTAACTTTCTCAGACAATAGGATTATGTCTGGCGCTTGCGCATAATGAGCAATTTCATCCCACCGTCCAGCTTTCATCCCACCTTCCAGCGTTTATATAAGAAAATTTCATCCCACCCAGGTGAGATCCCACCTCTCACCGGGATGAAACGTTCTCCATATAAACAGAAGATGAAAATTACAATGGTTTGTTTTGGAAGGTGAGATCTCACCTCTCAGCTACAGGGCTGGAAGGTGGGATGATTTTCCCCATATAAACAGGCCCTTAAAGGGGTTTTTGAAGAGTGCATTTCAAAGCCAAAGAAGACCTTTCCGAATGCCATCACGAAGCTGAAGCTGCTTTGATAGCGGTATCTGACTATACAGGACTGAGCAAGATAAACTACAAGACCAAGAAGCAGGATCCTGCAGTAAACCCGAGTTCTCCACTATCAGACGGGGAATTTTCAAGAGAAAACGACAACTTTTAATCGGCAAAACATGTTTCGAACATTCTATGTTCATCTTCAGTTGCAAAAATTGTTATAAGCTAATCAAGATATTACAAGGGTTAAATAGAGCTATAAAATATTACATAACTTAATAACACACGTGAGGTAAATAATAATAATAATAATAATAATAATGCGTTCAATCTATTATATTGCTACGTTTTCTATCATGGATCTTTGGGGGATCCTTTCACGGGGAAGGAAACAAGGACAGCTAGAAAGGTACAATTTTCTTCGCAACATAAAAACTAAACTAACGAACTGGGCTAAGGAAAACGACGAGGAACACAACTGCAGAAAATTGACAATAACAAGACTGAGGAACAGTGAATAATTTCCAGACTAAGAAACGTGAACAATAACATGACTGGGGAACAGGACCAAGGAACGGAACTGAAGACCATGCATAATTTCAGGACTAAGGAGCACAAGCAATAATAGAACTGAGAAACATGACTACGGAATGGGACTGAAGACTATGAATAATTTCAGGACTAAGGTACATGAACAATAACAAGACTGAGGAACAAGACCAAGGAATGGAACTGAAGACCATGAATAACTTCAGGACTAAGGAACAGGATAAAGGAACGGGACTGAAGACCATGAATAATTTCAGGGCTAAGGAACAGGACCAAAGAACAGGACTGAAGACCATGAATAATTTCAGGACTAAGGAACATAAGCAATAACAAGACTGAGAAACAGTATGGACCAAGGAATGGGACTGAAGACTATGAATAATTTCAGGACTAAGGAACATGAGCAATAACAAGAATGAGAAACAGTATGGACCAAGAAATGGGACTCAAGACTATGAATAATTTAAGAACTAAGGAACATGAACAACAACAGGGATGAGAGACAGGACCAAGGAATGGGACTGAATATTGTGAATGATTTCAGGACTAAAGAACATGAACATAAACAAGACCGAGTAACAGTACCAGGGAACTATAACAATAAGAAGACCGTTTAACAAGACCAGGGATGGGAGTGAAGACCAAGACCATGAATAACGTTAGGACTAAAGAAGAGACCATAGAGAAAAAGGACTGCTGTACACTTACTAAATTGAAACATTACAACATCACTGTGCACCTAGGATATTAGACCACAACAGACAAACAGCACCTTCAGTGGCACCAGGAAACAGGACCCTGGACTAGAACCAAGGAAAAAGACTAAAAACCAGAACGAACGACCTAAGTAGAGATACACATTCAGAAAAGGAGTAAGGAAAATGGACCTGATTCAAATGACTTTTCTCAACAACTTGAATGCACAGTTCTTTATGGTGGAGGTCCTTCAGGTGAAAGCTCTTGAGGCGGAGTTCCTTGAGGTGGAGGTCCTTGTGAGACGGTGGTCAGAGACGGGCAAGGGCTAGTGTATATTAACCCTATCTGGACCGGGCTTTTTTGAGCATCCTCAGACCGAGGGGGGGGGGGGGTTAAAATAGCCCCCCTTATAGCTCGCATCTGGGAAGGCCGAGAAAGATGAAATTTGGCCAAAATATCAATGTAATCATATTATTTGGAACTGTAAGGTTTTGTTGATATCCAATGCATTATGACGTCATAATGACGCAATAATCACTTTTCCACTTTTTGACATTTCTACATTTACCATGAGTTATATGACTGATAATCACTACTAAACTATTGGAAAACCCATCTTGACTGTCATAATCATACTTAAACACATTTTGCTACATTTTTGAAAAATTTCTTACTTTTCTGTAGAAATGCTGCACATGCGCAGTAGAAAACTCTCATTATTTTTGTTCATATGGGTTACTTGAAGTAGCTTCTGATGGAAATATAGAACCGAGTCACCAATACACTGATATTTGCGAGGAGAAATTTAATTAGCATCGTTAGAGCGTCAGAAATGATAAATAATGCTGATGTCAGCAATATTCTAAAAATAGAATCCAAATGCATTTCACAAAAACAGGGTTTATTATCTAGTGCCATCTGATATTGGATTACCATTGCCCAAGTTTCATGAAGATATCAATTTCATCAAAGAAGTTAGACCGAATTTCGTTGGTCCTAAAGCGACAATTTTCAACATGGCTGCTATGGTAACGGTTCATTAGTAACCATGGAAGCTACCACATCACAAGGTCCGCAGATAATTTTTAGGAAAAGTCAAGAACATTCACCACACTTTGTTTCGTTCATTTTGAGTTTAGTAAAGAAATGTAGGAGGGGGGGGCTATTTTAGCCCCCCCCCAGTCCAGATAGGGTTAAACTAGTAATTGCCATGGAAAAAGATTTTTCAACCGTCGCTACTCCTTTCACGTAACTGCTTGGTTCTTCAGACATGTCCTCTGCTCTATCACTGGTTGGGTAGGCAAGCCATTGCCCTGTTGTTCTTAACTACGTTATGCCATCTCTGGGGTAACTGAGGCTACTCCTTCCTTGTTCTGCATCATTGGTGTCTTGTTGAACAATCGCCCGATTGTTTTATATACAGGGATTATTGCTGGATTCTTTCGGGCATGGTAGCTCGTTCATTAAGGCGCCATGTCTCATGAGCATGATATGGCGGGAATTCGAATCCCCTCAGTAGAGACACTTTTGTGGTCGAATTATTTTGGTTTCCATGAAATTCGCTGTGGAGACGTCTCGTAATTAAAACTTGCTTTGGGATAATTTTTAATTCGCTTGATATTATTTTCTAACGTGTTTTCTCAGAAGTTTTCCCATAAATATTGTGACCAGTAGAATATTATTTCACAAGACGAGAGCACAGCTGGATAACTGCGTGATTGGAACGCTCAAAGCAATTCTCGTTGTTTTAGTTTTCCTTTTTCATGGTTTTAAATGTTCAAAAAAGTTTGTTTGAAATTCATATTAATTTGATGTTCACTTAACTTGAAACGTTTCATTAGAATTCAACTGCATGAAACACAGTCAGAGATACCTTTAACCTCCGTGACTCACTGGCTGACCTTCAGCTTTCATATTATAATGATGATGATGACATAAATAATGATGATTATTATTATGATTTTGATGGCATGATGATGATGATGATGATTTGATGATGATAATGATTATGATTATGATGATTATGATGATGGTAATGATGATGAGGATGAGGATGATTCTAATGGGGATCATAATGTTATAGTTGATGATGGCGATAATGATAAATTTGACGGTGATGATAACTATGATAATGATGATGATGATGATGATGTTGTTTTTTTGTCCACAGTTTAATACCCTATTTATGTTCGAAGAATTCGAACATATTGGTGTGGGTGGATGTCACTCACTCACTCACTCACTCACTTACTAACTTACTAACTAACCAATGCTTGAACAATGGAAAACGTGTAACAATAGGGTCCTTGTCAAGAATGCCATTAGGGCCATCGTCTCGGCCATTCATGCGCAATTTGCGGTTAGTTGTTCACAATCGCAGCCTGCAAGCATTTTTGTCAATCTTTCGTGATGTGACAATTGACTCACCCTTGTTTACTCAATGGAACTGGAAAATGGCCACCTTGCTTTGGTAAATGACATTTCACGCATTCTTAACATTTATCAAAGAGTTTTGCCAAAGAGCGACACTTTCAAAACAGTTGTCAAAACAAATCGTCATTATTATTATCCTCACGATGAAAATCATCATAATAATCATAATAATGATAATAATCATCATCATCATCATCATGATTACCATCACCATCATTGACGGTGTGCAACATCTAAAGGAACGGCACCACAACCACAATCATCCATTCAGCACCACAACCACCTCTACCACCACAATCACCCCTACCAACCAGCATCATGATCACCCCTATCACCACAACCACAACTAGCCCTACAACCATCACCTCGACCACCCCTATCACCACCACCACAACCATCCCTTCAACCATCACCTTGACCACCCCTATCACCACCACCACAACCACCCCTACAACCATCACCACGATCACCCCTATCACAACCACCAAAACCACCCCTTCAGCACCACAACCACCTCTACCACCACCACCATACCCACCATACAACCACTATCACCCCTACCAACCAGCATCATGATCATCGTGTTCATCAACATCATCATCATAACCACCAACATTATCATCATAATCTTATCATCATCGTTGCACATACCGATAAACATCTTTCATCATGGGGTGGAAGCAGTTGCGCATGCGTTCTCGTACTGGTTGGAAACGAGGCAAAACAGTGCCAGTTGATCAATGCAAGGCTGCCAGACGGCCACTAACAGTTAACACTGTATCCTGAAATACGCAATCTTCAATAATCTCCAGTGTTTCTGTATAAAAGGTGAATTTTATTAAGCAAAAGCAAAGTTTTGAACAAACAAATTGAGATTTCATACCTATTTGTGTGAATGGATTTTGCAGAGAGGAAAAACAACAGCCCGAGCCAGTCAGAAACCTCGATAGGACAACACGTAAAGTAGGAGAACAAGCCTGTCAGAATCTTAACTCAAAAATTGGTACCAGAAACAATTATTTTTATTCAGTTGAGAGTGAAAGGAAGGTTGTTCTTGGCATGAGTTTGTTTTTATTGGCTTGCATAAGGCTGAATATCAACTCAGAGAGTTGGAATCTTCTCTGATTTTGTGGTGGTAACAGGCCAGACTTGTTGGGGAGACGAACAACCTAAAGTCTGGTGACCGTTTCAATCACAAATCTCTACATCTTGAACGCACGCGCAGTAATGTTTTTCTCAAGTTTCGTTTGAGGAGAATATTGATTTCAAATTTGAGTAATGGCGGACATCGATGAGCGTAGATGGGAGAAGCAAGGCGGTGGAAGATCTCGAGACAAACGTAGGCACTGGAAAGGATGACAATTCTATCCAATGCATATTAGATGGTATTTTTTTCCAATCAAGTCCTTATTCCAAAAGAGTTCCATAGAATTCGTGAAACTTTACTGTCTTCCAAGTCGCTAGCATATGAATATGTCAAGCCAGACTTGTTCAAAATTGACATCAAGCTCTTGCTACAAGTTAGAGATACTTCGTTTGAAGTAGCCTTATGGACAGGGTTAATGATTCTATCAGGGGTTATTCTAAGAAAAATTTACAACACCACAAACTATACGGCTGATAAAAAAATTTTTGTAAAGCGTTATATAATTCTGCTTTTGACAAAAGAGAACTGTAACAACTTCAGTGTGGGAAGTTAGGAACCCTTCAGCACCTTATATATTTACCTATACCTTGTATTTAGGTCAAGCCTATGAAGTTTTTTTGGAATCAGGGCCTCTTTAAGGGAATAAAAGCAAGGGGGGGGGCAAACAATTTAAGGGGACTTGTTGTTCTATTGTTTTATCTTCGGCGCTTTCTTTCACAGTGCGAGTGCAGCAGTCTCGGCAAGCTCGTTCTTCTTGGTCTTTTTGACAGGAATTCTTGCACAGCCATTGGTGCAGAGCTAGGGAAATAACTAAGGGGCAACTCTACTTCAGTTGAGAATTTAATCAAGTTACACTGACTGTAAATGCGGTGCAGGCGTACAGCGTTTGAGGTGCTCCTAATTAGGGGGGTCTGGGGCATGGTCCCCCAGAAAATTTTTTAAAAATACAACCTCAAGATTGGCCAAGATTGGCTTTTTTTGGCAGTTTTCTTCTGAGAGGACATTGTACTAGGGGGCAACTTCATGAAACTAGGTGGGCAATGATAGGGACTACGGGAGCATTTGCCTCCTTAGTTACTATGTTAAAAGAGGCCCTGTTGGGAATAAGGATTATTTGGCATTTTCTGCTGAAGATTTGAAGAGTAGGAATGAGGTTGCATTTTTTGCTTGAATTATGGGATGTGCATTCGAAAAAAATCGTTGAATGAATTTGCTGTCAAGTGTTGCATTAGGCCTAGACAAGAAGATAGCTAACAAAGATAAAAAATTAAAACATTTTAAGATTAAGGACTGCATAATTCATTTGTTATGTTAAGTTTTTGTTTTAGTTTAGTGTTTTAATGTTTTAACCTTCTGGTTTTGCCAAAAGATACCTAGTCTGCTGAAAAAATTATTGCAAGTCGATTTTTTACAACACCACAAAATATAAATCACAACACCACAAACCAAATTTGCAGTTCCACAAAACGGCAACAAAACCACGTTAGAATAACCCCTGGATTCTATAATCTTTCATTTTTTGTCTGATGGAGTTGATTACAATACATTTAAATAATGCAGTTCTATCTGCAACATCATAAGATCCTGTCAAAACAAGATCAAACAAAAGCAGAATGAAAGGAGTACTACATATTTCTGTCCCAACTCTGAAGTCAGATTCTAAGCTTTCATTGCTGTCAATTGATTTTAACATTGTTAGGTGTTTTGAAAAATGACCTGACAAAAGACTAGCAGTGAAGAAGACGAGTGTTTCAAGAGGATGAGGCTTTCTATTTTGTCCAAAAGCTCTCAAAAGATTGGCAAGGCCTTCATTCACTTTTGAATCAAATTCATTCCTCAGTTTTGTTACAATATATTTGCGGTCATAATCAGGCTGAAAGCTTATTTTATTTATCTTTTGGCAGTGCTCTTGAATAGATCTAAATGATTCAAAGTAGTTTTTGCAAGCTAGATTTCTATCAACAAAAAATTTTTGTAGCAAAAATTTTTTCCACACCAGATCATCCTTCAAATATTCATTTACAATCCCATTGTAAAACAAACAGGTACATGATAAACTAATGATGTCACTTAGCCCAAGATTTTGTAGTATGTTGGAAAAAATTTCTTTGCAGGAATGGAACATATCTGAGATATTTTTTGCACAAATTAAAGTGGTTGGTTCTATTTCATCGCTTACAGAATTTAACAAATCAGAGAATCTATGATTATCTTCTATTGTATTTCGAACATAGGGTTTAAGAAACGTGTTCAGGTCATAGTTGTAATTGTACCAACTCTTCCAATGAAGGTGGCATATCAAGAGACCATTAGGATCATCCAAACAAGTCAGTCTAAAGAAAGTAATTATATGTTTTGTACTTTCC
This sequence comes from Chrysaora quinquecirrha, assembly GCA_014526335.1. Taxonomy (NCBI): domain Eukaryota; kingdom Metazoa; phylum Cnidaria; class Scyphozoa; order Semaeostomeae; family Pelagiidae; genus Chrysaora; species Chrysaora quinquecirrha. The sequence continues at coordinate 87,322 of JACTAT010000186.1, read as the reverse complement.
CAGTCTAGAATCTTGCTTTGACGACCCCTTAGCTTTTTTCTAACAAGTGGCTTCAGATTTGCTACATTATTGCATCCTGGAACAACACAACTTTCTTCAGGACCTTTATTGCCAACACAACTAAAAAAAAGGGTGTACTAGCTGCTGGGTTTATATTACCAACAATACTAAATTTTTGATACATAGCACTCTTATTGTGGATGGGAGAAAATCCTGGAGAAGAAAAAATCTCAACACCAGGTTCAGAAGAAATTGGAGTTGACACCTTAGATTTCTTTATTGCAACACCTCAATGGGGGCTAGATGATTTCAAAGTTGATTCCAAGGCAAAATCATTTTGACAAGGTAAAGATAATTTCTGTCCAGCACCATTAACACCCTGATTGTCGTGCCTTTTGAGAACATGCTTTTCCATCCTTGATAACTGCAAACCTCTAAAATACAATAGGCAATGCTTGTAGTGATAGTGACTCTTTTCCTTTACTTTACAATCAGGGTGCTCACAGTGCTTTCCAGGTGTTGTCTCTTTGACAAAATAGTCAAAATGATCCTGCACTTGGAAGATTGCCATGGTAAAAAGAACAGGCCTTAAAAGCCGAGTGGCACCGCACCCGCCTAACCTTCCTGCCTAAAACTAAGAGAACTTCGGACACTAGAACAGAAGGTACTTACTTTCAGGCCCTCTACAGCATAACTGCTGTCGATCGTTTCCCAACTGCCTAGCCCGAACGCCACTCTGTCTACTTCAAACAACCCACAACTACACTTAAATACGACAAAATTAAAATTTAGAATTAAGAAAATTTAAAACCTCCTAGGCCTTCCCAATCACCAAGACAGTGAAACTCGTCGGGAAACCATTAGGATTTGATGCGAGTTCAGGTCGTTTCGCACCAAGACGCTGCACATAAAGTTTTGCTGGGGAGGTCCTGTCTCTAAGCAGTCATTCAGTTATGGGGTATTTACACTTACTCTCGCTGATGCGTCGTAAACGATTCGTGTTTTTGTACTCTCTGCAAGCTCTCTCACCACTGGTTTGTGTTGTATATAGAATTCTTGGCCCTTTGATTCAGATGGCGCTTTTTCGATGATTCCCTCTTCTAATTGTTTTTGAATGATCTGATCGTATTCTGCAAGTAGCGCTGGATCTCTTTTAAGCCTTCTCACCAGGCTTGAAAGTCTTCCCAAGCTTCCATTTTGATTTTTTTGAAGTTGAGGGTGCCCTATTTTCCACAACAGTCCTGTCTCATACCAGCCTTCAGGACTGCGGACCAGCTGAGCTTTGAATTCATCGTAAACTGACATCTGGTCTCCTGTTGGTCTGTCTTTTAGTCCTAAAACGTCCAGGCTGCACAGCTTCTTGTAGTCTGCTGCAGAGGATTGAGTTAAGTAGACATTGTCCAGGTTTGACTCTGCGCCAGGTGACATCAGTGCCCATCCCAATGCTGTCTGCTCTGCAACTGGTTCTCCAGGCTGTCCTACTCTTGAGCTCGAGTTCATCTTGATCTTCGAATATTCGCTTGCTCCTAAGATCATATGTATTGGCAGCTGGGGCTTGGTATCAGTATCATCCATTTGGATCCCTTCTAAGTGTTTGTGTGCTCTAATCAATTGCTTATAGTTGGGGTTTGATAGAGATAATAAAACAGGCTTGTCAACTTTGCTCACATTAATGCTCAGCTGAAAATTCTCTTTGAGGTTTGAAACCGTGACTGCATAAATATCCATTTTCTTGCTAGTGGACTGCATCATCATGTCGATTTGTCTGTGTTCTCTCCGAGTAGGTCCCTTGTTAAGTTTTTCACTCAGTGTTGCCGAGATATAAGAGCTTCCTGCACCAGTATCTAGTAGTGCTCTGCATTTTATTCCATCCACTTTTACTACAACTACTGGGTAAAGTACAGCTCCCTCTCCTGTTGTTACCAGGACTTGATTCGCTCCTTTGTCGCAGATTGAGGTGTGGTGTCTGCCTTTATACCTTTGGCAGTCGGCTTTACTGCGGCATTCAGATGCTCTGTGCTTGGTACCAGTGCAGTTGAAACAAAGTCTTTTGGAACTAAGTATCTTTCTCCTCTCAGCTGCATCTGTTACATTGTCACATTCACTGGAATTGTGATTGCTCGCCTCACAGTAGACATAACCTCGCAGCTTCCATTCTTGCTGTTTCACTTGCAGTACTTTATCTCTTCTTTGTACTTTGAATCCCTTGTCATTAGTTAATGCATCATGTCTGCTCTCATTTAGTGGAGTCGGATTTCGTTCACACCATTTACGAAGGGCCTCGACTAGTTGACTAAACCCCCACTCTTGACAATCATCATCCATTCTGACTAAATCAGCTCTAATGCCTGGCAATTTGTCCAATGTCAAGCGTACGTAACCAGTTACTTCTCTGAACTTCCCCACGGCTTCTAAAACTTGCACGTTTGTAACCAACTTCTCGTAAAATTCGTGGATCTTGGCAGGCCTTCTTCCGTGAATTGATGGTAAATTCAGCAGGTTTTGGATGTGGGCATTGGCAGCTTCACTTGGCTTCCCGTATCTAGTTTTCAGGATTTGTTTAGCACGCTCATAACCCTCGGTCGTGAACGGAAGTCCATCAATTAACACACGTACCTTTGGTATCAGCAGCTCCTTCAGGTATGAAAATTTTGCCACTTGTCCAATTTCCGCATGGTCAATTTCAGCTTCAAATTGGCTCAAAAACCTTTCCCAATCAATGTGCGTCACTTGAAACTTTGTGATGATCAGCTTCGGTAGTTTGGCTTTTGGTGTACGATCTTGTGCAACTGTAATTTCTCTCGTTCTTCCTCCAATCTTCTGTCAAACTCTCTCTTTATTTTCAGCTTCTCTTCTTTGAGTCTGATGTCCTCTTCGAGCTGGCGTCGTCTTCTCAGTTTTACGATCTCTTCCTCTTGTTGTCTCTCCTCCCCCAGTGCCCTTTCTTTCATGGCTGCTATTTTTTCTTGAACCTCACCAACAGTTTCTTCGTATAGAGCGATATTTTGGTCGATCCCTTGACTCCAATCTCTGACTTCTTCGAGATCTTTTCCACTCGCGATTTCAGATCTTCAACCTCCTCTAATTGATTCTCGATTGTCTTCAAATGACGCTGCAAAGGCTTCGTCGCGTTCTTGCTCAAAATCGTTCCTGTATTTTGTTGAGTGTACTTTAGCATTTGAATTGCTGCATTGATTTTCTCCTGTACTGTTTCCGCTGTCTCCATGTTTCTTCTCTCCCTTGGATAAAGTTCTTTCTCTTGAGGTATATCTTTGATGTTACTTTGTTAACGATTCTCCCATCTGGGGTGCCACTTTGTCGGGAATTAGATACTGTTAACCGCGACAATAAACTCACGCGTAGAATAAACCTCTCAGAAATAATACTTTTGAGCGTATATAGTCTCAGCGAAGTTAATTCACTACTCACAATTCACAGCTCACAGTTCTCTGTGTTCACAACTCACAACTTACCACTACGCATTCTACCGTTGTTTGCTTATATACTATTTGTAACGAATGTTCTAGTAAGATAATTACGTAAAAATCATCATTACAATCTAGCTAATTTTAGTACCCTAGAACGTTCTCGTAAAGTCCATTAGTTTCTAGAAGCTGAATCATTCTGAGGCTAATTTCGAAAGCGAGGCTACATGGTTACAATTATGATTAGGCCTAAATGGCGATCTACAAATAAGCGATAGCTGATTATGCTAAAATTCAAAGGATTAAAGCTAAGTTACTAACGTTTCTAGATTGTTCGCATGCCTTGAATGTTCTGGAATCTTCTCGAATTCTCGACAATATATAAGATTTATAAAGTAAAAATTGGTAAACATATGCATCTCAACATGATAAAAACGATTAAATATAGGGGAAATCCAGAAAATGCATCTAATAGCTATTTTTAGAACACCTTAGTTGGACCAAGACCCTTACTTTATTAAACATTCTTGCAGTAGAAGCTAATACTAAAGTAAAACTGGCAAATTTATTCATTTCAAAACGGTAAAGCGATGAAATATAAAGGCGTTCTTGAAAATGCATTAAAGGGCAATTGCTAGACCATGCGGGTCGCACCCAGACCCTTATTCCTTAAAACGATCATATAGAAACATTTTCCTTATTTTACCTCTCAAATGGTTACCTATATAGAAGCAACACTGTCAACAAGTTAATAGTTTTTACAATGCAGTTACTTTCATCAAAATCTTTATATGGTTCAAAAAAACTGTTTACCTTCTAGCAGTCACCATTACATTTGCATAATGCAGTGCAGGGTAGTGCTGCTCTCTGGCAGGAGCATCGTCCACCACACCTCTGATTACATGAGCATTTTATCACCTCTTGGCATGCTCTTGATGCTTCGGGTAGTAAACTCCAGACAGGCTCTCCATGCAATCACTTAACCCCAGTCCAAAAGGCTTCAATAAAATGTTAATACGCACAGTGGACACAGACGTAGTTGTTTTGGCGATATCAGTGTATCAATTTTAAATGTTTTTACCCTGTTGATTGCCCTTTCAACATGAATGCGAAGGTTTGCAACTTCTTTTGTTGTTTTGCATTCATTTGCGTCATCTGTGACTTGGCAAGAGCGCCAGGGGGGATACTCAGAGTGCAATAATGGTGCAGAAGATCTTCTTTGATCTGAAAACCCCGATCCGCCATGATTTCATCTCCATACTCCAGCTTATTGTAAAATGTACTGTTCTGGCAAATATACTGATCAGAAGTTCTTCCACCATAACAGTCTGATAAGAACATGATGTAGCCGGTTGGCGATTTGGCAATCAAGAACTTCACCGTATACACCTTTTCATTATCCGCGGCCTTGCTTTTGCAAGGAAGTCTCGGAGGAGATATGGGGTGAAAGATTTTTCACCGCGTCCTTCGCGACAACGTGTTTAAGTGATTTGTGAGGGAGAAGTTGTGTTGCTGATAAAACCTTGTAGATATACTCGTATTTCTTCAAGTTTATTCATTCGATATATTATTCTGCGTAGTCTGTTATCAAGGGAACAGTTTTCTTAAAAACTTCAAACAAGTACTTTGCTCTGGCAGGCTACGCTACGTAATATCAGTGTTGCAGATTCCTTCTGCGAAATTTTGTTTGGGTTCATTATTTATTTTATTTATTATTCCTTTATTTACACTGTTGGCATGAAAAATAGCTAAAATGTACAGTAAAAATTTACAATACAGCTAATAAAAGCCAACCATTTATAAATTTGATAAAAGAGTATAAAACTAGTAACAATGTAATAATTGAAAGAAGGTAAAACTCTAAAAACACTATCTATAAAAGTCCTAGCGTTCGGATAAACGTCTGGCAGAGTCTACAGCCGCACTGTATGCCGTTCCATGTTTTGATTTTTTTCTTAAATTGGAGTAACGAAGACGAATTCTTGATGAACGGGGGAAGGCTTTGCCATAATTGTGGTCCTCTACATCTTAGGGTTTCTGTTCCACAAGACACTGTTCTTACTAAAGGAATCGAAAATTCATTGTTGTTTCTAAGTGCATAGTGGCTTTGACGAGACGGAAAAATTTCTTTCATAAAAGGGGGGCTCAATCCATGCTTACTTTTGTACATTTCGATCAAAAGTACTTTTAAGTTATTTTCATGTACAGTAATAGTACCGTCTTTTTCCAAAAGCGTTTGAAAGCTAGATTCGTGATCTCTATATGTGATTCTAAGTGCTTGTTCATGAAGTTTGTTGATCATGTTATTCAATTTTCTGGAGTGAAACATCCATGCTAGAGGGCAGTATTGAAATTGACTATTTATAAATGCTCTCATTAGTAACCTAAGTTTGTGTTGGTCCATAAAATTTCGTACACGGGATAGTGCATAGATTTTATTGCTTACTTTTTGACACAGTTTGCTAATGTGTTGTTCAAAGGTAAGTCTATCATCAATAAGGACACCAAGTAGTTTTTCTTCACTGCTACTTTTTATGGTAGTATTAACAATACGAATAGAAGTCGGTTCATCTGTTTTATCACCTAAGGTCATCAGATGACATTTTTCTTCATTGAGTTTCATGTAATTTTCAGAAAACCATTTGTTTGCTCTGACCGAGTCATTTTCTAACTTGACAATTGCATCATGCATGTTATCATCACAAACAAATAAGGTGGTATCATCAGCATAGTTACAGATATCCGTTTCCTCAATGTTAAGAAAAAAGTCATTTATGAATATGTTGAAGAAAAGTGGGCCAAGAACAGAGCCCTGTGGAACGCCTAAGATAAGCTTTTTCCATGAACTAAGGGAACCATTAATCTTAACTCTTTGTTGTCTATTTGTTAAATAATCATTTACAAGTGTTAAAGCCCCATAGTTAAGTCCATATGCTTCTAATTTAGCAATCAGAAGGTCATGTTTTAAACAGTCGAAAGCTTTGGACAAATCCATCAAAACAGCTCCAACTTTTCCTCCGTTATCAAGACATATTTTCCATTTTCCCAACAATCGGACTAAAGCTTGTTGAGTATTGTAGCCCTTACGAAAGCCGCAAAGTAAATTGGACAGATAGGTTGAAATGTATTCGGTTAATTGTTTTTCCAAGAGCCTTTCAAACACTTTAAATACCGTTGGTAAAACACTGATGGGTCTATAATTTTCTTTCTTTGTGGTTTCATCTTTCTTATGTAGCGCAGAGACACACTTAAGCTCATCTGGGAATTGCGAATTTATTATACAGTTATTAAATATTTCAAGTAGGGGATCTGCGCATATATCTGAGTTTTCTTTAAGGACTTTAGGAGGTATGTTTTTGAAAGTGGTAGCTTTTTTGGTATTAAGGTTTCTTATTTCATTTTCGATTTCAATTTTTGTGACCGCCCTAAACGTAAATGTGCCTACATTTGGAAAGTGATTCTTGATTTGTTTAATGCTTGGATGGTTTGAATATTTTTCTACTGCTTTTAAAGTCATGTCTGATATGCAATCTGTTGATTTTATGTTTTCCGCATGTTCATTTATGTCAACGGAATCGGTTATTGTTACAAAAAACTGATTTAAGATTTCTGCTGTTTCATTTTCTTTAGAAATAATATTTTCATTTTCAATCAGAATTATTTTCTTGTTCTGTCGGCATTTTCTGAAAAAGCAGGTTTTATAGTTTTCCAAAATTTTTTGTTGTCTGTGATTAGGTTAGTGTCTAAGTTATTGAAGAAATCTTTTTCTGTTGACCTAAGTAGTTTGACACACAGGTTTCTCTGTGTGCGGTAATTATTCCAGTTCTCAGGTGTTTTACTTTTGTTATATCGATTGCGTAGTTTCGAGCGAACCATGATGGCCTTGCGTAGGTTCTTGGTCATAAATGGAGCATTGTTTGCACGGACATATTTTTTTTTCATAGGAGCATGTTTTCCTAGCACCTTGTCAAATATTTTTTGAAAGTCGTGATATTCATAATTGTTATTGTTTTCCAACATCACTTCCAGCTCTTTTTGTAGATCTTGCCTAAAGTTTGTATTGTCATAGCGTTTGTAATCTCTATATTGAACGATGGTTGGTCCTTCTTTTTGGTATTTTGACTAAAAAACTGTGACGATCATTTTATGGAAATCTGAAAGGCCTGTTTCTATGGTTGTAGTGGTTTGAATACATCTGGCATGATTAGTTAAAATAAGGTCAATAAATCTTGGGGTGGAAGATTTAAAACACGTAGGCTCTTTTACCATGTTCTTTAAGCAATAAAGGTCTAAAAATTTTTTGACTTGTTCGTCAGTTATAAAAGCATTGAAATCACCGAGAAACATAAAGTTTTCTTAAAATTCACTGTAATTATCAAGGGCTTTACCTAAGACATCAAAAAGCAAATCTTATGCTTGGCTAGGTGGACGATAGACACTAAACAGTACCCGCTTCTTTTTGTTTAAATTAACTTCTAGACTTAGGCATTCTATACCATCTGGAAACGAAAACGAACTGAGCTGGTGAGCAGTTATTCCATTACGAACATATACTAATATTCCCCCACCATTTTGATTTCTGTCTAATCGAAGGGGAGTAGAATATCCATCAATTACAAATTGCTGATTCGGAAAAGAAGAATCTTTTTTTATTTCAGCAATCATCAAAATATCTAAAATTTGCGAGTTTATTTCAGTCAGTGCCCCCAGTTTATTCCTAATTGAGTTAATATTCAAATATCCAACGATAAGGCGGTTGAGATTTCTCAAACGAAGTGATTTTAAGGCTGTTGTAGCATCTAAATCTGCATCTATATCTAAACTTACGGGGTCTAAGACTTCATAACTTTCAGAAGAAATTGGGGGAGCGTTATTATTGCAAAATTGATTATTTTGTCAAAATCCTAAATGATATAAAAAGTTATTTGCAAGAGTGCGAGTGCCTTCATGGTTAAGGTGTAGATTACTTCTATTGAGGTGGCAATTTGGGTTTATATTATCATTGTTAATAAAAGTCAGATTAGCATCACGGCATTTTTTAACTAAAGCTTAGGTTAGTTTTTTCTACCTTGTCGTTCCAAGAATCTCCTCTTTGCACCAAACCTGAAAAATATATTTTAGTCCTATTGTTCTTTATTCCTGTTGCTAGTTCAATTATTTCATCAGCTATTTCTTCTGGGGTGCTGTTGCTTCTGATGTCGTTGGTCCCACAATGTAGAATTATCGCTTTGGGATCTCTTTCGTGGTGGGTATTGCGTGGCTATTCATGTAGTCAGTTGTGGCCCCAGGAAAACTTTTTACTATGATTCTTTCTTTTTTTCCAGTTGCTTCTGTCATCTTATGGCTCTGTATACTTTTTATGATAGAATCACCGATTATTTCGATATTTTCGTTGTTGTTTTGTCTTGATGGGTATGAGTGATTCACTGGAGAATATTGTTTTCTTTTTATTTTGTCAAAATCGTTCGAGTGAGATTCATTTGCATGTGGACGGCCTATCTTGTTATTTCTGATGTTGTCTGTTGATTCTTTTCCTTGCAACGCCAGAGGAGTAAATCTATTGGTATTTCTTGTATTCATTCTTGCCACATGTCGTCGTTTAGGGAATATAAATCCTTCGTCGCATGCAGTTTCACTTCGATTTTCAGCTAAACTTTGTGGTGAATTTTCAGAAGGCTCCTCTGTTTCAATATTTTCGATGCTGCTTATTAGTATTTCTTTCCTTCTCAGTTCGTTTCTTAGGGATTCGTTTTCTTTTTTTAAGAGCATTATTTCCTCCTCCAAGTCTCTCTGCTTGCTGGTATTATCAAACCTGTTTCGATTCTCAACTGCTATTTTGAGGGTCGTTATTTCTTTTCTTAGGTCGTTAAAAACATCATATGTCACATACCTGAAGTTTTGGCTCGGGGTATTGCTTTCACATACTGCACGATTTTCTGCATCCAAGACAAAATATGAGGCTTCGCCATTTTTCCCTCTATTTTCAATGCGTTTTGTGTTCTCTAGTTTTGTAAGAGTTTCGGCAACAACCGCTTCTTCGATGCCAATATTTTTCTTTTCTAAGAACAAATTGATCGACTCTCCATTGGGTATCTTTTTCTTTTTACTTCGAATAGTTTCGATTGCTTGAATAATTTCCTTTTCGACATTCATCTTCTTGGTACAGCAAGGGTGTGTCCAGTCCAGACAGGAAGACTTACTTGGTAGGCCTAGTCTGCACGCTTTCTTCAAATTGCAGATAAATAACCAGCGGAATACGTATTATATAAAATCGAAAATTGATCTAAGAACAAGGATTATAACTTTAGAAATATAAATATGAAGGAAAGAATTGATATATCATAAAAATCGAAAATAACTTAGACCTCAGTGTCAGTGCGTCCGCCTGCCAGTGGCACATCATATGACATGAAATATGGTCAACGGAGCGTGTGCAGTTGTATCTTGTACGAATAGCAAGTACACATTGAAGAAATGGAGAAAGAAGGAATGTATGGTGCATGCTGGAATGATAAATGAGAATTGTCCATGCGATCCACCTTTTGGATCGCAGGTTGTGGGATGCCATGAGGAGCTAACCTCCCCGGACTCTAGCGAAAGTTCAGAAGGCTGAAAGTTAAAAGGCAGCAAGTAATGTAACAAAATGTTTATATGACCTGTCTGAACTTGCAATTCTATATTACATGCAAAATTACTGCTTGGCAAGCTCAAAAATCTTCCCACATCCCACAGAAAACTCCAAAACTTCAATTTCAAATTTCCTACATCAACAACAAATAGACTATCTCACTAAATGTCGACTTTTTGTGTTCAAACTCTGACTTTTTAAAAGAACACAAACAAACTTTAGGGCTTTGACTTTCATAGGGTACTGTAGGCCTATAGGCTCTACGAGATTTTTTTCATTGCGTTGCGGACACAGTGCTTTAAAATTTTTCAACTGTGCAATATCAGTAGAAAAATTTTGACGAAACAGCAAAACACAATTCTTACCCTGGCGATTTGTGGAGCTATCAAAGCAAAAACTCTTCTTGAAACCCGAAAAATATCGGTAAGATTCCAAAATGAATCAGTTTTGTTTGACCCCTGAGAAATGTTTTTTAGAGACAACAAAAGAGTCAGGATGCGTGATAAATCTTGAGATTATTCGTGGAATCAACAGCAGAAATAATGTCCAACTTGCTGCAGAAAGTTTCGGAGAATTTTACAGCAAGACTTTTGAGTAAAAATCGAGTAAATTTTGAATGTTTCCTCCATTTGAAACACTGAGTAATTTTAGTTCCAATTTCAGCTAATGTCAACATTAACTGAGCAATTAGGAGAAAAACTTCCGCAGGACAAAAGAATCACTGTGCATGCAGTGAAGGGAACACAATAGATGGCCGCCATCAAAATCAAAACTTTTTCGAGCCGAGAGAAAATCGAAATTTTTACCAACTTATAGGTTTCAAAAGTCTTAGCAAAATCTTTAAACAGTGTCCGGCAAGAAACAGGATCTATTAAAGAAAAAAAGCGCATCTTTAGGTGGCCCAGGGAAAAAGGCTTTCTTGTGTAATCGAACAATAGGCCATAACAATGGGGCAAGCCAATTTGCATATAGGAATATTAGTAATAGAGATTTACCTTGACACCCGCGATGCGGGTGAGTTTTTTCCTTGACACCCGCGATGCGGGTGAATATTAGTACCAGTTTTGCCTTGGAAAGACAAGTTACCACTCAGCTGCCTTTTAACTTGCAGCCTTCTGAACTTTCGCTAGAGTCCGGGGAGGTTGTGGGATGCAATGGGGAGCTACCCTCCCCGGACTCTAGCAAAAGTTCAGAAGGCTGCAAGTCAAAAGGCAGCTGAGTGGTATCTTGTCTTTCCATGGCTAAACTGGTACTAACATTCACCCGCATCGCGGGTGTCAAGGTAAAAAGCTCGCCCGCATCGCGGACGTCAAGTTAAAAAGCTAGTTTACTTGTAATGGTAAACACATAAGAGACTTGATAAAAGGGTATTAAACTGTGGACAAAAAAAGCACATTATCATCATCATCGTCATCATAGTTATCATCGCTGTCAAAATAATCATTATCGCCATCATCAACTATAACATTATAATCACCATTAGAATCATCCTCATCATCATCATCATCATTACCATCATCATTACCATCATCATAATCATCATCATAATCATCAGCATAATCATCAGCATAATCATAATCATAATCATCATCAGATCATCATCATCATCATCATAATCATCATTATAATATGAAAGCTGAAGGTCAAATATAAGCCAAGTTTTATAAAAAACCTTGGGTGGGATAGTGAGCCAATGAGTCACGGAGGTTAAGGGTATCTCTGACTGTTTTTCATCCACTTGAATTATAATGCAACGTTTCTATGCCCTGTCTGCACTCGAAAATCCTATCATTAACAGCCTAAATAAAAGTCAAACAGTTCGATGGTAAATGCTTAATGAAATTTTTTGCCACCAAATTTCCAGATGTACTGAGAATATTCCAAGCGCTTTTGTGTCAACATAAGACGCAAAATTAGTAGTATTATTGCTGCGAAAGTTAGAAAATTCTATCCCTATCTCATCGCAGACTTCAATATAAATGTCCTTCATGAACAATAAATATCTCAGTCTCACTATATCGGAACGATTTTCAATCTGTGTGTTTGTGCTTTGAATTTTCAAAGCAACATTCAACTTGAAACCCGAAAAACTTATGGCCTCTTAGTAGTGTTTCATATGCATTGAAACAGTAAAACACAAAGTTTAGCGTGGCGATTTATGGAAATAATCAAAGCAAGAACTTTTCTTGAAAACGGAAAGAATATGAGTGAAATTTCAAAATGAATTACAGTCTCTTACTGTCCTTTGACGTCCTTTGACCCCTGAAAACGCAAAAACGTACTTACCAAAAACGCGAAACAACCCAAAATTGCCCAAAACCAGCCAAAAGCACTCAAAACGAACCATAACCTGATGAAAATTACCCAAAACCACCCAGAAATGTCTAATTCACCTGGAATCATCTATTAAGTTGCATAAAATCGTTGAAAACTCACCAGAAACTCTCAAGTTCTTTGAAATGTCATTCTTAACTCTTAAAATTCTACTTTCGTCTTGGGACTTTTGTTGACATTGTTGGGTTTCCCAGCATTCCCAGCGCCTACGCAACTAGGAAGCTTATTTTTATTAATCCCTTTTTCCTTTCGCTTAGCTTATTCATTCTTATTTACGTCAGAGTCTCTATATCAAAGCGAGACGAGGAAATGTCTTGAGTTACTTAAGAGTTAGTCAGAGCCACAACCTTAACTACGTAGTAATAATTCTTGATTTTCATTGGTCAAATTATATTTACGTATTTTGAATCTGTAACGTGGATTGGTCGATAAATTTGTATTTCCTTGTAGGATTGTATAATTATAAGAGACTCATTTTGTCAGGAGGCTTTTCAATGTGAACTGGATCTCGCAATGTATCGTTAGTTTAAGTTTTAGTTATTACAAGTTACATATAAAATTCAATTGGAGTCTTTCTTTCGACGTTTCTCTCGGTCACTCGCAATCAAAGAATCAGGGAGAATTGATATTCTCAACATTTGGTCCACCGGAATCGGATGCGTAGCGACTTTTAGGGAAAATGGAAGACATTTCGAAAGAAAAGAGAATTAGAGGAGGACATCGGGCATATGTAACGAAGCTTCTAACTCAACTTGGAGACACGACGGATGAGATAACACTGCGAGAAATTGAGGAACAGCTTGAGGAAAAACGACACGTTTTAAAGAGATTGGACGAGCAGATCCTGGAGAAGATTTCAGAGATCGATGGAGATGAAGGAGATTCATGTAATACGGAAATTGACGAAGCTGGCGTATTTCAAAGAAAGATAACGGGGGGCTTGATAAAGATACAAGAGTTAATCACGAAGAAAAACAGCGTCTTACGACCAGCGATGATGGAAATGCCAAGCCTTCAAAGACAAAATTCGCTCTTGTCAGTGGACAGTCTGGAAAGTTCGGCATCGGGATCTACATCAAGGTTCAAGAAAGTGAGAGCCAAGCTGCCAAAACTGGAATTGAAGAAGTTTTCTGGTCGCTCAATCGATTGGCCTGAATTCTGGGATGCCTTTAAAAGTTCAGTGCATGAAAACGAAGAAATTTCTGAGGTAGACAAATTTTCTTATTTGAAACATTATCTAGAAGAGCCAGCTAAGAAGGTCATTTCAGGGTTTTCATTGACAGAACTAAATTACGGAAAAGCCCTAGATCTTTTGAAGACAAGATTTGCCAAGCCGACCGCAATAAGGAGAGCCCATATCAATGAGCTTATAAACGCTCAGCCCGTTTACAGTGATAGGAACCTTGGTAGACTTCGAGAATTAAATGACTTGATTGAAACTCACTATAGAGCACTTCAGGCATTGGAAATAGACGAAGAATCCTATTCAGAGATAGTTGTGCCAGTGCTTTTAGACAAGATTCCCGAAGGAGTGAGACTTAGTATGACAAGAGGGTCTAAGACTAAGCATCAAGAGTGGACAATGAAGGAAATGTTACACGCCCTTACAGAAGAATTAGAGCTACGAGAAGATCAAATTGCGTCATTCAAAATTGGAAACGGAAATTCGTCAATGAAACGGGAGCAAAAGGAGGCGGAAGAATCAAGACCGAGGTCACAAAGAAGACCGCAGACAGCAAGCGCTTTGTTGACAAACCAAGATGGCGATCGACAGAGGATGAAGAAATGCGTGTTTTGCAATGGAAACCATGAAGAAGATAGCTGCGAAACTGTGAAGACAAGGGAAGAGCGTAAGAATTTGATTTTCAAACAGGGACGTTGTTTAATTTGTTTTAATAAAGGTCATAGGGCCTTTCAGTGCCGCAATAAAACCCTATGTGTTGAATGTAAACGTAAACATCACGTCTCAATTTGCGATAAAAAGGATATTAGTCCAGTCATAGCAGTAGATTCGAATTCTAGCATAAGTAATCAGGCTAAGGAAGGCAATTCTTCTACAGGTAGTAACACCATTAATGCTACTTCGTGTATAAGTAATGTAGAACACGGGGGGAGGGCTGTATTGCAAACTGCTCTGGCTTTAGCGAAAGGAGATAAGGGTTATGCTAAGGTTCGCGTTCTTTTTGACTCAGGTAGTCATAAGACGTTCGTTACGCGCCAAGTAGCTGATTGCCTGTCGCTGCAGCCACTGAGAGAAGAGAATTTGGGCATTAGAACGTTTGGTCGCTCGAATGCGGATGAGAAGATGAGAGAAGTGGTGCGAATCGAGTTAGAGTCGACTGAGAGAAAGAAAGTTGGAATGGTAGAAGCCTTTATTGTTGATAAAATCTCTCATGTAGCTAATGAGCACTTAGAATTGATAAAAAATGATTATGAGCATTTGAAAGGAATTTGGTTCTCAGATGTTTGTAGGTCTGAAGATATACTAGAGATTGACATCCTGCTTGGAACAGATTTCCTGCATGAATTCCAAGATGGACAAGTGATGAGAGGAAGACCTGGAGAACCTGTGGCAATAAGAACCAAATTTGGATGGGTTTTGTCAGGACCTCTAAGAGGTAAGAGTTTAAACTCTTCTGAACAAGTTAGTGTAAACTTTGTTTCATCTGATAAGTCCAATTCATTACATGCCAATAAATCTGTGCCAATGGATGATGAATTGAGGAAGATGTGGGATTTGGAAACCCTGGGAATCCATAAGGAAAACGAAGTCCATGAAGATTTTCTTGATAACGTTAGTTTCACAGGTAGCAGGTATTCGGTTCAATTACCTTGGAAGGTTGGACATGCGCCCTTGCCCACGAACTATTCACTGAGTATGGCAAGATTGAAAGGCCAGATGCGAAGATTAAGAGAGCAACCAGAAGTCCTTAAGAACTATGACAGCATCATCAGGGAGCAGTTAGATGCAGACATGGTAGAGCAAGTGTATGAGCTTGAAACTTGCAACAAGACTTGTTATCTCCCTCATCAAGCAGTCATACGGAAAGATGCAGAAACAACAAAGGTGCGAGTGGTTTATGATGCCTCTGCAAAGGAAGGTAAGCATGGAATTTCTCTTAATGATTGCTTACATGTTGGGCCATCCCTAACACCTTTATTGTTTGAAATATTACTGAGATTTAGGGAAAATAATGTCGCTGTTATCGCTGATATTGAGAAAGCATTTCTCAATGTAGAAGTCCAACCAGAGGATCGGGATTGCCTACGTTTTTTATGGGTTGATAACATAGAAGATAAGGATCCTTCAGTTAATGTTTACAGATTTAAGAGGGTAGTTTTGGTGTGAATTGTTCCCCATTTCTTCTCAATGCAGTGCTTAGGCATCATATAAGTTTGTACAATGAAACAGACCCAGATCTTGCTGAAAAACTTGGTAAGAGCTTTTATGTAGATGATCTTGTGACTGGGAGCAAGGATGTGGAGGAAGGAAGAAAGCTCTTTCAGACTGCAAGGACTTATATGAAGGCTGGTGGATTTAACCTTAGGAAATGGAAGTCTAATGACCTAAAACTAAGTAAGGAATTCCAAATGGATAACGGAACAATAGAAAAGGAATCTGTGTCGGAAAGTGACAGTACTTATGCTAAGGAGATGCTAGGTGTTGAAACAGCAGATAGGAAGACCAAGGTGCTAGGACTAGCATGGGATATGGATAAGGATACAATAGAATTCAATTTTAACAAGATTACAGAGACCATTGATAAATCAAAAGTAACTAAGAGACTTGTTTTAAGCACCATAGCAAGATTCTTTGACCCCTTGGGATTGATTTGCCCCATTATCGTAGAATTAAAGATTCTATTTCAGGAGCTTTGTTGCTTGAAGATTTCTTGGGATGATGAGATTCCTGAAGACAAGGAACTGCGGTGGCAGAAACTAATCAATGAATTGAGGAATGTGCAAACAGTTTCTATTCCCAGATGCCTCTACAAGCAAGTTTCAGGTGAAGTGAAAAATTGTTATCTTCATGGGTTTGCCGATGCCAGCAAATCTGCATATAGCTCTATGATCTATCTTGTGTATGAAATCAACGATAGGATACATTCTAGTCTCATTTGTGCAAAATCAAGGGTTGCCCCCTTAAAGGAATTGTCTATCCCTAGGCTTGAGCTGATGGCTGCTCGCATATTATCAACCTTAATGGATACAGTGTACAAAGCATTAAGCCGGCAAGTTAAGATTGAAGGTTGTAGATACTGGTCAGACTCAAAACTGTGCTTTGCTGGATAAATAATAATGCACAATGGAAGCAATTTGTGCAACACAGGGTAAACGAAATCTTGCAGTTGACAAATAAGGAGGATTGGGCCCATTGTGCAGGCATTTGCAACCCAGCAGACATAGGTTCAAGAGGGGTCCCAGCTAGTGTTCTTGTTGACAGTTCATTGTGGTGGGAAGGTCCCAAATGGTTAGTACTGGGAAAGGAACATTGGCCAAATAGATCACTTTGCTTTGATTCACAGGAAGCTGATAAAGAAAAGAAGAAAACGGTAAACACTTTAATTGCAAACGTGGAACAAAAACAAGGGGTATCAGCTATCATTGATATTAATCGGTTTAGCAGCTTAGGAAAACTGATAAATGTGACATCATATGTTATGCGATTTATTAAGAACCTTAGGAGTGATGGGCAGGATAGAACGTACGGAACCTTGAAAATTACTGAGATTAGGAATGCGGAATGCGAATGGATCAAGGACAGACAGCAGAATCTGCGAAAGATGAAGGAGTTTAATTCGCTTAAGGTTCAACTTGGACTTGTCGAAGAAAATAAATTGTTGATATGCAAGGGTAGATTAGGAAATTCCGAATTGGAAGCGCAATCTATGTACCCGATAATCTTACCGAGAGATGATGCATTTACTAAGTTTCTTGTGCTTGATTGTCATAAACGAGTGGGACATTTGGGAGTTAAGAGTACCTTGGCAGAGCTTCGTACTAGGTTTTGGATTCCCAAAGGAAGGCAGTACGTGAAGAAGATATTGAGTAAATGTTTACAGTGTATTCGTGATCGATGTAAACCCTATAGCAGGCCGCCAGAAGCCTCTTTACCGGCATTTAGGGTTAAGGACGTTCCACCGTTCACTAACGTTGGAATCGATTTTGCAGGACCATTGTTCCATAAAGCAAAATCGGGTGATATGGAGAAATGTTACATCGTGCTTTACACATGCTGCACATCTAGAGCAATACATCTAGATTTAGTCACTGATCTTACTGGACCGACATTTCTTAGGAGTTTTAGACGGTTTACAGCTCGACTAGGAACGCCATCGCTTATAAATACAGACAATGCAAAAACGTTTAAGTTTTCAGCTAAATTCCTAGATTCTCTTGCAGGTGATCAATCTTTTTTAGCTTTCTTGCAGGACAGGAGAATCAAATGGAGGTTCAACATGGAGAGAGCACCCTGGTGGGGAGGGTACTTTGAAAGGCTTGTTGGGACAGTGAAACGATGCCTTAGAAAAGTCCTGGGAAATGCACGCCTCATCTTAGATGAGCTTAATACCATCTTACTCGAAATCGAGAGGATTATTAACAGTAGACCGTTGACTTATCTTTATGATGAAATTGATTGTGAACCTTTAACACCCTCTCATCTGCTCTTTGGTAGGAAATTACCCATGTTAGCTCAGAATTTAGACTTTGATGTTGATTTAATTGATGAAGATACACCATCTCACACAAAGAGATTTTGGTATCTTGTGCGGAAGCTTGACCATTTTAGGTCTCGTTGGAAACGTGAATACTTGGTTGATCTTAGAGAATTTCATAGAAGCAAGACTACTGGAGACGTGCAGATTGAAAATGGGGATGCTGTGTTGGTGAAGGATGATAGTCTAAAGAAACATCATTGGAGGATGGGTGTTGTGCAGCAGTTGATCAAGGGGAAGGATGGTGTGGTCAGAGGAGCAGCGGTGCGTATTTGTACCAAGGGTAAGAGAGACATTTTAAATAGACCTCTTCAGAAACTTGTACCTCTTGAATTTAACGATAAGGTTAAAGAGAGTGATAAGGAGAGTACTCGAGAGGAGACTGAGAGTTCGAAGGAACGTGAGGAGGAGAACGTGTCAGGTCGGGAGAGAGTGCCCAAGCGCGCCGCAGCTAAGGACGCCCGCTGGAAAACGCGCCTTGTGCTGGACTCATGCTGAGTCAGCGGGGGGAGAATGTTGGGTTTCCCAGCATTCCCAGCGCCTACGCAACTAGGAAGCTTATTTTTATTAATCCCTTTTTCCTTTCGCTTAGCTTATTCATTCTTATTTACGTCAGAGTCTCTATATCAAAGCGAGACGAGGAAATGTCTTGAGTTACTTAAGAGTTAGTCAGAGCCACAACCTTAACTACGTAGTAATAATTCTTGATTTTCATTGGTCAAATTATATTTACGTATTTTGAATCTGTAACGTGGATTGGTCGATAAATTTGTATTTCCTTGTAGGATTGTATAATTATAAGAGACTCATTTTGTCAGGAGGCTTTTCAATGTGAACTGGATCTCGCAATGTATCGTTAGTTTAAGTTTTAGTTATTACAAGTTACATATAAAATTCAATTGGAGTCTTTCTTTCGACGTTTCTCTCGGTCACTTGCAATCAAAGAATCAGGGAGAATTGATATTCTCAACATACATAAAAAGACTTTTTTGTTCACAACAGTACTGTAGTATTGTATTTGAGCGTGAAGTTGAGAGATAAGACACAATCGCACGCTGCCAATAAATATACCATTAGGAAAGGTATCCATTGTCTGGAAAGCGTGTTTCGTTTTCATATCTCAAGATATCTTGCAAGAAAGACTACATCACAACTAAATAGTAGTAATGTAATCGTAAAGGCTCTGCTACGACAAAAATGTCACAATTTGTGTTTATTGTCGTGCGATAATCGCGCGAAAAGAAATTCTCACGTCTCACGACTGTGCGATAATCGTACGACAGTTAAGATTTTATGTGAAATCCAGGCTTTTAAATCCGCAAGTGATTGAATAAACCCCTGAGAGTTGCACGCAAAAGATTTTTTCTGAAAATAAGTAACAAAGCGCATTGTTCACGTTATTGGCCCAAAGGAAAAGATAATTTACTACATTGCGATGATAGTCAGCTAGAGCCTAGAATCTGAGTATTTTGAGGGTCTTCTAGCCCCTAATTAATGAAAATAACTATTTTTGGATATTGTTAGGTGGTTTAAGGTTGCTTTAATCCGATTATTGGTCGTTTTGGGTGATTTTGGCTGGTTTTGGGTCGCTTCGAGTGGTTCCGTGTTTTAGTAAGCACGACAAATTACCGCAGGACAAAAGAATCAATGATTCACTGTGCGTGTAGTGAAAAGAACATAATAGATGGCCGCCATCAAAATCAAAACTTATTTGAGCCGAGAGAAAATCGAAATTTTAACCAACTTCAAGGTTTCAAAACGCTAAGCAAAATCTTTAAACAGTGTCCGGCCAGAAACGGGATCGATTAAAAAAAAATTGCATGTCTAGGTGGCCCAGGGAAAAAGCCTTTCTTGTGTAATCGAACAACGGGCCATAACAATTGGCCAACCTGATTTGCATAACTGAATATTAGTAATATAGGATGCTAACGATATGTTAAATTCAGATATCACTTTAGATGAAGTTAAAACAATGATTGTTAGACTTAATAAAGGAGATTAAATGAATCTTTCTTGATTGTTTTTACTAGACTATTCAACAAAATTTTTAATTCCGGAAAATTTCCAGAGCAGTGGGCAGTTGGCATAATTGTACTTCTTTTTAAAGGTGGTGATAAGTCAGATCTAGATAATTATAGGGGTATAACTCTTCTTAGCATCTTTGGTAAATTATTTTTAGGTATTCTTTTGCAAAGACTAAATCTATTTCTAGATTACTTTGATACTCTTGATGAAAACCAAATTGCTTACAGAAAAGGTCATCAAACATCAGACCATCTGTTTTCTCTTCATACTATGATTCAACACTCTTTTCGTCATAATAATAGTTTATATGTTTGTTTCGTCGATTTTAGGAAGGCTTTTGATTCAGTTCCTCATTTGTTGTTCTTGAATAAACTGTTTGCTAATGGAATTTCGGTTAAATTTTTGAAAATAATCTTGATGTTATACTCTAAAGTAAAGTCCTGTGCTCGTGCTAATGACGGTTTAACTGAATTCTTTAGCTGTGCCCGTGGTGTGCGTCAAGGTTGCATTCTAAGTCCAATGTTGTTTGCTTTGTTTCTTAATGATTTAAATGAAAAAATTAACTCTAAGTCGAGTGGAGTGAAAATCGGAAATGAAACATTCAGTTCTCTTTTGTATGCGGATGATTTAGTTCTCCTTGCCGAATCAGCTGAGGATTTACAAAATCAACTTGATGCTCTGAACACTTTTACATAAGATATTCAAATGGAAGTCAATGTTAAAAAACTAAGGTAATGGTTCTTAAAAAAAAACAAACGAAAAAGTAACAATCAATCAAATTGGCATCTCGGCTCAAAAGAAATAAAAGAATGCAATTCTTATAAATACCTGGGTGTTACAATCAAATCAAATGGACCTTTTAGTGAACATGTTGATGTAATAAAAGAAAAGGCTAGTAAAGCACTCATCAACAAATGTAAAGAATTTGATCCCTTACAACCGAGTTATTTCTTTATCTTTTGAGCAAACTATTGTCCCCATTCTAAATTATGCATCAGAAATTCGGGGGTTTGAAGAACATGTTAATGTAGAACGTTTGCATCTGTCAGCCTGTAAATATATATTGGGAGTTAAATCAACAACGAACACCCAAGCAATCTACGCTGAACTTGGTAGGGTCTCTCTTCAAATGAACAGACATGTCAATATTCTTAAATTTCTTGCTAGGTTAGAATCACTAAACGATTTGGAACCTAACAGATACGTTAGTAAATCTTTTCAATTCCTTTGCAATCATTAAGAATTGGGTGATTTGAATTGGGTCTCTAAAGCACTTAATCTAAGAAATAGGTACGGTACGGTGTTTTGTGGCTATCTGTAAAAGAGGGAACGGGGAATAGATGAACGGAGAATCGGGGAACGGGGAGTCGGGAAATATGACGTCATATTCCCCCTTTTCTCAATCTGTAAAAGGGGGAACGACAACAAATTGTCTTCGCATTCCCCGATTCCCCGGGGAATCTGTAAAAGGGGGAATCTGTAAAAGGGGAAGTGTTGGAGATAATGCCGTTATTGATTCAATTTTAAGGTGGTAAATACCATTGATGATAGCATGTTAAGGTGGCATGCCATGTTAGAAATCCAGACAATGCTGGTTGTTTTATAATTCAATTTGATTCGTTTTCTCTATCGATTCCGTTAAGTCCCTGGGAATCCCCTCTGTCTGAAAAATGATTGCCGGAAATAGCATGTAATTCTAGTCGCTCGTTTGTCTGCTCTGAACTTCAACACGTGTGGCCTTCCCCTGTGTTCTTTCTGTGATGGACTAAGTGCTTTTTGGAAAAGGCTCTGAATAAATCATTCAGAGTCCCAAAAATTAAACCTAAAGACGATTGTTTTGAAACCTTCAAATGGAAAGATGTCGTTTGGGAAGAGGAGATTGGGCGTGGCAGTCTTGCAACAGTTTATTGTGGCACATTTGTCGTGTCGTCATCTCTGGAAACAAGGAGCGTAGTCCTGAAGGTAATCAATTATATAAATGGTTGCGAAAGGGAATCTGAGAAAGAGGCAAAGCTTCGGTTGTTTTATAATTCGATTTGATGTAAAGGTGGCACAGCATTAAAGAATTTAAGGTGGCACACATGTAAGAATTTCTGATAGTGTCCTTCCATTTATTTTTCGACTTTATGTTAAGGAGGTACAGCATGTCAGAAATTCAGGAAACGCCCTTCATGTCAAAATTCAATTTGGTGTAAAGATGGCACGACATGTTAAAATTTCGAACTGTGATTTTTATATCATAGAAAAAGGTAAAAATGCTAAAAAGCTAGAGAAACTGATAGATCACATATTAGTATCGGAAGTACGAATTTCAATACCCTGGGTAAAATTTCAACAGAACTAAAGATTGTCAATAAACATGTTCATATAGATATTTGCTATAAAAATGATGATGTATGTTAATAAAATAATTTCTTCAAACGATCAGACGCCAGATGAAAATGCCCTTCCAAATTCAGACGCTAGCCTTTCAAATTGTGGCTGCTGTAGGTATGAAATGAATTCAAATCGTATTTACAGTCTGCATGTTGCAAAAAATGCCCAAGAGAGTTCGTTACCTTGCTGTCTCCAAATGCTTGAGAAGAAAAGGCTACATATTCCTGCATCAACACTAATCGCAGAGATGTATGTGAGGGCTTTGCCTACCCCCCGTCCCCGTTTTATACACACGTTTTCGAACGCGTGTAGGAAAAACGTGAGGTGAACTTGTAATTTGGAGAGTTAGTTTTTGGAGTCGAAGAAAACAGACATGTTATGTTTACAAAGTTGCGTTTTTATTTGTTATGCCTGTCACATGTAGTTGCTCCTAAAAATTTCACAATGTTATCATGTCGAGCAAGGTTGTGAAGAAGCTTTGCCTCTTTCTTAAATTCCTTTTCGCAACCATTTATATAATTGATTACCTTCAGGACGACGCTCTGTGTTTCCAGAGATTGCCACGCCCAATCTGCTCTTCCCAAACGACATCTTTCCATTGAAGGTTTCAAAACAATCGTCTTTAGGTTTAATTTTTGGGACTCTGAATGATCTATTCAGAGACATTTTTCCAAAAAGCACTTAGTCCATCACAGAAAGAACACATGGGAAGGCCACACGTGTTGAAATTCAGAGCAGACAAACGAGCGACTAGAATTACATGCTATTTCCGGCAATCATTTTTCAGACAGAGGGGATTCCCAGGGACCTAACGGAATCGATAGAGAAAACGAATCAAATTGAATTATAAAACAACCAGCATTGTCTGGATTTCTAACATGGTATGCCACCTTAACATGCTATCATCAATGGTATTTGCCACCTTCAAATTGAATCAATAGCGTCGTTATCTCCAACATTCCCCCTTTTACAGATTCCCCCTTTTACAGATTCCCCCTTTTACAGATTCCCCGGGGAATTGGGGAATGCGAAGACAATTTGTTGTCGTTTCCCCTTTTACAGATTGAGAAAAGGGGGAATATGACGTAATATTCCCCGATTCCCCGTTCCCTGATTCCCTGTTCCTCGATTCCCCGTTCCCCCTTTTACAGATAACCGGTGTTTTGTCGTCTGACAATGCTTTTACTATTAAAACCAAGGTCAGAAACTACTTTGCTAATTTAATAATGTGTAATTTAAATGAAGATTTGAAAGAGAATAAAAAACTCTGCACTTATACTGAATTCAAATCCGTTTTCAAATTTGAAAGATACCTTGATTTAATTAAAGATTTTAAAAGAAGGCAATCTTTATCCAAATTAAGATTGAGTGCCCATAATCTAGAGATTGAAACTGGCAGATTTGGAAAAAACAAAATCCCTAGGTCAGAAAGATATTGTAAACATTGCACCACACTTGGAAACAATATTCTAGGGGATGAGATTCACTTTTTAATGTTGTGCCCTCTTTTTGCAACTGAAAGAAGAGAGTTTCTTGAAAAAGAAGAACAATTGTTTCCCTCTGTTTGTCATTTAAGTACACGAAATAAGTTCATTTGGCTGCTAAGTCAGGAGGATACAACATGCATACAGTTAGTTTCATCCTTTGTTTCAAGAAGCTTTAAAACTAAAACAGAAGATAATTAAACTTTCTCTCGATTTACTCTCATTTTAACATAATAACTTTAGGTTAATTAGTTTTATAAGTTGTTTATGTTGTAGTTTCAGATTTTATTCTATTATGTAACAATAACAGTGCATACTCTTGTTGAATTTATATTTAATTTTTCGTATTTCAGATTTAATTGATTATTTAAATATTTTAGTAACTATGTAATTAGGTAAGAGGCTCACTTGGCCTAGATACCTGAATTATAAAAAAAAATTACTTACATATAAACAGATAGACAATGGTAACAGGGTACAAAGTACAGCACATGACATAACAGCATGACAACACAGATAACAGCACGGCACTACTTTCCTCCCCAACTTAGGAAACTTAAAAGCAAAATAAATACAAGTCAAGTTTAAATGTTCGTTCAATCGACAAGTCCAGTGATATATTCAGCGATTCTTCTTTTCAATCGTCTGATCTAATTCGTCAAGTCCGTATCTTTTTTCTGTGCTGCAGTTTCTTCTTTCGAGTTCTCTACAAGGCTTTCATGTTATCGATTTAATTTCTTCATTTCTTCGTTTAGCCAGAAACGTATTCAGATTCGTCTGTGAATTATCAGTATTCTATATCTTCATATTCTTAGTTTGATTTCGAGTGACTACACCAGCCTCAGCTTCTGTGAGCTGGCTGTTGGGAAAACCCCGCATGCTTGCTTTTACTTATCATGTTTTCTCAGTTATGCATATAGATTTCAGTGTTTTCCTGAGGTTCATCCATTTAAATACTGCAATATAGATTTACTATTCAAAGATTAAATATTTTCTTCCTATTCCTGTGTAGTGGAGTAAATGCGTAATAGCCTCGTATTCAGATTGAGACGAGGAAAATGATTCATGTTATGTTAACTTAGCTATTAAGTTTTGCGTAAAACTATTGTATTAAGGGTTTTGTCATTTCCTGTTATTCTTTCAATTTTGTGTTAGTGTTCTGAGTAAAAACGTAGTGTTGAGATTGCGTTCATGAAATTTTGTGATTTTGTCTGAGGTTTTTTTTGTCTGAAATCGTCTATAAAATTCGACCAAACTAGTAGAGAGTGTGATACTCTCAACATATGGTCCACCGTAACGGATTTGAGTCGAATTTATAGCATGGATAACATCGAAAAAGCAAAAAAGAAACGGAGAACGCAACGTGGGAGTACAAAGAAGTTGTTTAGGAAGATTGAAGGCTTGTTAGAAGCAGAAGACCAAGATCGAAAGAAGCTGAAGCAATGTCTGATCGATCTAAAGGATTGTCAAAGGGCCCTCAAGACAATAGACGAAGAGATTATGGACTTAATGAATGAAGCTGAGGTCGCTGATGAAGACCAAGACACAGAGGCTGACCAAGTAAGTGAGATTAAAGAAAAAGTAACTTACGGTATAGTATGTATTGAGGAAGCCTTAGAGGATTTGGGGAGAGAACCGCAAAGTGTTGGGTCAGTTGAGTCTACCTCAGTAACAGAACATATGCCGTTGGCCGTCAGTATGTTTCCACAGAATTCCGAAGGAAGCGGCATGAATGGGCTATCAAGGAGTGGCTCACAAGAAAGTCTTAACTCTGTCGCTTCGTCAGGACCACAAAGGAGATCATCGAGAAAAGTTAAATTGCCTAAGCTGGAATTGAAAAAATTTGGGGGCCAAAATTGCGGAATGGCAAGAATTCTGGGACGGATTCAAGAGTGCCGCTCAGCTAGAGCAGTAGACAGGTTAAGATTGGGGCCAGTGAGAAAGGAGAGCCTTGGGATAAAGTCATTTGGAAAGAAGGATGCAGAAGTGAAGTTGAGAGATGCTTTAGTTTTTTCTCTAGGAATGTCGGGTGGAGAGAAAAGTGTGCAAGTAGAAGCCTTCGTTGTAGATGATATTGCTAATATCTCTAATATTTATGTTGAGGTTGTCAAGCGCAAGTTTTCACATTTGAATAACATATTTCTCTCAGATGTTAGCAGGTATGAAGGCACCCTGGAAATCGACTGCTTGATAGGTTCAGAATTTTTCTGGGTTTTTCAAGGAGGGGAAGTAATACGAGGGGGGCCTGGTGAACCAGTTGGAGTGAAGACATCAATTGGTTGGGTTTTGTCTAGACCAATCAAGGGTGAGACATTAAATGCTGCCTCAGTGACATGACTTTTAAAAAACATGGCGGGTCGGACGGAAGTGGGCCTAAATTCAGGGTCTGCAAATATGTTCGTTGGACAACTCACTGAAGTAAATCGGAGTATTCTAACCGCTAAAATCTTCAAGTACAAGGTTAGAGGTTTGAAGTAGACAATTAGTTCTTTTGCCCGCAGATTTTTCCAGTGTGTTTCCCTGCAGCGCCCTGACTATTACAGTTGCCGTGAAGATGGTCAATTTTGGTACTTTTTATCAAGAACGTTCTCGAGAAGGGATGAAAGAAGCCGCTTGGGCAAGTTAAGCGTCCCTTGGAGGTGCTTAACCTTGTACAGTCCATTGTTTAACTAATCTGTGCTGTCATCAAAGATTAAAACTTCCCTCTGCAGCAAAACATCTCACGCATTTCCAGAAAAACAAAATGACGGATGAAAAATTTTGAAATTAGTAGTTTATTTTCTCATTTCCTTTTACAGAATGTTTGCAGGGTTTGTTGAAGGGTTTTTGTTTCTCCTATGTTCATATTCATCTTGCTGAAAATTCAGTTTTTTTAAACATAACAAATTTGACGGAGCAGAAGGGCGATACTAACAACGACGAATCAGCAGGGCAATGCCAGCCTCAAACATGTCACCTAAAAGCACTCTAAAGCAGCCATTTTTATAAAGGACATTGAATGTCTTCTAAAATCCTTGTGCAATTTTTGTAACATAAATAAAATATAATAATGAAATAGAAAACCAAAAATCTCGAATGCAGAGAGTATGAAGGCTGTCATCAAATGATTACATTTAAAGTATCCTGCTGCTGTACGTCCCTGGAAAATATAAGCCGGAAAAACAGGGATTCAGAATTGGTCCATTGCTATCCTGCTGTTATGGTCAGGTTTTAAGCGCTCGTGTAGATGCGCCCTATGTATTCAACGCAATCGAAAGAACGACTGATGTGGTGGGTGATGAACATTTCCAAGTCAACGCAGAAGAGCAGAATATGTTTATATATTGCTCGCTGTTAGACTATCGAGTAGTTGGAAAAATTAGCACGCCACTGCTACCCTTCATTCCGTTGAAAATTAACAAGCACGTTGTAAAATTTGTGGAATTTGAAAATTTGTTCTACTATCCATTGTTATACAACGATATCAACGAATTTACTATAAAAGTCTACAACGAGTTGGGAAAAGAGATTCTACAAAACAATTCTACAAAACAAAGATAACATTCTTGCTACACTTTAAAAGAAAACATGTATGATTTCCCAATTTACAAATGAACTCCGTTTTTACACCTAGAGTGGAAGAGGAGTAGGTAGTATTTTCAGGAAGGCTAGATCTATTTTTAAAAGAGCTGTTAAAGCTGCAATGCCAACTTTAAAGAAGCAAGGTGTAAAAGCTGCGGAGAAAATTTTGAAACCTGTTTTAGAAGAAGAAGGAGGGAAGGCAGTCGATCGGATATTAGCTGGTGAGAATGTTGGAGAAGTTGCAAATGATACTGCCAAATCTTCTATGAGAGGAATTAAAAGAAAAGCTACTCAAAAAATTGCCGATGTTGTGAAGAAATCTGTCAAGAAATCGCCTGCTGGTAAGAAATCGACTGCTGGTAAGAAATCGACTGCTGGTAAGAAATCGTCTGCTGGTAAGAAATCAAGAGTTCGTCCTAAAAGATCTATAAAATAAAGCACCATGAGAGGGATAAACAGTCGGTAAAGAAAAGAAGAGCTAAGCAACCTGATTTGAAAAAAACTTTGTTGAAGAAACTGTTGAAGAAGAAATTGCAACAATGAGCATAAAGCCAGAATATACTGAATGTCCTAGTGAAAGTTTGGATTTATTCTGCCCACCAGTAATTCAAAACGATGTCAAGTATTTTAAA
This sequence comes from Chrysaora quinquecirrha, assembly GCA_014526335.1. Taxonomy (NCBI): domain Eukaryota; kingdom Metazoa; phylum Cnidaria; class Scyphozoa; order Semaeostomeae; family Pelagiidae; genus Chrysaora; species Chrysaora quinquecirrha. The sequence continues at coordinate 59,140 of JACTAT010000186.1, read as the reverse complement.
GATGTTGAATATTTTCCACAAACTACTGCTCTTAATGCCTCAAAACAAACTGTTGTGTCTGACATTCCTGCTCAGCCTGATCATATCATTTACTTGAATCATTCTTATTTCGTCTCGACTCTAGCTTTTAAAAGAGTCGATGGAAGTGATATTGTAAAAACCACCACAGAATTTGCTGGAGTAATAAATAATATTGGTCAATCCATGTGGAAGCAGATAGAGTTGGATTTGAATGACACTCCCGTCACAGAAGCAAATGGAATGTGTGCCTATCAATCTTACTTGGAAACAATTCTAACGTTTGATGAAACCAGAGCTAAAAACTATATGAAAATGACAAACTGGGTCAGTGATACGATTGGTAAAGAAGATGTTGGCTTTCCAACAACCGCAACGTTAAAATATCTGGGTTTAAATGCAAGATCTGCACCATTTAATGATAGTGAAAAGGTTAAAGTGTTGACAAAACCTCATGTTAACATTTGCAATCAAAGCAAATACTTGCTGCCTGGCATTCGTCTTCAATGGCGATTGAGTCCAAACGGTGATGTGTTTTGTTTGATGAGGAAGACTGGAAACACTTCACGTCTGTACATTTCCGAAGTGAAACTGGTGCTTCGTCACATACATTTTAAAGATGATGTATTGGAAGGAATTGAAAGAACACTGATGAAAACTAATGCAATTTACCCAGTCTGTCAACCTCACATGGCAAGCTACTTAATCAATACCGCAACAACCAAGACAATGTGTTCAACGGAAAGATACCAAACAGATTGTTTTTTGTGCTGGTTGATAATTCATCATTTAATGGAGCGAATGAAGGAAATCCATTTGAGTTTGAACATGTCTCAGTTTCTGCCATTCAAGTGACTGTTGACAATCAAGAGGTTACCCCACCTCTAAGATTGAATATGATGACGATGATTACTTTGATGCCTACAGTCGCTTGGTGACCAGCCTGAATAATTCACCTAGCCTAATTGATTACGATAGATTCAAACAAGGATCGGCAATCTATGGGTTTGATTTGACACCTAAAGGAAACTGTGCAGATGAGCAATATTTGCTTAAATTAGAGGGTAATCTTAGAATATGTATAAATTTTGCAAACGCTGTTGACAGTTTGATGAACATTGTAATTTTGGGTGAATTTGATAGGGCCATTCAAATTGATAGTCATAAAAACGTCATTCGAGATTGGTAATTATGGATGATATAACGATTAATATCTTACTTGCAAAACGTGAAAAGCTGCCTCATTTCCATGGCTTATTCGGGAAAGATGAAATCAAAAACATAGACATTTATTCTCTACCTTGTTTATTCATTTTCAATGAAGATAATTTTACTGGTAAAGGAACCCACTGGGTAGCTGTTTTTATTGCTGATGATGGTCGATTGGATTTCTATGATTCGTTTGGTGAACCTCCTATGTTAAAAGAATTTCTAGACTTTATTAGTCCCTTCAAGCTCGCTTATAATAAGGTTCAAGTTCAATCCTATGAGACTGCTACCTGTGGACAACATTGTATATTCTTTCTAATTAATAGAACAAAAAACGTTTCAATGAACTCATTGATTAATAAATATTTCAACATTCAGAACAAGTTAGATAACGATATATTTGTTTACAACTATATTAAACGAAGATATAATTCAAAATAATGTTAAAACAGTTCGTTACAACAGTTTGTTACAACAGTTTAGAATATTGTTACAACATTTTGTTAAACAGTTTAGAATAATGTTAAAACAATTTGTTTAAACAGTTAAATGTTCAATCAATGTTTTTTCATCACAGCGTCTTTCTAGCGAATAATGCCAATATGGCAGCGTGTTAAACCCATCGTCAAGAATGTATCTTTTATCCAACCTTGTTCCCAGGGATATTTTTTGAAAGAAATACCCTCTGGTACCTACCAAGCGTTTCTAGATTCTGATTGGTTGAGAGAGATAGAGAGAACAATAGAAATCTGGCGTGATTGCATACATTACGCTCCGTTTTCCGACGTCCGAGCTGCGGCAGTCGGCCTTCCTTGCGAATTTCAAAATAAAGTTTGCAAAACAAGCTTTAAAAACAGGCTAAAGGGTTCTGAAACCTAACATTTGACTAAGACATTGCAAAATATTGCTGTAAATATTCTAGCGTTCAGTTTCAGTTACAATACAAAAAAAATATTGAATGTTTTAACAGAAAATTTTGTAAAGACGAAGCGCCGTAGAAAACGTTTGAAGGTGGCAAATGAATATCTAATAAATTTTCTAGAAAAGTATCCAAGAAACGCTGAAATTTTCCAATTATAAAATGTACTTATAGAAAGAAACATTAGCTATACTTTCGTAAACTTGCTTTTCTTGTTATTCGATGCAAAACAATGCAATTTGCACATAAGAATGGGAAGTTTTGCAAGTGGGAAAATAATGAAAATCTCATTCAGACTCTTGCACAGCAACACTGCAGCAATTACAAGCAAATGTATACTGTTTAACCTTAACTTCGAGTAATTCAAGCTACTGGAAGCTCCTTGCTTTTGTATTTATCTTTCTCACCTGGAGTATTCCATGAAAGCATACTTTGTTTTTAAGTGAAGGAAAAACTTTAAGCCCTCAGCGAAAAGAATGCATGAACACAACTTTACAAAAACTCAATGTTGCGTTGAGTGTGTGCATCAACTCTCCTTTCCATCAAACATTTCACATAATCTTCATGCTTCATCTGCTTCTTCACAACATACTTTTTTATTCCTTTTGCTCTTCTGATTGTATTTCCATCATCGATTTGACAGCTATACTTGATCTAATGATCTCAATCCAACAAATTCCTTCACTCCTACACCACCAAGCTTGTCTTTCATTTTCCCGATAACTTTCTTATTTCTTGTAGATTAATTTGGATGTATCATAATTGCTGAAATCATCGAATCCATCTTCGTGATCTTTCAATACTTTATCGACTTGATCTTTAGACATTGGCATGTCGTAGATGAAACTGTCAGTATCCATGTAGCATAACTCAACATTTGGAAGGCTTGGCTTTTCCAAAGTTATAGTGGAAACCATACATCAATGTCTTGCTAATATCCAATATGCTAAAACCAATATACATAACTTTCCTCAGCTTTTTCTCAACCAAAAGCGTGTCTTCATTGATTTCAATTACTCCATAAAAGTTTGGAATTCTTACCCATTTTCTCAAGACTATTCCATCAGTACAGATTTCAAAGTTACGATGATTTCTTACGTTTTCCATCGTCTTCCCAAACACGGAATTGTTCATCAACTTGAACAGGTCTTTTTCAAAGTCGTTTCTTGCATGTGTTCTCTTCTGGGTATTAAAATCAATGTATTTCTCAGCCATAGACTTTGCTTGAATTCAATGATTTCATGAACTTTTGTCAGCTTCAAACCCAATTCCAAACACTGCTTCAAATTTCTTTCATGCATGAGGTATTCTTCTTTGGTGATTAGATTTGGCATTAGCTTTGGTGTTGACTTAAACTTTTTTCCATTGAAAGGTTCTTCATGAGTGTTCTTTTGATGTTCTGATAGCATGTCTTCTTGAACTTGCAATCTCTGCGGCGCCAATGGTAGATCTGTATGATGATCATGTAACTCGGCTGGATATTCCAAATCGACTTTGAGAATATAACCAACATCTTCATTCGATCTTGTCAGCAAAGCGTGTTTCTGATTTCTTCTTGTGTAAACTGCTTGAAACCACCATACGGCATTGGTTGCGACATTGCCCATCCATAGAGATTGTTTGCATCCAGGTACATCAGCGTGTTGTTTTCTGTTGATTTGGCATGCCGTTTCACTGCTATCGAGACACCACCACGGATGCCATCTTCAATCAAAAGTAGAATGTCATTCTTTTTCTTCGGATAACAATTCCAGCTTCACACTAGTCATCTTCAGCATTGCATCCCAGGCCAGCGAAGGAGCAGTTAGATAATGTGCAGGTTCGAGCCCGTAGAATTCCAGACTTTGTGCTCTGAACGATTCGATTATATCAGTCAACAGCAACACATCAGTTTTCAAGTACAGCTCATGATAATCTTGAAAAGTCTCACTGTTGAAGAATTGCCAAACCTGTTGAGCATGTTCATAATCTTCATCACTGATGTCAGAATCACTGAGTTTGCTGTAAAATGCTTCTTTCGGTGGTAGAGATGTTTCTTCCATTTTCGCTGCACTATCCACCCAATCGTAGGGATGAACACCTTTTCTTGTCAGTAACTCAAATGCTCTCTCAACTTCTTCAGCCTCAGCATCTGTCAAATCTCTCTTTAATAGTATTTTCCAATTTCTATAATCTAGAACATGTTCATCTTTTAGCGGGTTTTTACATGCTACACCAGGTTCAAACATTCCTTGGCGTTCTCTTTTCAATTCTGCAACTCTTTCCTGTTCATTTCTCGGTACATCAGGATACTGTTGTTGAGTAATCTCATCATGTAGGTAGCCTTTCACAGAGACGAATTGTTCTTTCGGTAAGTTGCCGGCTAGTGTTGCCAAACTTGTACTTAGAAATGCAAAGGAGTCAATGTATTTGATTCCATGAATATTTCTTTCCTTGCCATCTTCATTCACGTCAGTATGAGCACCAATCTCTGCAGTCATGATCTTTTCTTTCGAATTGGCAATGACCTTTGTATTTCTACCTCTTAAACTCTTCAGAACATGGTGCATGTCATACCCTTTCAGATTGTGGAAGACGATCTAGACAGGGAATTCATTGTAACAATCGAGCAACCTACCTAATCTTTGTTTTTACTCTTGATTTCGAACATTTATGCAAAAAGGGTCATTTTAAGCCTAGGACACATTTCGGCAAAACAATAGAAGTCACGTGATTGATGACATCACGACATTTCGGTCACTGAAAATTTTTTTTCTTGCTTTCTCAATTTCAAGTACATTAAATTGAAGAGCATCAAAAATGGAATCATTTGATATAAAACACTATGATCATTAAACTTACCGTTAACGACTTAATGCCAGTTAAAAAGTTTGATGACGTCATCAACATGGCGGACATAAAAGAAGTAGCGACATCTTTTTTTTAACTATTGTAAGAATTTGAAGCCTGTGTTACTTTGAATGTCAAAATTACCTGAACTGATGAAAAATCTTGAAAAGATATTCCATATAATGATAAAAGAATCCATCTTCCAGTCTATGGCTTTACAATAACAGGAAATAGCGCCATTAGAGCGATAAAGAATCATAACACATTTCTATCGTCTTCTATCAAAGGCAATCAAAAAGCTCTTTCAAAGCATCCGTTCTTGGGATATAAATGTGATAGGTGAATAGCTGGCACAAATGCAGAGCTGACTAGTGTCGACTATGTTGTCATTAGTAGCTGCAGTCAGAGAGAATGCAACATAGAAAAGCATTTGCAAGCAGAGAGAGAGAGCTAATTTCACTGTCTTTCGCCTTTGATCATCAAAATTACGCTAGATACGGAAGTTACCAGCATGTCTTTTTGCATGACTTCAAACGAAATAACAGTGTGGCTTTTCAAGATTTGAAATCTAAATGAATGTGTGCCAGCATTTCCGGTGAGCCGTTCTCTTCAATCCACGGTGACCTCGTTACAGAACTGTTCAACAAAGAAACGAAGGGACCATCAGGTCCGTTTCGCGCTGAATTCAACACCAATGTCGATACAGTTAACACTTGGGTAAGAACCATCCACATTCATGGGATGCTTCAAGTAGCATTTAGAATGCAACTGAAGATCAAGACTTCATCCAAGCATAAGGAGTCGACAAGAAGTGGGGAAAATATGCATAGAAGTCACGTGGAAAGCCTAAAATCAAAATTAAGAGGATACGGTACCAACCCCTTTTCGTCCGATGCACCCAAGTGTATTCCTACAGGGGTTGTTGTGGATCATTCAGTTGCACACGATATGCTTCAGGCCTCTTCAATTGGATCGAAATGCTTGGAAACGTTTTGTGAAGAAAGACTTGTTATTGGAACAAAGAGCTTTTTAACCCCATCAAAAAGCAGAAGCTAAAAACAGGGATCCTCCCAATGAAGAAAAAAATTAAAGCCGTCGCTGTTTAGAAAGAAGATTGTCAAGCATTTGGATTGCTTATCGCCAAGGCAGTTTCACTTGAAAAGGCATTTGCCTACCCTATAACGACAGTGCCTCTTGCCATTGCTACTCCTGGGAGAACGTTGCGCCAGTCTGACAAGTCATCTCTGAGAATTTTTCTTATTTCAAAAGGTGAAAGCATTGCAGAAATACCAATCAATGTGGCATGGTTTATAGACGGTCTGGCGGCAGTTAGATCATTGAAGCCCAAGAAGACTTACCAGGAATGGATGAAGGGTCTGTTACGATTCTTGCAGCCATCAGAAGATTCAAAGCCATCCTTGGTGGGAATGATAAATGATACTTACAAGAAACACAGCGTCAAAGGCATGGTAAGGAAAAGCCGTGGGGAAACCAACCTGAAAGCAAATGTTCTAGGCTTTGATCAACATTTGCCTCAAGGAACCAAGTGGACTGAATTCCTCCACAATGGTGATAACAAAAATGAGCTAGTTGGGCTTATTACGATGAATGCTCACAGTGATGAAGGTAAAAATAATCTCAAGCACTCTTTCATTATCACAGATGCAGCTAATGCTTATCTTATTGAGCAAAGTGAAAATACAGTTCTCGAGACCTGCAATCACGAGGAGGCAGACACACGTTTGGTACTGCACGCTTGTATTCAACAATCTGATGTTATTGTGGTCGGCAAGGACACCGATATTCTTGTCTTACTGATTTAGGCTTATGAGGCATTAAATATCAAGCACAAATGGATCTTCAAGTATGAAGATAAGAAGTTTGTTGACATTAGAAGCATCTGTCAATCTCTTGGCTCTACATTGTATCTTGCCTTACCCGCCATCCATGCCATTTATGGTTGCGACACAACGTCGTACTTCTACAGGGTGGGGAAAATGCGCATCATGAAAAAGCTTATAGGTGACCCCAGCAAATGTAGTTTACTTGAAGAGCTGGGAAGTAGCAAAGCTATTCCAAATAACCAAATTGCAGATGTGAGGGAATTTATAAGAAAGGTTATTTAACAACGGAAGAGATGATGAAACCTATGTGGAAACAAGAATTCGGATGTACCAAGATTTGAATTCAAAGAAATCCTTGTCTATACCACCTGATCCAGCTTCAGCCACGGAAGCAATAAAAAGAGCAAATTATCAATGTTTTATTCTGAAGAAGAACTTCACAATGACGACGTCATCAAAATTTTTAACTGGCATTAAATCGTTAACAGTAAGTTTAATGGTGATGGTGTTTTATATTAAATGATTCCATTTTTGATGCTCTTCAATTTGATGTACTTGAAATTGAGAAAGCAAGGAAAAAAATTTTCAGTGACCGTAATGTCGTGGTGTCATCAATCACGTGACTTCTATTGTTTTGCCGATATCTGTCCTGGTCTTAAAATGACCCTTTCCACATAAATGTTCGAAATCAAGAGTAAAAACAAAGATTAGGTAGGTTGCTCGATTGTTACAATGAATTCCCTGTCTAATCGGAATCATGTGAGTGATGATGATGATGATGATGATGATGATTATGATGATGATGATGATGATGATGATGATGATGATGATGATGATGATGATGATGATGATGATGATAATGATGATGATGATGATGATGATGATGATGATGATGATGATGATGATGATGATGATGATGATGATGAACACCCCGAACAGCATAGAGGATCCGTTTATGACCACGCTAAAAGACGGCAAAAGTCCTTTATCAAGCAATAGTGACTCTCATCATCCTTATTGAATACCAATAGCAAATTTACATGTTTTTTACGTTTAACTTCAGTTTTCCTTACAGGTACAATTGTACCATCTTCATCCATATAGATGTTGATTGAAATGTTGTTGTTTATTTCAAATGTATCAATCACCTTTTTATCGGATGCTTTTACTGGGTAAATTTTCAATCCTTCACAATTAAGTTCATACGAGCATAGGTAATACTTTGCAACTCTTTGTGGGTTTGTTGCTGGTGGATGTAGGGCGGATAGGATTGCCCAAATGAAGCATTTATCGTCTCTGTTTTCAATATTGATAACAGCCCTCTTGTTTTTAATATATGTAGGTAGTTGTAAATACATTCCACAACGTATAATTTGAGAAGTTAATATAATTGATGGAGTTGAATGTATAGATAATCATGTGGTATAGACATCATGTGGTATCTCATTTTGATTCTTGTGCTGAAGTGTTTCTGACAAACATCGCAAGAAAATCGAGTTCTCTTCTTCGATGAAGTTGAATGAAAACCTGCTTCTTGACTACTTCTCTTCATGATTAATTTCTAACTGATTTCGCTTCGATATTTATAAACGATTCGAACGCTACGTTCGAATCATTAAAGATTGTGGGATTATTACATCATTTCAGGAACTTTCTCGAAAAGTCTTTGAAAAGTTCTGGAAAGTTCTAACGAATCAGACTGTAGGATTATTACGTCATTTTAGGAACTTTCTCAAAAAGTCTTTGAAAAGTTCTACAAAGTTCTAACCATCATTATGTCATTTTAGGACCTTTCCTTGGACTCTTGAAAACGAGGTTGGAGAAACCATTCTGCTATAGCGCTAGCTGATGAAGTCACTGGATTTGTGAGAGGCTATTAGATTAAAGGCTACTAATCTTAAACGAGGCTACTAATCTTAAACGAGGCTATCGGTTTCAGACAAGATCTTAAAAAACCACCGCACTATAGCGCGACCTGATGACGTCACTGTGCTTAGAGTAAAGTTAAAGTAAAGTAAAGTTGCCGTTTTTGAATCTACTACTAGCCTTGGGCTACTCAGTCGACTTTACACTTTACCCCTGGTCTGGATGCATTAGCATATAGCAGGGTGCAGCCACACACGGCGCTCATAACTACCGACTATGTACCCATTTATATACCTGGGTGGAGAGAGGCACATTCGTGTTAACAACTTGCCCAAGGTTGTTATCTCTGCAATACAAGTGGAATGACCGTGGCTCGAACCAACAACATTCTCGTTGTGAGCCCAGCACGCTAACCACTGCGCCACAGAGACCCACAGACGATAGATACCCATTGATGACGTCACTGGATGTGGGGGATCTCTTGAAAACGAGGTTGGAGAAACCAGTACGCTAGATCCATAAAAACCGTTGCACTATAGCACAACCTGATGACGTCACTGATGACGTCATTGTGCTAGGAGCCGCCCCTTCCACCTACTAAGGTTGGCCTGGGATTATAATAGAGATACCTTAGAGTCTGATCTTGGTAAGGTAGGAAGAGGGCTAGGAAGCAAGGTTAGACCTAACAAGCGTGTTATTCTAAGTACCCTAGCCTCTTTATTTGATCCCCAAGGCATGGTAAGCCCTATAGGATAAGTGCCAAAATCTTTTTTCAAGAGCTGTGTGTGGAGAAGGTAGGATGGGATGACCCACTCTCAGACAGCAAACGTCTTAGGTGGGAGGCCTGGTTAAAGGATCTGAGTGAGGTGAAGAACATAATTATCCCAAGGTGCATGTTTGATAAGAGTCAGGGGGAAATTTTGAGCTGCAGTTTGCATGGGTTTGCTGATGCCAGTAAAAATGCATATTGTGCAATGATCTTTTTAGTCTGTAAGACAACTAAGGGTTCATACACTAGCTCCAAATACTTTGCTCCAAATCAAGAGTTACTCCGTTGAAGGAGCTTAGTATTCCGCGTCTTGAGCTGATGTCGGCTAGAAAATTGGTTACCTTGATGGACACAGTGCGGACAGCCCTGCAATCAGAATTGAAAGTGGATGAAGTGAGGTACTGGCTGGTCAGTAAGACTGCGCTGTATTGGATTGCAAACAATGGAGAATAGAAACAGTTTGTCCAGCACAGAGTGAATGAAATTCTAAAACTTTCAAAAAAAGACAAATGAGACATGTCCCAGGGGTCCAGAACCCAGCTGATCTTGGCCCAAGGGGGGTAACAGCTAGCCATTTAAGGGATTGCGAACTCTGGTGGGAGGGGCCTGAATGGTTGAAGGAGGATAAAGAGAAGTGGCCACAAGAGCTAGAGCTTGACAATTCTTCTGAAGTGGCAAGTGAGAGGAAAAGAATGAATGTGCTCATAGCTGTTACCAAAGAAATAGGAGGAGTTAGTAACATGATAATTATAAATAGATTTGGTAATCTTGGGAAATTATTGAGAGGCACAGCGTATGTAAGGCGATTTGTAGGGAACTTGAAAGCAAAGTTAGAATTGAAAGGATTGAATGTTGAAAGACTGAGTGCAGATGAGATTGAGAGTGCTGAGAAGTTGTGGATTGTAGACTCACAAGCTAAATTACAAGCCAGTTCTGCCTTTAAGAAAATCTCAGAGCAACTGGGTGTGGTGAAAGAGGATGGACTTCTTGTATGTAAGGGTAGGCTTGGTAACTCTGAATTAGAGCTTAGGTCTAAATTTCCTATATAACTGCCAAAGGATGACAAGTTTACAGAGTTTGTGATTATTGATTGCAATGAGAGGGTGCACCACTGCAGAGAAGGGCAAAATTGGCCGAATCGAGATCAAGGTTTTGGGTAATCAAGGGCAGACAATACGTTAAAAGAGTAATAAAAATTGTTTTATCTACAGGAAATTAGAAGGAAAGTGTTACAATACACCTGCCATGGCAACGCTGCCAGACTTTAGGGTTAAGGAGTCACCACCCTTTAGCAAGGTTGGTGTAGATTTTGCGGGCCCACTTTATCTTAAGGGGAGATCAGGTGAAATGAGTAAGTGTTACATCGCTCTCTTTACTTGTTGTGTAGCAAGGGCGGTGCACCTTGAACTTGTGGAAAATCTTTTTACATCCACATTTGTTTATTGTTTGAGACGCGTTTGCTCCAGAAGAGGCACGCCTACTCTGATGGTGTCAGACAATGCCAAGACATTTAAGGCAACAGCAAGGCTCATGGAAAAACTTAGTCTAAGATAGACTTTATTCTAAATCACACTACAGTTTCCTCTTGCCTTTTCTGTTGCTTGTTTCTTAGTTTAAGAATGTTCAACTATTTATTAGGGCTTTTCATATGGTTACGGTGCAACTGCAACCAATTGTGGCGTTTAAATGGTGAATTAGATGAACCGCTCTGAAATGTCTTCTTAATGTAAAATTTCAAGTAATTCCATTTATTAAAGGAAATAAACGACTTCTCCATTTGAAAAGTTAATTTTTTATTCAACATACCTTTCTGGAAACATTTCCCGTAGTGTTTAACATTGATATCCTTACTGAGTTGACATTCATCCTTTCGCAGAGCGCAAAGGCTCGCGTACGTTTTACCATTACTTCCACATAAGGGTCCTGTTTGTTTTTCAAGACTGCATGTAGCAGAACATTGACAAATTGAATCTGTATCATCTGACAGAGAGCAAGTTCTTTTATAAGGACATTTTCTTTCATCGCAATACGCTTTTGCCTCTACAAAAACAACGGTAATTTGGTGTTATTGGATTATTGTGGAAGAGGAGAATATATTCTTTGCAGAAATATCAAGTTAGAATTTTTGTGAATATTCTGGGGTTTTAGGTACACACTTACTGCAAAACAAGCATGTTCTTTGGCACCATTTTCTCATTGGAATCAAATGTGTTGTGCATGCCATATGCTTTGCTAGAAATTTGCAATGTTTCTTGCCAAGAGCATCACGGCATGCCACATCTACAGAAAAGTTCCTAAAATTACTTTCCATATTATAATTTCAGATTGAATAAGCTATTTCATCACATAAAGTCATTTCTTTTAACCTAATGTATTCTGTGATGCAATTTACATTCACATGTTAATTTCAAGGCCAAAAGACAAAGTTGACGATCTCGAAAAATCAAACGTGGTATACAAAATACCATGTAGAGATCGTCCTGAATCATATATAAGACAATCGAAAAGAGAGACATGAACTAGGCTCAAAAACATAAATCGAATATGATCCATGGTCGAGTTGACAAAAGTGATCTTGCCAATCATTGTTGGACGGAAAACACCAGATGGCTTGGAATAATGATTGATGAGGATAAGAACTGGAAAAACAGACTTGTTAAAGAAAGCATTCACTCAGTTCTATCAACTCCTTTTATCAATCAAGTATCTTACTCAATCCCAGAAATCTGGTTGAATAACATCAAAAGTTGCATTGAACGCAATTTTGGCGCCACAAATCTTACAAATTGAGCGCAAAAAATTCCCAAGCTTCCTCGAAGGTCCGGTTAATTTCGCATCTTTCGATCCGAACTTTGCAATAAATAGGAAAGAGACCTATTAGACAGGGTTTTTTCCGCAACAATCTAGCAAAGAGGGTAACCTTGGGGTTTTTCTATGAAATCTACTAACAAAAGGTCGGAGAACACGAATCCAAGATGGGCCTTCAAAAATTTTCACCGGAAGTAGCCTTAATTAATGCCTAATTAGGCCTAATGAAGTCAATCAAAAAAGTCGCACTTTTTCAAATCTGATTACTGCAATATGTAGACCTAGAAATGCTGAGTAAAATTGTCTTTGACTGTATTTTAATACGACCTACCAATTTCGAGAAAAACTGGTTTGAAATTACGATGACGTCATCACCATTATGATCAGTACAGACCTGGATTCTACATTTCAGCTTGTATAACTTTATAGGTTGGGGTGCAATAATCACAAAACCACTAATTATGCGATAAATGTACGCTAAGACAGCAGAATGATGATTATTGGGTGTGGTTGTGACATCATAAAAGGGTCCGATTAATCATAGGGGCAAATGACGTCATAATTGTACCAAAATTTTTGCCCAGTCATCCATGAGCCAAAAGGCGTTGTGAAGGACTACTCATATTCGAGATTTGAAGTTTTAATATCAAACCTGCTTGAAATGGCGAGAGGTCAAATTTGTTATACAGTATTCATAATGGGATTCCTATTGTTTATGCAGTGAACCCCCTTTCTTCGTTTTTCCAAACTTGCGGTGGGGCTTATTATGCTTATTATCCTGTCATGCATACGCGTATCGCATTGTAAGCGGTTTTTTGACGATTCGATCCCTATTTGTGAAGTTACGCGAGTTGATAACAGCCCATACTGAGCCTTAGGACGATGACGTCATCATTATTTCAAACGAGTTTTTCTCGAAACTGGTAGGTTGTATTGAAATACAGTCAAAGACAATTTTACTCAGCGTTTCAAAATCTACATATTGCATTAATCAGATTTGAAAAAGTGGAACTTTTTTAATTGACTTAATTAGGCATAATTAGGCGTTAATTAAGGGTACTTCCGGCAAAAATTTTTGAGGGCCCATCTTGGATTTGTGTTCTCCGACCTTTTTTTAGTAGATTTAAATTAAAAAACCCTAGGTTACCCTCTTTGCTAGATTGTTGCGGAAAAAACCCTGTCTATATCGCAGGGCATCGGGGTATAAAATATTTCGTCGTACCTACTTCTCGTCGTGTAACACGACGACAAAACCCGCTTTTCGTCACTTGAATAATTTACCACAACGAAACTCGGGTTTCCTCGTCGTAAAACACGATCAGAAAATCTAGATTTCGTTGCGGTGTTCAATTCACGACGACAAAACTTGGGTTTCGTCGCCGCAAACCCCCTGCCTTGGTCATGTAAGAATTGAAGAAGAAGCAAAGCAGGTTTAAGATTTTCCGCAAGTTAATGATCAGAAGAATTATCTGCACATTCGATAAAACTTTTAAAGCTACTAGGCTTTCAACGTGTCATTTTACAATATGTAAGGAAGCAAACTAACAAGTAAAATCTCAGATCTTGACGTTCTGTGGATATTAGACTGCTTATTCTACCTTAGACGAGAATCTCACCGTAAAGTGTCGTGTATGCTGGCTTTATTTCTAGTTTATCCCATTAATTTGTTTTGTTAATCCTTGTATCTTTCGTTGGTAAGTAACAGCGAGAGACAATTCAATATCCTCGAACAGTTGATTGAAATGAACAAGTGAACTGTTGATGGTGATTTTCAGTTGATATTCATGAACTTTAAATGCTAATTTCAACGTTTTAGCTTAAGTGAGAGTGATGGGACAATTTTATCTGGACTAACTGCTAGAATTCATAGATGACATAAGTTTCATAGTGATATCTCGTTGGTTTCAAAAGTTTATTATATTACGCTTTGCTGTTTTTTTGAAAAAGCATATATAGTTTCTTATAGTCAGTTTCTTATAAGAAAATGAGTTTACTGTAGTTTTGCAAGAAAGTACCTTTTCCATTTTTAATTTTGGGTTCCTCGCTCAGATTTTGCTCATATACGGGGAAATATGTCAACATGGAAATATAGAAAATAAGAAATTAAATCCTGAAATATAACTGTATTCAAAGTTTGGTTAAGTTCCGACATGGTGAAATTTTTGTTGCAGGCAGAGTATTCCACAGAACGTCAAAATAACTTGTTAAAAAACAATCTGAGATTTTACTCTAAGTTATCTTCGCTAAATTTCTCAAAATGACAATTTGCAGCTTTTCGAAAGTTTTCTTTTTCACTAATACTTATACTACCAAGGGATGGGGTTTGCGACGACGAAACCAGGGTTTCGTGGTCGTGAATTGAAAACGAGGTTGCGACGACGAAAACAGTGTTTCGTGGTCGTGAATTGAAAACGAGGTGGCGACGACGAACCCCGGGTTTTGTCGTTGTGAATTGAAAACGCGGTTGCAACGACGAAACCCGGGTTTCGTCGTCGTGAATTGAACACGGCCACGAAGTCTAGATCTCGTGGTCGTGTTTTACCACAACGAAACCCGGGTTTCGTGGCGGCAAATTATTCAAGTGACGAAACCTGGGTTTCGTCGTCGTGGTTACACGACGAGAAGTAGGTACGACGAAATTTTTTGACCCCAATTCCGCGGGATAGGCCACATTTCTGATTGCCCGATGATGGGAGACGGATCTCTCCCGAAACGTTGCCCAACTAAACATCAAAGGCTTGTCATGATAAGTGGTGACTATCAAGTCTAATACGGTGTCAGAAACAGCCTTGATAAGTCCGAATATATTTACTCATAAGTTAATGCTACCGCTATCTGGTTCAGGGGGTGTGGGCTCACATACATTTCTTTACACAATTCAAAATTCATGAAAAGAAGATACATGAATGTGCTTGACTTTTCCTGGAAATTATATGCAGACCTGATGATGTGATTTTTAGACAGTTTCTATGGTTACTAATGACCAGGTACCATAGCAACCATGTTGAAAATTGTCACTACTGGACTAACAAAATCTCTCTATACTAAAATGGGAGTAGGCGTGGAAACCGATTTTGTCACAGTCGCTCTGCCCCTAAGATTAACATAAAGGTTCAGATTAAGACCAATTTGAAAATGAGCTTCAGTTTACAAATTAAGAATAACTTCAAGTTGAAGTTCAAAAATGAAAGACTGATACTTAGACCAAGACTAGCACAGACTAAGACTAATACTGAGATGGAGTTCAAGATTTACTAAGACTAAGATTAATATTAACATTAAGGTTAAGATTAAGATTAAGAGTAAGATTAACATTAAAATTAAGATTCTGATTCTGATTAAGATTAATATCTAGATTAAGATTAAGGTTTACATTCCAATTCAGGTAGAAGTTAATATTAAGATTCCATTTAAGCTAAAGACTAAGATTAAGACTACACTAACATTAGGATTAAGATCAAGATTTAGATTAACAGCAACTATAACCACCTCAATGAACAGTGCCTTTTAGGTGGAAGTTGTTATTGGCGGAGTTCATTGGAGGCGGTGGTCCTCATGAGGCGGTGGTCTTACATGGGCAAGGGCTAGTCTCTCTATACTAACATGGGAGTAGTCATGGAGACCGATTTTGTCACAGTCGCTCTGCCCCTGTAGGCAGTGGTGCGATTTTCCGACTTTCCCCCTGCTCTGCCGCCCTTGGGGTAGGCGAGCCATCACCCTTTTGTTTTTTGTCGACTGCTCTCGCTTCTGGGGTAACTGGGGCTAACCCTTCTTTGAAGTGCGTCATTGGTGCGTCATTGAATTGCCCGATTGTTCTCCATATGAGGATTATCACTCAATCGCAATAAGGCACGGCAGCACAGTCGGTAAGGGAGCGTGTCGCGTGAGCTGTGATGCAGAATCGGGAGTTCGATTCCCCTTGGGGGACGACTTTTCTTTTCGAATTTTTTTATTTCTGTTATTTTCGTGTCAGAAATGTTTTCAAAAGGCCAAGGAGATGTCTGGTAACTAAAATTTGCCTTTGGTGTAATTTTAAAGTTCGTTAGACATATTTTTTTACGTGTTATGTTGTTCCCTCCCATTAATATTAAGGACCACTAGGAGATTATCGTCTACCAAGTATTACAGCTGTGTAGCCCAGTGGTTAAATTCTTGCCTCCTACCTCCAATGCCTAGAGTTTGATTCCCCTCAAGGTCAAAATTTCCGTGTTTTTGTTTTTGTGATTTCAATAGCTTACAATTCTTTTTAATGTCAAAAAGTCGCTTTAGCAAAACTAGAAAGCTTTTTGGAATGACTTAAATCTTTAGATCTATTTTTTCAATTCTTTTCAATTCTAAATTTATTTTCAATTTATCTCTGAAGCACTAACTTTCATGTTCATTTGGTTTTTCTTTCAATTTTAATTTCATCTTTGATTCTAATTTAAAGTTTTATTGCAGCTGAAGAATTTAGAATAATATTTAAATTTATTCCAGATTAAAGATTAATTTCATTTTTTCAATATTAACATTAAGGCCGATACTCTTAGGTACAAAATAAACGGGTGGTCCAAATAAAGGGGGGGTGGGAAACTTTTGTAGAAAATTTAATAAAGAGGGGGGTCCTTATAAGGACCCGGGTTGGGGGACAATTAATAAACGTAGTTTCATCCTTTCACAAGTGACATTGTTTTTTCAAAAATTAATAAATTGGGGGTCCTAATAAGGTCTGGACGGTGGAGGAAAAAGCTCTAAATTAATTAACGGGGGCAGGCTTATTTTGCACCTAAGAGTAGGAAGATGAATTAAGATGATGATAAAGTTTGACATTGGCATTATTGCATGTGGCAATAAAGAACAACCTAAACATTAATTTTAAGTTCCAACATTATTTCAGATTTACATCAAGATTACCATAAAGGTTCAGATTAAGACTCTTTTGAAAATGAACTTTAAGTTTAAGTTCAAAAATTAAAGACTGATACTTAGACCAAGACTAACAAAGACTAAGACTAATATTAAGATGGAGTTCAAGATTAACTAAGACTAAGATTAAGAGTAAGCTTAAGATTAAGATTAATATCAGAATTATGATTTAGATTTAGATTCACATTTAGATTCACATACAGATTAAGATTAAGATTAACATTTAGATTAACATTAAGGTTAACATTCCAATTCAGGTAGAAGTTAAGATTAAGATTCCATTTAACTTTAAGACTAAGATTAAGACTAGACTAACATTAAGATTGAGATCAAGATTTAGATTAACAGAAAGTATAGCAACCTTAATGCACAGTGCCTTTTAGGTGGCAGCTCTTATTGGCGGAGTTCATCGGAGGCAGTGGTCCTCATGAGGCGGTGGTCTTACACGGCCAAGGGCTAGTCTCTCTAATCTTAAAATGGTAATTTCCATGGAAACCGATTTTGTCTTAGCAGTTGTGCCGATGTAGTAGGTGGCACGACTTCCCCACTTTTTCCCTGCTCTGCCGACCGTGGGGTAGGCGTGTCATCACCCTCTCTTTTTTTGCAAACTCCCCTCGCATCTGGGGTAGTTGGGGCTAACCCTTCTTTGAAGTGCGTCATTGGTGCCTGTTTTAACCATCACCCGATTGTTCTCACTAGGAGGATTATCACTGAATATCAACAAGGCACCCTAGCGCGGTCGGTAAGGCGGCGTGCCTCGTGAGCTGCTTTTCATAGTCGGGAGTTCGATTCCCCTCAGGGGAAAATCTTTCCTTCCGAATTTTTTATTTCTCTTATTTTCGTGTTGGAAATGTTTTCAAAAGGCCAAGGAGACGTCTGGTAACTTAAATTTGCTTTCCCTATTATTTTTAAGTTTGTTAGACATATTTTTTTAAGTGTTTTGTTGTTCCCTTCCATGAATTTAAGGACCACTAGGAGATTATCCTCCGCTAAGCAGTATGACTGGGTAGCCGAGTGGTTAAATGCTCGCCTGCTACCCAGAATGGCTGGACTTCAAATCCCGTAAAGGGCAAATTTATGGTGTTTTCGTTTTTGTGATTTCAATATTTTACAATTCTTTTGAATATCTAAAAGTCACTTTGACAAAACTAGAAGGGTTTTTGGAATAACTAAAATCTTTAGATCTATTTTTACTCATATCTTTTCAATTATAAATTTATTTTCAATTTATCTCTCAACACGGACACTAAATTTCATGTTCATTTGGTTTCCATTTCAATTTTTATTTCATCTTTCATTTGATTTAAAGTTTTATTGTAGCTGAATAATTTAGAATTGCATTAAAATTTATTTTAAATTTAAGATTAATTTCACTTCTATTAATATTTACATTAAGGCCAATTCTCTTAAGTAAAACGGGGGGTCTAAATTACTGTTTCGCATGACGAGTTTCGAAATCTGTTGTAGCCTCGGCAAGTTGCTGTTTCAGCGACAGGCTTTGTGAGCAACTTCAAGCAGGATGATTTGAAGTGATCGTGACATTTGCAGTACGTGCAAGTGAAAATACCATTTTTCGTCGTGTCTGGATCTTGAAAAAACACTTTTCTTCTGCTTCGGCTTGGCAGCGAGAGGAAGGAGAA
This sequence comes from Chrysaora quinquecirrha, assembly GCA_014526335.1. Taxonomy (NCBI): domain Eukaryota; kingdom Metazoa; phylum Cnidaria; class Scyphozoa; order Semaeostomeae; family Pelagiidae; genus Chrysaora; species Chrysaora quinquecirrha. The sequence goes on along the minus strand of JACTAT010000186.1, from coordinate 40,333 downwards.
CGATACTTGATGATTTGAACAGCAAACGGGATTCTTCACCAACTATAACAGGGATATTTCTTATCCTGTTATCTCTGAGTCTGAGTAGTCGAGAGATTCGTAAAGAGTAACGCACTCGTGTTGAGGTTAAGAACTGACTGATTAATTACATCACAGACTTATATACAAAAAGGAAGTTAATAATTAGCATAGATTAACATAATTATGATAGTAGTTTCCAGTCCTGTTACAATTAAAGGGAAGGGGGGGGGGAATTTTTTCGAAAATTTCATAAACAGGGGGGTCCTTAAAAGGTCCGGGGGTGGGGGAAAATTAATAAACGTAGTTTCATCCTATCACAAGTGAAATTGTTTCTTCAAAAATTAATGAATGGGAGGTCCTAATAAGGCCCTGCAGGTGGGGGAAAAAACTCAAAATTAATAAGCGGGGGGACGTTTATTTGGCATCTAAGAGTATGAAGATGAATTTAGATGATGATAAAGTTTGAGATTGACATATTTGGATGTGGTGATAAACAGCAACATTAACATTAATTGTAAGTTTCAATGTTATTTCAATTTTACATCAAGATTAACATAAAGGTTCAGATTAAGACTGACTTGAAAATTAACTTCAGTTTACAAAGTGAAATAACTTCCAGTTTCAGTTCAGAAATGAAAGACTGATCATCATCATCATTTAAGCACATGCACTACCTTCATTGTTAGGTATGACAGGAAAGTTAAAACAAACAAATAAATAAAAAAAATACAGGCAAAAAGTACAAAAAGTACGAAATTAGCAGAAGATAACAAGAGGCAAGCTTAATACAGCAGAAAGCCAAAAATGGCATCAACAGAACAACGAGTAAGATTAAGATTAAAATTGAGATTCAGATTCTGATTAAGATTAACATTTAGATTAACATTAAGATTAAGATTCCAATACAGGTAGAAGTTAAGATTTAGATTGCTTTCAACTTGAAGACTAAGACTAAGACTGGACTAACGTTAAGATTAATATTAAGACTTAGATTAACAGCAAATATGGCAACCTAAATACACAGTGCTTTCTAGGTGGAAGTTGTTATTGGCGGAGTTGATCGGAGGCGGTGGTCCTCATGAGGCAGTGGTCTTACATTGGCAAGGGCTAGTCTCTCTATACTAAAATGGGAGTAGTCATGGCAACCGACTTTGTCACAGTCACTCCTCCGACGTCGCACGTCGTACGCCTCTCCCGCTTGCTCTCTGCTCTGCCGCCCGTGGGGTAGGTGAGCCATCGCCCTTCGTTTTTTCCAAATCTGCCATCGTTTCGGGGGTAATTGGGGCTAGCTCGATTAAACTTTGTGAAACAAAGCAAGCCTACTGTGCGTGACCGTGACACATGGCACGACTTCCGTCTAAGAGGAAAATATAGATTTGTTTTGACGGGTTTCGTTTTCGGTTTTCTGAAATTTCTAATGCAAATACAAGGGTGCTTTGGAAGTTTGCTTTATACCGTGCTGGAGATATAATTTAGTTTCTGGATTTCAATGAACAAACATGAAAATGGTATGTTTCCAGGGGCGGATCCAGCATAAAAATGGGAGAGTTGCTCACGGGGGACCGGGGGCAGAGCGCCCGGAAAATTTTTTGGACCACGCCTTTTTTCATTGGGGAAACACCCTTTTTATTTGGGGAAACGCCCTTTTTCGTTAGGGCACCCCCTTCTACCAGACAGTGCCTTGAAGTTTAAAATAATTACTATAATGCTATTATACGACAAAACTGTAATATTGTACAGCCCAATAACAAGGAAGATACATTGATAAGCCTGCATGTCCAATTAATGCAATGGAAGCTGCGTTATACAAACAATTGCCATTTGCCAGAGTTCTATAGAGCAAGAGCATTAGTTCATTATGATTATGTATTGTAAGAAAATTGCTGCCTTATCTCTGTTATCAATTTAATTAGAGTAAAGTATGTAAAAGTATGGTTTACAGCATAATATATTCTAATTGCTTATTAAAAAATTCCTAGTTAACTTCGATATGTATTTTCAAGAAAAACAAAACTCGTATTGAGTCGTTAAATAGACAAACCAAAGAACACTGTCAGATTCTAAAAATACGCCCACTGTTGTACTCATAGAAACGGTTGTACTGTACACGGTAAGCCTCAATCACGCAACAGAACTGGCGGGCCTATCAAGAATTTCAAGAAAACTCTTGGAGGATTCACTTAGAAATTATATTGGCAAAACAAAGAGGATATACACTGGCAGTAACTAATCTAAAACTTGAAAAAACTTAAGCTTTTGAAGAAAATTATCGCGAAATAAATCAAGAATAAATTTTGAAATAAAATATATCCTGTCATCGACCGAAGTTACATTTCTTCCTTTCCTAATTCCTTCCTACTGAAAATGAGCTTTTTCAAACATTTATCTGTCGATGAAGCTTTAATGAAAATAATCAAACAAAAAGCCGATTTTAGGAATATGATAAAGAGACATAAGTTGACTTTCCAGTCTATTTTTTTACCTTATGGTGCGAAGGTTACCACATCTTTCCCTCTGACTCTCTGGGAACTGCATGTCCGAAAAAATCTCCTTTTCTATTACTCTGTTACATTCATTGATAATTCCAGAAATATCATCAGATTTACCAGGATTATTTGATATTATATAGGGCTTTTCAAGCACACTTTCAGGTTTACTACAGGCAGCCATTCCACTGCATCAACCGAATTGCTACTCAACCTGCTTGTCGTCCTCGTCACTGCTGCCAATGCACGTTGGGTAAAATGCACTATTTTCAAGCAATATAATTGGATAACTAGAAATCTAAAACCAGAGAGTTGCTCGAGGTTGCTCCCGCTCAAAAGGAGACAATGAGAGCACCCTCAATGCCAGGTTTTGATTGGTTAAGCTTTAGTCACGGTTGCTCAGTATGCAGTAAACGACTGGCCCAAGGTTGCTCCCGCCAATTCTGAAAACTCGAGAAGCCATTGGAGGAGAGCAACATTTTCTGTCTATTGATTGGTTCATTTAAACAGTGGAGCATTATTCCAGTCTGGAAATTAGCAGAAACGACCATTGAATTCCTAAAGAAATGTAAATCTGCCTCCGCAGTGGTTAATTCCATATTGAATTCTGAAACTTTTAACGAAGAAGGGATATCAATAAATTTAGTTCGCGCAGTGAAACATTAAAACAAACATTAAAACAAACATTGAAAACAAGAAAATCGACTTTCATTATTTGAAAAATTTGACAGTTGCTTGAGCAACTCTAGCAACCCCCTGGATCCGCCCCTGGTTTCTTTGGTATTTAAATTGTACCGTTTTCAATCTCAATACCAGCTTGAATTTCTTAGTGCGTAGGGGTCTTCCCCGTCTTCCAAGGCAACTATAATTTCGCCTTTATGGAAGTCTTTTCGATTTTTACCTCACTAAGTTTATAAGGCGAAAATCGTATCAACGTTAAGAATCATCAGAATCAATAATACATTTCCGAAATATTTAATGCAACTAAAAGGGTGCTTTAGAAGTTTGCTATTTACAGCGCTGGAGCCCTAAATTTCATTTCCAAATTTCAATTACTTAACATTAGAATTTTTTGGTATTCAAATTGAGCCGTTTTCAAGTTCAATACAAGTTCGAGATTCTGTGTGTAAGTAGGGATCACAATTTTGTGTCGGTTCGAATTGACATTGTTTACATCTTAGTTCCGTAAAGCAGCATTCTCTCATCATGCTATCATCGCGTTGAGCGAGGGGCTTTTCACTCTTCAATAACGTGTAGGAGATTTGTATGAAAACAAAATGATTTCTCAAGGATTTTCATGAAAACAATCGTATTTCCAGCTAAAGTGTACGAGATTTCCAAGGACTGAATCACCCCTCCGCATTGAGATTGAACAAATAAAGTCATTTACAGACATAACAAGTTTTTTAATGTATTCATGCTCATTCTTGTGGGATATGCTTTGTCCAAATACTTCTCTAGGATAATGAAAAGACAATGTAAGCTTGCAATATAAGATCGACCATTTGACTGCAAGCTTGCTTGAACAAGAACAAAAAATCGAAATTCTTTTTGAAAAAGTAAGCATGATAGAATCAAACAAGAAGAGCAAAGAGGTCAAATTGCCCACTCAAAACAAAGAGAAACCTGCAGAACCTGAAAGTCAACCAGAACGTCATGCTCCTACCCAACTGAATGTCATAAATGGTGATTCCAACCATTCCCAGGAATTTTCCCCTGAAATCGAGAGGAGAAATGTGTTCACTGATGATTCAAAGCGTCCCTGGTACAACATTTGCAAGGATTACAACAGAGGAAACTGCACCAGGAGCAATTGCAAGTTCATACATAAAACAGTGAATGCATGTAGATTTTTCAATACAACAGCAGGTTGCAAAAAGGGGTTGGAGTGCAACTTCTTGCATGTAAGGAAAGTCAATGGCAGAAGCCAACCAACAACATCAAACAACCAACAATTTCCAGAACAAAATCTGCAGTCTTTTTTAGAGAACACTTTAGAGTCCAAACTGACCAAACTACTGCAGCCTCTCATCAATCATCCGCAGCAAACGACCATACACCCCAACGCCACCTTCCATTACCTACCACCCCCAACAAACATATCTCAGACCTATCCTCCCCATTCGCCTCAACAAGTTTACGAAATCCAAATGCCAGCAGCAGCACAACCAGCCCTATACCCTCCACAACAACTGCAGCAAGTAACAAGCAGAGCCTAAAGTGCGTTTATACTAATGCAGATACCCTCAGTAACAAGCTGCCTGAACTTGAAATTAAGTTAACTGAGTATAAAATTGATATAAGTGCTGTGTCAGAAATATTACCAAAAACCACAAATACTGGTTGGACAGAGTCGCTTTATTCGATAAAAGGCTATCAACTTTTTACGAACATTGGCAGGTCGGAGTCAAGAGGAGTTGCCCTTTACCTCAAAGACAACTTGAAGGTAAGGCAACTAAACTATAGTGTAGATTCCGTTGAATCAGTCTAACACTATGGACCAGGACCTTCACTGGGACTAGGAAACAACAGGAAGGGCACAGGAATGAAACTGAAGGAATGGACCAACCACAATGAATAATTTCAGGACTAAGGAACATTATAGTGGACTAGGTACCCTGGACTAAGATCAAGGGACAGGACTTTAAGTGAGAACAGGAAGCAGCACCCTGGACTAAGACTAAATAACAGAAAATTAAGTGGGGCTGGGGAACAGGACCTTTGACTAGAGAGGGACCCTGGGAATACGATCAGGACCCATTATCAAGACTTAAGGACCCTGGACTTAGGCCAAGGAACAGAACATTAAGTGGCAAAAGAGAACAGGACCTTCAACTAAGGACAAGGAACAGGGCTTTCAGTGGGATCAGGAAGCAGAAACCTGGAATAAGGCCAAATAAGAGAACCTTTAGTGGGGCTGGGGAACAGGACCTCTGACTTGAGAGGGACCCTGGGAACAGGATCAGGACCCATTATAGGACCCGCAATTTAGACCAAGGAACAGAACCTTAAGTGGCAAAAGGGGACAGGAACCTGGACTAAAACAAGAAAAATGACCTACGAATAAATTAAGGAACTAAGTAGAGGTTACATCTTGATGATGGAATGGCTTCTCTAAATAATTTTAATGCACTAACCTTATAAGGCGGTGGTCCCCATGAGGCGGTGGTCCTCACGAGGTGGTGGTCTTAGACGGGCAAGAGCTATCTCTCTAATATTAAAATGGTAATTTCCATGGAAACCAGTTTTTCGACCGTCACTCCTCCCAAGTCGTAAGTGGTATGCTTTTCCGACTTTTTTACTGCTCGACCGACAGTGGGATAGGCGTGTCATCACCCTTTCGTTTTTTGCGAACTTCTCTCACTTCTGGGGTAAGTGGGGCTAACCCTTCTTTGAAGTGCGTCGTTTTTTGCGAACTTCTCTCACTTCTGGGGTAAGTGGGGCTAACCCTTCTTTGAAGTGCGTCATTGGTGCCTGTTTTAACCATCGCCTGATTGTTATCCCTAGGAGGATTATCACTAATTCTCAACAACGCACAGTGGCACGGTCGGTAAGGCGGCGTGTCTCGTGAGCTGCGATGCAGAGTTGGGAGTTCGACTCCCTTCAAGGGAAAGTCTTTTTCTCTCTAATTTTTTTATTTCTCTTATTTTCGTGTTGGAAATGTTTTCAAAGGCCGAGGAGTCGTTTGGTAACTAAAATTTGTTTTTGGTTTAATTTTTAAGTTCGTTAGACATAATTTTTTATCGTGTTTTGGTTTTCCCTACCATGAATATTAGGACCACTAGGAGATTGTCGCCCAATAAGCAAACGGCTGTGTAGCCGAGTGGTTAAATGCTCGTTGCTAATCGGAGAGTTCGGAGTTCAAGTCCCCTTGGGGCAAATTTTTGGTGTTTTTGTTTTTGCGATTTAAATATTTTACAATTTTTATTAATATCTAAATGTCACTTTGACACAACAAGAATGCCTTTTGGAATTACTCAAATCTTTAGATCTATTTTTACTCATATCTTTTCAATTATAAATTTACTTTCAATTTACTTCTGTCATTTTTGTGTTGGAAATGTTTTCAAAAGTCCGAGGAGATGTCTGGGAACTAAAATTTGCTTTGGGTATAATATTTTAGTTTGTTTTTGACATTATTTTTAACGTGTTTTGTTGTTCCCTTCCATGAATATTAGGACCACTAGGAGATTATCGTCTACTAAGAAATACGGCAGTCCCCTCAAAGGCAATTTTTGGTGTTTTTGTTTTTGTGAATGAAATATATTACAATTTTTTTTATAACTAAAAGTCACTTTGACAAAACAAGAAGGCTTTTTGGAATGACTCAAATCTTTAGATCTATTTTCACTCATATCTTTTCAATTATAAATTTATTTTCAATTTATCTCTCAACACTGACACTAACTTTCATGTTCATTTGGATTTTATTTCCATTTTAATTTCATCTTTCATTTTATTCAAAGTTTTATTGTAGCTGAAGAATTTAGAATTATATTAAATTTATTTCAAATTAAAGATTAATTTCAATTTCATTAATATTTCCATTAAGGCCAATACCATTAGGTATACCAACGGGGGGTCCAAATCAATGGGGGAATTAATAAACATAGTTTCATCCTATCACAAGTGAAATTGTTTCTTCGAAAATTAATAAATAGGGGGGTCCTACTAAGGCCCTGCGGGTGGGGAAAAAACTCAAAATTAATAAACCAGAGGACGTTTATTTGGCATCTAAGAGTATGAAGATAAATTAAGATGATGATAAAGTTTGACATTGGCATACACCATTTCAACTAAGAGCCTCGTTTTCAAAATTTGTCAAAATTTGTTCGTACAAAAATTTTGACCCCAGATTCGAATTCAGCACCTTTATTTTAGTGTTGACGCAAATTTGTACTCTTCTAGTCCTTACAATGTTCATTATATAGCGATTAAAAGTTTGAAAATCTATAAAGGATTTGACCGTGAAAAATCGCTCCGGGTGAAATTTTACACCCCCAGTCATTTTTCACGGTCAAATCCTTTATAACTTTTCAAACTTTTAATCGCTATATAATGAACATTGTAAGGACTAGAAGCGTAAAGATTTGCCCAAACTCTAAAACGAAGGTGCTGAATTCGAATCTGACGTCGAAATGCTTCTGTGACACAATTTAAAATTATGTCTAGGGAACAGGACACTGGACTGAGGACAAGGAACAGGACTTCAAGTGGGACCAGGAAGCAGGACCCTGGACTAAGGCCAACTAAGAGAACCTTAAGTGAGACTGGGGAACAGGACCTTTGACTGGAGAGGGACCCTGGGAACAGCATCAGGACCCTTAATAGGACCTGCATTTAAGGCCAAGGAACAGAACCTTAAGTGGCAAAAGGGAACAGGACCCTTGACTAACAACAAGAAAAGGGACCTAGCAATATATTAAAGAACTAAGTAGAAATTACATCTGGAAAATTGAATGACTTCTCTCAATAACTTGAATGCACTACTAACCTTATAACGTCAAGGTTCTTAGGAGGCGGTCGTCCTCATGAGGCGGTGGTCTTAGACGGGCAAGAGCTAGTCTACTATACTAAAGTAGTAGTAGTCATGGAGACCGATTTTGTCCGAGATCATCCTCCTAGGGTTTTCAAGATCCAGTGGTCGCTCTTGCACCTTTCCCTGCCGCCCCTTGTGTAGTTAAGCAATCGAACCTTCTTTTTCAAGTTTCTGCTATCGTTTCTGGGGTAATTGGGGCTAACCCTTCTTTGATCTAGGCAGTCTGGTGCCAATAAAAACAAAAGAACGATGTGTTCGCTGCGGGATTAATCTCTTTTCCTTGACACCTCGACACTTTTAATAGCGCAGCCTGTTTGTTATCCTGTTTGGAGACAACGAGGTTAGGGGATCGATTCCCCTCCAGAGAGTATGGTTGATTCTTATTTTTGTTCATTTCTTCGCTATTATTGAGAAAACGTTTCTGCAAAAAGGAAAGGCAAGTCTAGAAGACTAAAATTATTTGCTTCCTAATATTTTCTGCCCGTTTAGAGCACTAAAAATCATTCCATTTCGTATATGTGTCGTCCTAATTTATTTCCTCCAGTAAAATAAATTGACAGAATAAGGCGTTCGAAATCAATGGGAATCCCGTGATTGAAGCAAGATTTGTACAGTATTCTTTTCTTGAAGTCAGCCGAACGTCTTCTATGTATTGCAGACTAAAGTATAAAGTTCATTTTGAAAATTACTGCAAAGTTATACTTTGAAAATTACTTTCAAGTTATTACACAATATTTTTGTTCTGTAACTTATCTATGACATTCATGTAACTTATTCATGTAACTTATCCATTAACAATTTCCATTTGCACGAATGTCGCTGAAAAAACACTTTGGGTTCGAGTATGTACATTTTCCACAAGGACGTTGACAGCACGGGAGGTTGACATGTTGTTTTCATCACCTGGCACTGCTCACAAAACATGGATCTACGACCCCAGTATCGATCGAGGAATAGGACTGAGGAATAGGAAAAAGATCACACCCCACAATATCAGCAGCAACAATTACTGGACTAAGGAGTAGGTCCGCACAACTGAGCTTTATAACAACTGAGGACAAAAAAACAATAACATGCTGCAGAACAAAAACTTTGGGCTCTCGCGTTCTGCATCCAAACGAACAAGCGATCCATACCATGTCAAAAGATCTGAGCAACCCCGGTGGGGTACTTAATATAAATTGGGTACCGGTACCGCCCATATAGGTGCGTTTTTGGCCCTGAAATTCTCTAAAAATTGCTATGATTTTCTCCAGAACCCAATAAAATGGGGTGGGAAATTTAAGAACACTCAAACATTTTACTTCATTTAGGTCACATCAATGTTACAATCGTTCGATGTTTGCAGTATTATTTAAAGCTATAATAGAATGAGATCTAAGTCATTTCTCTCATCCTCTGTTTTCCTTCTCATTGCATATGTCTACATTATATGTTGGTGCGTTCGAAAAATCTGGGCCGCACATCCCCCTTCATCAATAAATCATGTACCCCCTCGGAAGAGATTCTGAAACGACGTACAACTAAGGACGAGGGTCTAAGAGCTTGAAGGACTAAAGATTACTTTCCCTGGCATACAAGAGCATCGAAAAGAATAGTCAATTCTTGCATACTAACCACTCAAAACACGAAGCGACCCATACTTACTGTGTTAGTTTACGTACTTTGCCATCCACACCTGAATTCAGTCAGGCATTCATGGACCAAGGGTACATCAACTATACTAAAGAACAACCGAGGACGGGGACCTAAGAACCAGCTGCAAACTATGGTCGAAGCACTTCTTTCCATTTCTAAGGAGGGGGGCTTTGGGGGGTATCAAAACCCGAAAACCCGGAAGAAAATTGGGACGAACCCGAAAACCCGGATGACTTTAGTTTCGACAACTGTTTTTAGAAGTTTACCCATTCCGAGGCCGAAATCGGCCAAACCCGCAACCCGTAAAATCCCAAAGCCCCCCTCTCTAAGGGGCAACGTCTACACGGATACGTTTTAACAAAGTTCCGTTTTCAAAACATTCCACTTTGGAAACCGTTTTCAAAAATTTCGCTCTCAGTCGCCAATTTACCGGTGCCATGTTACCTCATTGTCACTAATCTCCCTTCCATACAAAGGTCTCTCAACGTGAAAAGTAGTATCGTTACGGTCACTAACAGTGCCTTTTACCTGCCATGTATAGAACGTAAAACGACTGCCCCTGTCCATGATTCACAGACACCAACATCCTTCTCCACTTAAAGCACTGTAAACGCTAACGCTTCTTTCCACTTCAAGACTAAGCCATACGTGCAGACAGTCACTGAAGCTAAGTTAAGACTACCCAGTCTAAAAGCTTCGAACCGTTCATGCAATACCTCGGTGATAAAATACTTTCCCTAACCATTGTATACTATCCAACCATACTAACTTTCCGTGCATACTATGAAAATCTCATTCACGTCACTGCCTATAACAGTGCAGCTTTCTTTTACGCTAAAGGCAACTTAAGAGACCACTGAAACAGTTTTGCCTCATACTTTTCTAGCAGTGATCGTGTCCTCTTATCAAACTGATTTGTTATTTAGAATGACCCTCTTCATAAACAACCGTTCCAAGGCGGGGGTCCAAAGTGACCCGCGGAGCGCAAAAGCCCGACCCGAGCTTCATTAAACTTATGCAATAGCAAACCATATCAGATAACACCAGTTAATGAACGCTGTTTTTGGCAAATTCTTCTTGATTTTTTTAGAATTTTGCTGATATAAGCATGATTTATCATTTCTGACCATCAAGCAATTTTTAAACAAGGCTGGAGAAGCCCAATGGTCCCGCCGGTAGAACTTATAGGCATAGTTTATAAACTAATTACAGTTTCTCAATGAAACTTCCCAAGATTTCCAAACATAATTTCAGGATTATATTAGCACAAATATTTGTCATCAATTTTCCTTATATAGTAAAAAATTTCAACAACCAGCAGTTTCCATTTAAATATTGCTCTTATATGCCATAAAACGTTCTATGATAACTTAGCATCCTACCAGCCATATATGATTAAAAAAGCCCAGCCTTTTTAGGGTTAATTTTACTTTGCGAATATCAGTGTATGCAATATTGATTAATGTAAAATGAAGAAAACGATTTCAGTTTAGACATTTTTCGGATTATCCAAAATCCATCGTCAGTTATAAAATAGTTATGCTGAAATATATTACAAAGTTAAGTTACATAACAATCTAAAGATAGGCATATCGTAAAAACAAGACCCTAGGACGTGAGATCCCTGAGACCTTTAGGACTGTTAAGTACTGACATCAAAAAGGACCGTTGACAATGGAGGGTATTCTAAGAAAAATAGAAGATCGCATTTTGCTGTTAATCCGGATTTTCTAAGTGGTGGTACTTCCGCTATTTGGCTGCCTGCCTTCTTACTCATCTCCCAGTCAATTGTTGTATTGCGGAGGCGCTTAGACTTATGTTTAGACTCGCAGAATTCGTATTCGTGGTGCCACTTTGCACACTTGTGATGCAATCATAGTTAATGGTGCAATAGATGATGAAACAGAAGCTGATTGAAAATTATAGACAATTAGATACCATTTTTGAACTTATTCTTGCCTTATTTGTGTTATGTTAATTTTGTTGTAATTGGGCTATAAAAGGGGGGTTCTGGACTTTTACACTTGGATTTTTAGAGACGCAAGAAAGACGTTATGAAGTATTGAGAGACGTGAAAGCCGTTATATTTAGTCGTTATTCCCGTTATTTAGCCGTTTATTTAGTCGTAAGTTAGCCGTTATCAGGTTTAAAGAAGAGTTGTCTGCCGAGAAAAGTCGTGTTTGATTTGTGTCTACCTCAGTCGCTGCAACGCTGCTTCAAGTTCAGGTCGTAAGTCAAAGTTCATCAATATTTTCTTTTGTTTCTGATTCGTCGTTTTTACTCAGGCAATTATAATTAAAACGCTGGTTTTAACACAATACGTTTTATTAATTACTGAATGTTTGTTGTTTGAATAGCTGACTGTCCTTAGAGCTATGGCTTAAACAAAAGCATTTCTTTTCAGGTTAACGCAATTTTTTTAGTTTTGATAGATGCCTTAAAAATTAGATTCTGGTTTCTTGAGATATTAACAAGCTGATATAACCGAGATTTTACCGCTTTTGGTTCAAATCCGTAAACTTACATATTGCATCGTGAGGCTTGATCAACTACACAAAGTCTTGTTTTGGTCTCGTTTGCTTTTGAAAAAATCCTGTTCCGATTATGAAGCAAAAAATCATGAAACAGTTTTCGGAAACTTGTGATTCAATCCTTTCTCGGAAAGCTATACCCTTAATCGGAAAGCGATTGTTTTCACTGAAATCCCTTGAAAATTCTGTCTTAGTAAAAACCTCGTACACTTTTCTGAAATGTAAAATATCCCTCGAACCGAGCGACATTATTTACGCTAACGCATAAAGCAAGAAATAGCGGAAATTTTGAAATATGAAAAATAACAAAAAATATCGCAGGATGTTCTTGCTTTGATTAGTAATATAATGCAGCTTCTCGCGAAAATCATAGCAGAGCAGCTAGCTTCACTTTTCTGTTGACTTGTTTCTTGCTTTACTTTCCACCAAAACATAACTAAACCGCGTCAAGTCGCCTCAAATCAAGCCACTTTTCGATTTCGACATGTGCTCTAGCTCTAATCATTCTCTCATAAATAGATAAATAATTACCGTCTCATAAATACCACAGGAATCATGTTTAGGTCCTCTCCTTTTCATAATTTACTTGAATGACCTTGAAGGAGCTTGCAATCCTCACAAGCTAGCATTTATGCTGATGACACCAGTTTGACAATTGCTTCCGGTAATTCAGTAAAAGTTGTTGAAGATGCTGACTGTGAACTGCACAACATCTCAGAGCGGATTAAAATAAATGAACTTAGTCCTAATCCCAAAAAAACTGAATTCTTGGTAGAAGGACACCCACTCAAGACTAGAAAGCATGACCTTCCAGAGGTTCTAAAGCTTAATGGGTCAGTTAGAAAAAAGGTTGAACAAACGAAATCCCTAGGCATTATTATTGATGAAAACATAACCTGGGATGAACAATTCAGGCGTGTAAAGGGGAAAATGAGTGCTGGTCTCTCTGCTCTTAAACGACTGAAAAAATGTTCTACCACAATCTTAGCTTTGCAGTGTCTATTATGCTCTTGTCTAGAGTCATCTGCGTTATGCAGTGGCGTAGCGAGGGTCTTGGCTTTGGGGGGGGGGGGGCAAAAGACCAAAAATCAAGGGGGTCCGGGTGCTTTCCCCCGGAAAAATTTTTGGGACCATGACCTTCTATAGGTCGTAAAACGGCCCTCCAGAAAAGAGATTTGACGAGCTTTCAAACGGAGAAAATATGCTGGGAAATTCTTGCTTTTCACAATAATTTCACGACAACAGCGTCTATTGCTATGCCAGAAAAAATTGTTCTTAGACCATTGAAATTCATGAAAGCTACCAAATATCTACGTTGTAAACACAAAACTTGTTACCATGCGTTTTTAGTATGAACACATGGAAATGTTCTCAAACTGATTAATGGGAGGCACACAAAACTAGGGGGTCCGGGGGTATGCTCCCCCGGAAAAAGTTTCATTTTCCAACCTCTAGTGTCGCATAGAATGAATATTTTCTTGCTTGCCTATTGTGTTGTGTTATATACGTACTGGGTATCCGAAGACATCTCACCTCACCTGTTTGTTGGAAACACTTGCTTTCTTTCTATGTAGAACATTCCAGCCAAGAATACTTATAAGGAGGGGTTAAAATTTTTCATTCTACGTTTATCTACTAGAAACATGCACTGTGTTGTCTGATCTTTCGTTTACTCTACTAATTTTCTCGTGGTTTTGCCTTTTCGTTCTATTTCGTTTTATTTCGAGAGCGAGAGAAAAGAGATTGACGTTTTCACTTTTCACCACAGCAAGAATACGCTAGGGATGTCTTTTGATTAAACTTTAAATCTGTCCGACGGGATCGTAAAAACACAAGAAAGGTCCGTACCTTTAGAACCCTTCACTCATCGAGACCTATTGCGAAAGGAGGGTTGTGAGTTGAACAATAGTAAACATGTGGCGTTAGTTGCCCCATAACATTAGCTGCAGAACATTTTCCTGGAACAGAGCAGGTGAGGTGGGATGATATATCTACTCTTTTACAACATTGAAAAATATTTATTGCCCAAAGGTTGTTAGAATTTCTCTTACCCCCACTGATTTTATTGCAGAAGTGGACTTTTCTAAAACACCAACTTTTCAACAATTGGGGGGCGACCGCCCCCCCTTGCCCCCCCCCACCCCTTGGCTACGCCACTGGCGTTATGGCGACGTTATTTGGGACAGCTTATGTAAAACAAAATTAGCTGCTCTTCAGCGTCTTCAATCCCGAGCAAGATCAATAATTGAAAATGCAAAAATTAAAGATCATTGGTCTTGTTCCTGGCTAAATGTAGAAAATATTATCCGTTACGACAGGAACATGATGATCTACAAGATAATAAATAGATTGTGTCCTGAAAACCTTTTTGATAAATACCAGTCGAGATCATGTTTTGCTTCGTACAATACGAGAAATTCTCGGGATCTTCGGATCCCTAGATGCAGGACGGAATTATTCAAAAAGAGTTTTCATTATACATCTATAGAAAATTGGAATGATACTCCTCCCCCCCCCACGATTCGTGAGTTACCGACTTTAGATCGCTTCAAGTAAACAAAAATAAAAACGCATTTGAAGAGCTAGACTCATTTGAAACACGACTCCCTGGAGCAACAGCAGATAAGGAATTAGGGTTTTAATTTGATTTTAATATTTTAAATTGTATGTAGATTTTTTATATATTTGCTGAAGGGTTTTTATCGTGTATAAATAATATTTAATAATAAAATAATAATAATAATAAAGAAGATAACAGCAAATATCTTCCGAACTTATTTTATTTCCGTCGCTACATACATATTGTTTTAGCCAAACAAGAAATCCCAAGAAATGTTTTCGCTGCAATAAAGGGAAAGTAATATCGATTGAGATTGAAAGAGCAGAAGGCAGAGAGCAAAAAAGCGCCCCAAAATAACAGACATCTATCGAAACTTAAAAAATTGCATTAACCTGAAAAGAAATGTTTTTGTTTGGGCCATAGCTCTAAGGATAGTAAGCTTTATTCAAACAACAAACATTCATTAATAAACAAGTATTGACTGGGAGACGAAAGAGAAGGCAGGCAGCCAAATAGCGGAAGCACAACTACTAAGAAAACCAGGACTAACAGCCAACTACGATCTTCTATTGTTCTTAGGAGGCGAATACCCTCCAGTGCTAATGGTCCTTTTCGATTTCAGTACTTAATGATCCTAAAGGTCTCAGGTGTCTCACGTCCTAGGGTCTTGTTTTTACGGTATCCCCTAAAAATACACATGTGGAGAGAGAAAACAAAAAACTTTAACTAATTACAATGAAAACAATATAACAAATAAATAATAGAAGAACCGAAGCAATTACGTTAATGTTTAGAATGTAATGATAAAGTTGCTTATTGAGAGATGGCTTCTCCCATATGCAGCGCTTCCTTTATCTTACACTTGAAAGAGGTGTGGGCTGCATCCAAAATTGTAAAACAATCGTCTGTGCATAAATTGCAACAGCTAGGAGATACAGAAAAGTATTTAAAAACATGCGAATTCTTTTCTGTTACCAAATGTTCCCCTGCTCGTGTTGAAACATGGCGTTGCGTTACCGCCAATATGCGATGCGTTACTGCATATAGCACACGAGAATTTGTAAACGACACAAGAGCGGTGACATTTGGGAACAGGGTCCTTCAATCAAAACAATCTGCGTAATTTAAATGATTATTATAGCTTTAAATTGTACTGCAAACATCGAACGATTTTAACATTGATGTGACCGAAATGAAGTAAAATGTTTGAGTGTTCCTAAATTTCCCACCCCATTTTATGGGGCTTTGGAGAAAATCAAATTTATATGAAGTACCCCACCGGGGTTGCTCAGCCCTTTTGACACGGTACGGATCGCTTTTTATTTTAGATGCAGAACGCGAGAACCCGAAGTTGTTGTTTTAAAGCTTGTTTTTGATTTTTATCCTCAGCTGCTATAAAGTTCAGTTGCTCGGACCTACTCCTTAGTCCAGTAATTGTTGCTGCTGATATGGCGGGGTGTGATCTGTTTCCTATTCCTCAGTCCTATTCCTAGATACTGGGGTCGTAGATCCATGTTTTGTGAGCAGTGCGAGGTGATGAAAAGGACATGTCAACCTCCCGTGCTGTCTACTTTCTTGCGGAAAATGTAAATACTCGAACCCAAAGTGTTTTTTCAGCGACATTCGTGCAAATGGAAATTGTTAATTATAGATGAAATGTCATGGATTTTAAAAGTATAACAATTTAGACTTTAGTCTGCAATACATTCAAGACGTTCGGCTGACTTCAAGAAAAGAATACTGTACTAATCTTGCTCCAATCACGGGATTCCCATTGATTTCGAATGCCTTATTCTCTCAATTTAAATTCACTGGAGGAAATAAATTAGGACGACACATATACGAAATGCAATGATATTTAGTGTTCTAAATGGGCAGAAAATTTTAAGAAGCAAATAATTTTAGTCTTCTAGACTTGCCTTTCCTTTTAACAGAAACGTTTGTCAATAATATCGAAGAAATGAACAAAAATAAAAATCAACCATACTCTCTGGAGGGGAATCGATCCCCTGACCTCATTGTTTCCAAACAGGATAACAAACAGGCCGCGCTAATCAAAGTGTCGAGGTGTCAAGAAAAAGGGATTAAGCCCGCGGCGAACACCTCGTTCTTTTGTTTTTAGTGGCACCAGACTGCCCGGATCAAAGAAGGGTTAGCCCCAATTACCCCAGAAACGATAGAAGAAACGTGAAAAAGAAGGTTCGATGGCAAAACTACAGCAGGGGCAGCAGGGAAAGGTGCAAGAGCGAGCACTGGATCTTGAAAACCCTAGGAGGATGATCTCGGACAAAATCCGTCTCCATGACTACTACTACTTTAGTAGATATAAACTAGCCCTTGCCCGTGTAAGACCACCGCCTCATGAGGACCACCGCCTCTAGTGAGCTCCGCCAATAACAACTTCCACCTAAAAGGCACTGTGCATTGAGGTGGCTATATTTTCTGTTAATCTAAATCTTGATCTCAATCTTAATGTTAGTCTAGTGTTAATCTTAGTCTTCAAGTCAAATGGAATCTTAATCTTAACTTCTACCTGAATTGGAATGTTAACCTTAATGTTAATCTAAATGTTAATCTTAACCTTAATCTGAATCTGTATCTGAATCTAAATGTGAATCTAAATCGGAATCATAATTCTAATATTAGTCTTAATCTTTAGCTTACTCTTAATCTTAGTCCTATTTAATCTTGAACTCCATCTTAATATTAGTGTTAGTCTTTGTTAGTCTTGTTCTAAGTATCAGTCTTTAATTTTTGAACTTAAACTTGAAGTTCATTTTCAAATCAGTCTTAATCTGAACCTTTATGGTAATCTTGATGTAGATCTGAAATAATGTTGAAATTTAAAATTAATGTTTAGGTTGTTCTTTATTGCCACATGCAGTAATGCCAATGTCAAACTTTATCATCATCTTAATTCAGGTGCAAAATAACTCTTAGGTACAAAATAAGCCTGCCCCCGTTTATTAATTTAGAGCTTTTTCCTCCACCTTCCAGACCTTATTAGGAGCCCCCATTTATAAATTTTTGAAGAAACAATTTCACTTGTGAAAGTATGAAACTACGTTTATAAATTGTCCCTAATCCCGGGACCTTATAAGGAGCCCCCTGTTTATTAAAGTTTCTACAAAATTTTCCCACCCCCTTTATTTGGACCCCCCGTTTATTTGGTACCTAAGAGTATCGGCCTTAATGTTAATATTAGTAAAAGTGAAATTAATCTTAAATGTGAAATAAATTTTAATATTATTCTAAATTCTTCAGCTGCAATAAAACTTTAAATGAGAATCAAAGATGAAATTGAAATTGAAAGAAAAGCTAAATGAACATGAAAGTTAGTGTTTGGGAGATAAATTGAAAGTAAATTTAGAATTGAAAAGAATTGAAAAAATAGATCTAAAGATTTGAGTCATTCCAAAAAGCTTTCTAGTTTTGTTGAAGTGACTTTTTGACATTAAAAAGAATTGTTAACTATTGAAATCAAAAAAACAAAAACACCAAAATTTTGACCTTGAGGGGAATTGAACTCTAGGCATTGGGGGTAGGAGGCAAGAATTTAACCACTGGGCTACACAGCCGTATTACTTGATCGACGATAATCTCCTAGTGGTCCTTAATATTCATGGTAGGGAACAACAAAACGCGTAGAAAAAAATTGTCTAACGAATTTAAAAATTAAACGAGAGCAAACTTAAGTTACCAGACGTCTCCTCGGCCTTTTGAAAACATTTTCAACACGAAAATCAAAGAAATAAAAAAATTCGCAAGGAAAAGATTTGCCCCTGAGGTGAGTCGAACTCCCAACTCTGCGTCTCAGCTCACGAGACACACCGCTTTACCGACCGTGCTACAGTGCCTTTTTGCAATTCAGAGATAATCCTCCTACTGAAAACACTCTGACAATGGTTAAAACAGGCACCAACGACGCACTTCAAAGAAGGGCTAGCCCTAATTACCCCAGAAGCTAAGGTAGTTTGCAGAAATGGAAAGGGTGATGACATACCTACCCCACGGTCGGCAGAGCAGGGAAAAAGAGGGAATGCCGTGCCACTGGCCACTTCAGCGCAACTGCTAAGACAAAATCGGTTTCCATGACTACTTCCATTTTAGTATAGAGACTAGCCCTTGCCCGTGTAAGACCATCACCTCATGAGGACCACCGCCTTCGATGAACTCCGCCAATAACAACTTCCACATTAAAAGGCACTCGCATATGAGGTGGCTATATTTGCTGTTAATGTAAATCTTAATCTTAATGTTAGTCTAGTCTTAATCTTAATCTTCAACTTGAATGGAATCTGAATCTTAACTGCTACCTGAATTGGAATCTTAATGTTAATTTTAATCTAAATGTTAATCTTAATCAGAATCTAAATCTCAATTTTAATCTTAATCTTACTCTTAATCTTAATGTTAATGTTAATGTTAATCTTAGCCTTCGTAAATCTTGAACTCCATCTTAATATTAGTCTTAGGCTGTGCTAGTCTTGGTCTAAGTATAAGTCTTTCATTTCTGAACTTAAACTTAAAATTATTCTTAATTTGTAAGCTGAAGCTCATTTTCAAATCAGTCTTAATCTGAACCTTTATGTTAATCCTGATGTAAATCTGAAATAACGTTGAAACTTACAATTAATGTTAATGTTGTTGTTTATCACCACATGCAATAATGTCACATGCAATAATGTCAATCTCAAACTTTATCATCACCTTAATTCATCTTCATACTCTTAGATGCCAAATAAACGTCCCCTCGTTTATTTATTTTGAGTTTTTTCCCTCCACCCACAGGGCCTTATTAGGACCCCCCATTTATTAATGTCCGAAGAAGCAATTTCACTTGTCAAAGAATGAAACTACGTTAATTATTTCCCCCCTAATCCTGGACCTTATAAGGACCCCCCTGTTTATTGAAATTTCGAAAGAAATTCCCAGCCTCCCCCATCAATTAGGACCCAACGTTTTTTTGGTAGTTAAGAGTATTGGCCTTAATATTAATATTAGTAAAAGTGAAATTAGTCTTTTATTTAAAATAAATTTTAATCTTACTTCATCTTCATACTCTTAGATGCCAAATAAACGTCCCCCCCGTTTATTAATTTTGAGTTTTTCGCCCATCCGCAGGGTCTTATTATGACCCCCCATTTATTAATATTGAAAGAAGCAATTTCACTTGTGAAAGGATGAAACTACGTTTATTATTTTTACCCAACCCCGGACCTTATAAGGACCCCCCTGTTTATTGAAATTTTGAAAGAAATTCACAGCCCCTCCCCAAATCGATTAGGACCCCATGTTTATTTGGTACTTACGAGTATTGGCATTAATGTTAACATTAGTAAAAGTGAAATTAGTCTTTAAAATAAACTTTAATATTATTCTAATTTCTTCAACTGCAATAAAACTTTAAATTAAAATCAAAGATGAAATTAAAATTAAAATAAAAACCAAATGGAGATGAAAGTTAGTGTCGAGACATAAATTGAAAATAATTTTATAATTGAAAAGATATGAGAAAGAATAGATGTAAAGATTCGAGTCATTCCAAAAAGCATTCTAGTTTTGTCAAAGTGACTTTAAGACATTGAAAAGAATTGTAAACTATTTAAATCACAAAAACAAAAACACCAAAAATTTGCCCTTGAGGGGATTTGAACTCCGGCCATTCTGGGAGCAGGCGAGCATTTAACCACTCGGCTACACAATCGTATTGCTTAATCGACGATTATCTCATAGTGGTCGTTATGTTCATGGAAGGGAACAACAAAGAAAGAAAATAAATATGTCTAACGAACTTAAAAATTTCACCGAAGGCACATTTTAGTAACCAGACGTCTCCTTGGCTTTTTGAAAACATTCCCAAAACGAAAATAACAGAAATAAAAAAATTCGAAAAGAAAAGATTTTCCCCTGAGGGGAATCGAACTCTCGACTCAGCATCGCAGAGCACAGTACACGCCATCTTACCGACAGTGCTACAGTGCCTTGTTGCTATTCAGTGATAATCCTCCTACAGAAAACAATCGGGCGATGGTTAAAACAGGCACCAATGACGCACATCAAAGAAGGGTTCGCCCCAGTTACCCCAGAGACTACAGCAGAGACGGAAAAACGAAGGGGCGATGGCTCGCCTACCCCACGGACGGCAGATAGTGGAAAAAGTCCGGTCGGGGCAGCTTCGACGGCCCGGGAGGATGAGCTGGGACAAAATTTTCGCTAATCCGATTCCTATTTTAGTATATAGAGAGACTTTCGACGTCAAGCGAAACCATAAATTTACCAAATGTACTAAGGTCATTAATTTCCTCAAAGAAAGAGAACGTGTAAATCGTTATTATAAGTCCCTATCGAAGAAACTATAGGTGGAAAAGGAGGAGGCGAATTAGGGGGGCTTGTCTTATGCAATTTAGGAAGACCGTTTTCACACTGCCTTTATGGTCTTTTGATGGCAGGTTGTAAGCCAGAGGGATAAATCTTTTTGAAAACAACATTATCAATGACACCCTTCTATTTTAAACCTCTCCAAAAGCGCAGTAATCTGCTGTCACGTAATAGTGCAGGTTCGTTGTTGAATTTGTCAAATTTAGATGTATTAGAAATTGATGTCCATATGACGATATAATTTCTTATACATCTAAATTAATCTAATATTAACATAATTGCTTCGGTTTTTCAATTACTTCTTTGTTTTATTGTTTTGATTGTAATTAGATAAAGTTTTTTCTTTTTTCTCTCCACATGTGTATCGTTACATTGTTATGTAACTTAACTTTGTAATATATTTCAGCATTGATATTTTATAGCTCACTTAACTGATGATGGATTTTGGATAATACGAAACACGTCTAAACGAAAATCTTTGTCTTCATCTTACACATTCTTACGAAATTGCTACTTGTAAGAAGATTTGATAATATTGATTTAGTTTTACTTTACCAACAGAAACTATTGCAAAAACAAATATAACCAAAAATAATGACACTTTTCTACTGCGCCTGCGCAGATGATAAAACCATCATTTCATAAGGAGAGATATACACACAAATATAGATTTGATAGTAAATAATTTCTACATATATTTTTCATAGATCTATATTATCAGCTACACTCTTTTGTTTTTTTTTGGCTTCGATTTTCACACTGCCTTTATGGTCTTTTAATTTCGTCTCAATAGATACTTTTTAATCCACAGAAAACAATACCATTAACACCAAATGCAATAACATCAGCTTTTTGAGCAAAATAATTGGTCAAAAGAGAAAATTAAGAAAAAATGTAAAGCCCCGTACACCCGCAAAACGCAAATATCTAATGAGAGAAGCAGAAAGATATATCTCAAAACAAAATGATGATAATAAAATACTCAATATGAGTAATATTCAATTGGATAGTACACAAATAAGACTTCTAAATAAAGGGTTGTCTTTTATTAATACACCAAAACCGACACCTCTCAGCATTACCCTACAATCATTCATTGATTTCAAAAGAAGAATGCGTATACGTTACTTTTCCGAAATGATATTATAAAGAACATCCCACAGATAAAACAGGCGAGACAGCCTTACAAGTAGTTACATTTTTAGCACATTTGTATACCAAGGGATATATTGATTATGATCTCTATACATACCTTTCACCTAATTCAAATGTAAGAACACCAATTTTTTACATGCTTCCAAAAATACACAAAAAACATCCCTGGGAGACCTATAATTTCTGGATGTGGTTCACCAACAGAAAAACTATCCATATATTTGGACTTTTACCTTAGGCCAATAGTAGAAAACAGCAATTCATTTATAAAAGATACGACTCACTTTCTGCAAACCCTGTTCAGTATAAACAATAATGACATACCTAAAAACTCTTGGCTGGCTACTTTAGATGTTAAATCACTTTATACAAATATTCCGCAGGGGAAGGGATTCTATCTTGCATAGAAGCGATTGAGAATTTCTATGGAGAGAACAGTCCCCTACCTACACCCTACATAGTACAAATGATGGAACTTATACTGAAACAAAACTTTTTCACATTTAATGGTAAATTTTACCAACAAATACACGGAACTAGTATGGGAAGCAATTTCGCTCCTAACTATGCTAATATATTTATGACAAATATAGAAAAGGGATATATTAGATAATGCACCTGGAACGGTGGGGTAAAATATGATCTAATCAACTAAATCATGGTAAATCAGAGACGGGGGCTAAATATTTCTGTCGAGCCTTTCTCCATTTCAAGCGATATTCTTAGCTTCTCAAAGCTCAATGGGATACAAATGGGATACAAGTACTTCGTTTCGCAAATTTTGGTTGATTTCAATACTCAAACTTTCTTGTTTCATTATTTCTATTACCAAAGTGCTAAAGAGCTACTTTACAGATTGACGAAAATATCAAAATTTAAAAATTTCTTTCCCATGGTTTGTTAGTGTTTCTTTATAGTAAACGTTTCTGTCAAGTATACTTCTGAAACCAGGTGTAGGACTCTTATACGAAGCCATCTCTGAAACTCATCTCAAACTTGCTAGAACACAAACTATAAAAATCACTGAACAACTTCAAGTAAAAGATCACTTTCATCTGATGCTAAAAATGGGATCATTTTGGTTCAAATTATGCGTAAAATTGACGAATAAATGCTTAATGGGCCCAGTAAGTTTCCTTTGGCTTTAGTTGAAGTCTGGTAAGATGAATATTACAAGTATTTGCAACTTATAAACGCATCCCACAATGTAAAGCTCTTCAAAGAAGACAAATTGTGTGATTGTTATTGGAGCCGCAATTGGAGAGGCTACGTTACACTTCAAACAACGTCTTCGTAAGCCTCAAGGTACACGATCTTGTTTCGTTTAAGTTTTCAAAAGCTTGCCAGCAAAAGCTCGTTAAAATTGCATTTGCCACAGCAAAATTATGCATAAAATGCTGTACTTTTAAACAGTGAAAACAGCTCTTTCACATATTCACCTTTATACCATGAGATCTTTACTATAAAGAAGCAATAAAAACTATGGAAAAGGAATTTTTAAATTTTGATATTTTCGTCAATCTGCAAAGTAGCTCTTTAGCACTTGGGTAATAAAAAAAATGAAACAAGAAAGTTTGAGTATTGAAATCAACCAAACTTTGAACCAATCAATCAATCCACCGCATGTATTGTCTGCGCAGTAGTGTGGGGGGTGTGCAGAACGGTACCAGAATTTCAGTAGGGTGGAGGGATACCATGATGCCTGTGGGGGATACCAAGATTACCGTGAGGAGGCATTATAATTGCCGTGGCGGATATTCAGTACGGTTAAGGGATATCTCTGAGTACAGTGGCGGATGTTCGGTACGGTGGGGGTAAAATGATCTAATCGACTAAATAATGGTAAATCAGAGACGGGGACTAAATTTTTCTTCTTCAGCAACAGTCGTCAAGCCTTTCTCCATTTTAAGCGTTAATCTTAGCTTGCCGTAGATTTCTCTAAAACCAATTTTACCCCAGCTTGTGGTATTTCTTTAGGGTTCCCAAATGGTTTTGGCATACACGGCAACATGAACGAATAGCTATTCTCTGAATCTACGTTTTTGTCAATTATACCTCAAAAACCAGGTGCAGGACTCTTATACTAAGCCATTACAAAAATTTGTTCGCTTATACCTTCCTTACTCAGATGCTTTGAATCTTGTTCACAGAACATCAATTAAGAAAATATATTAACAACTTCAAGTAAAAGATCACTTTCATCTGATTGTAAAAATGGGATCTTTTTGTTCAAAATATGCGTAAATTTGACGAATATATTCTTAATGGGACTCAGTCAGTTTCCTTCAATGGCATTTTCTTGAAATATTGTAAGACGAATATTACAAGTATTTGCAAATTATAAACGCACCCCACAAAGAAGACAAATTGTGTGATTGTCAAAACGTCTACGCGATCTTGTTTCGTTTTAAAGTTTTCTAAAGATTGCCATCAAATATTCGTTGAACTTGCATTTGCCATAGAAAAATTATGCATGAAATGCTTTACTTCAATCAGTTAAAGCATATACTTTGTACATACTCGCCTTTCATCTACTTAATTTAAGAAATACTTAAGGTTAATAAACTATAGAAAAGAAATTTTGAAAATTTGATCTATTCGTAAATCTGCAAAGTAACTCTTTGGAACTTTGGTAATAAAAATGAAACAAGACAGTTTGAGTATCAAATCAACCAAAATTTAAGAAACGAAGTACTTGTATTCCACTTGTATCCCATCGAGCTTTGAGAAGCTAAGATGAAAACGCTTGAAGTGGAGGAAGGCTCGACGATTGCTGCTGTAGAGAAATATTTAGCCCCCGCCTCTGATTTACGATGATTTAGTTGATTAGATCATATTTTACCCCCACCGTACTGAACATCCGCCACCATGCTCAGAGATATCCCCCCACCGTACTGAATATCCGTCACGGCAATCATGATGCCTCCCCACGGCATTCTTGGTATCATCCCACAGGCATCATTGTATTCCCCACCGTAATGAACATCCGCCACCATACTGCACATCCACCACCGTACTGCAAAGACATTACATGGGGTGAAATCCTCCAGTAACCATGGAAAAATTGCAAAATATTATCATAAGAAAATTGGACAACAGAACTTAAACATATTTAAACAGACAGAGTAGAACATTTCTATTTAGTTTTGTTTGTTAACATAAGCTCAATAGAATTCACGTTTTCCTTTTTCATCGCAAGTATTTTCCTTCTCTCATGGAATAATGCTGATTTCTGACTCAAAAAACCTCGGAAATCGATTCTTCTGCATTCCATAGGTTCGGCAGAAGTTCATTTACGCATGAAATTATTCCACAAGAAGATTGTCACAGCAGGAGCTGATCGAGTTGGTGTGCCAACTATTTTCATTTGCAAAAAGCCTCTTTCAGCCTCTAAGGTGGTTATTGTAATTGCAATCTTATTGGCGGCTCCTCGTATGATCAAGATGAAAGCTAGGTTTTTTGCCAAGCAGGTCTTGAGCCTAACTTCGATTCAGTTGAGAACAAATGTTTAAATGATAAAGATAAGAATATTTTAATAGATAATAATGGTAATGATAACTCAAGGAATGATGAGCTTAATAGTGTAGGAAGTGATATTGGGATTTGTTTTTGGAACATTAATGGTCTAAAACGTGCTAAAGTGAACAAGATTTCATTGGATAATTCAGGTTTTATTAGCAA
The DNA here is from genome assembly GCA_014526335.1 of Chrysaora quinquecirrha. Lineage (NCBI taxonomy): Eukaryota > Metazoa > Cnidaria > Scyphozoa > Semaeostomeae > Pelagiidae > Chrysaora > Chrysaora quinquecirrha. The sequence continues at coordinate 14,341 of JACTAT010000186.1, read as the reverse complement.
TCTTTTTGAAAATAATGACATAATTTGTTTTGCTGAAACTTGGCGTGATAAACATGACTCGGATATTGACGCCTGGAATGAGGAATTTACTGCTTTTCATTGTTTAGGTGCACGCAATAGTGTTAGGGGTAGGTCATCCGGTGGTATTTCCGTTCTTGTCCGTAAAACGATTGAAAAACATTTTAGCATCTTTTCCTCAAATTCTTACCGGGTGTTGTGCAAATTAAATAAGGAATCTTTTAATCTCTCCGATGCTCTCATAATTTGCTTTGTTTACATTCCACCTTCTGATTCAACTTGGTTTAAAAATGGTCTTTCATTCAATTTTGACACATTGCTCGAAGAATGTGCTAACTATGAAAAATTAGGAAAATTTTTAATTGTTGGTGATTTCAATGCTCGTACTAGTAATCACAATGACTTCATTTTTGATGATGAAGTTGATGACTTCCTCCCATTAGATGATTATTATGAGCCTGACAATAACTTAGAATTACGTATTACGCAAGACCTTGGTAATATTAATTCTAACGGTAAAGAGTTGCTGAAATTTTGTAGGTCTTCAGGGTTCCGAATCTTGAATGGTAGAATTGATGCAGATAAAACTAATAAATTCACATGTTTTACTGTTAATGGCAATAGTGTGGTTGACTATGCTATTGCTAAAGAACAGCTCTTTAAATATATTTCCAACTTCGCTATTAGTGATTTGAATGACTTTTCTGACCACGTGCCACTTCAATTATCTATCACAACTTTCAACTTGGTAAACCAATTGATTACTAGCGTTAATGAAACCGAAAATGACACTTCAACAAATTCTGTTTCTGAAAATCTAAAAAATAATTATAGCAAGCATTTTATAACTGGTGAAAACACTTTTGAAAGAATCATTGAATCTGTCCAAAATGAACAGTTTCAAGAATTTCTAAATCTTTTAGGCGAAGAGCTCGATAACCCGTCTGTTCCAGTTGAAGTATCTGTAGCGAAATTACGTTGTAAGTTATTTGAAATATCCAATTCTACAATGAAATCAAAAGAAATTTTCAAGGGATTGCACAAGAAAAGAAATAGTAAATCTAAAAAATGTCCTTGGTTTGATTCAGTGTGCAAAGAGGAGAAAAAACGTTTGAACAAAGCACGTAAAACTTATCAAGCTGCATTAAAAAATAATCTTGGTGATTCTATTGAAACCTTGAGACAACTCTATTTCTTACAGAAAAGTCTTTATAATAAAACTCTTAAGATAAAACGTAAAATCTATAATAATAATCGTAAGGAAGAACTTAGACAATTAAAATCGTCCTCTCCAAAAGATTTTTGGAAAATGTTAGATTACGGCAGGAAATCAAATGAAAATGATTTTGATAAAAAAACACTTTTCGACTATTTCAGCAAATTGCTCAATTCAAATGACTCTGATACTCGAACGGAACTTGCCGAGGAAATACCTGAGCCATGGGTAGATGAGAACTTTGATACTTTTGCTAATGAAATATTAAATTCAGAGATCACTTTAGATGAAGTTAAGTTGATGATTGCTAAGCTAAACAAAGGGAAAGCCTCATGAATTGATCTGATCACAGCCGAATTGTTGAAAAGCCTGAATGAGTCTTTCCTGACTGTCTTCACTAAACTCTTCAATAAAATCTATAATTTGGGTGAATTTCCTGAGGAGTGGGCAGTGGGCATAGTTGTTCTCCTCTTTAAAGGTGGTGATAAGTCAGATTTGGATAATTATAGGGGTATAACTCTTCTTAGTATTTTTGTTAAGCTGTTCTTAGGAATACTTTTGCAAAGGCTAAATTCTTTCTTAGATTATTTTGATACTCTTGATGAAAATCAAATTGCTTACAGGAAAGGCCATCAAACATCAAATCATCTATTTACACTCAATACTCTAATCCAAAAAACTTTCGATGAAAATAATAGTTTCTATGTTTGTTTTGTTGATTTTAGAAAAGCTTTTGACTCGGTTTCACACTCCTTGATGTTAAGTAAACTACTTGTCAATGGGTTTCAGGTAAATTTTTGAAAATTGTGACCATGTTATACTCTAAAATAAAATCATGCGCTCGTGCTAAAGATGGTCTGACTGACTTTTTTAGTTGTGCACGTGGGGTTCGTCAAGGGTGCATTTTAAGCCCAATGCTGTTTGCTTTGTTTCTAAATGATTTGAATCAGAATATTAACTCTAAATCGAAAGGAATAAGAATCGGTAATGAAACTTTCAGTACTCTTTTGTACGCGGATGATTTAGTTCTCCTCGCAGAATCTGCTGAGGATTTGCAAAATCAACTTGATGCTCTGAATACTTACACGACAAATGTTAAAATGGAAGTCAATGTTAAGAAAACTAAAGTTATGGTTCTTAAAAAAGACAAACGGAAAAGTAATAAAACTTCAAACTGGCATCTCGGTTCAAAAGAAATAAAAGAATGTAACTTTTACAAATACCTAACGGTTACTATAAAATCTAATGGCTTTTTCAGTGAACATGTAAACATAATTAAAGAAAAAGCTAGTAAAGCATATTTTGCACTTATCAATAAATGTAGGGAATTCGATGCCTTGCAACCTAGCTTATTTCTTTACCTTTTTGACCAAACTATTGTCCCAATTCTTAATTATGCTTCGGAAATCTGGAGTTTTGACGAACATGTTAATTTAGAACGATTACACTAATCTGCTTGTAAATATATACTAGGAGTTAAGTCGACAACGAACACAGAAGCCATCTATGCTGAATTGGGTAGGATCACTTTGCAACTAAAGAGACATATTAATATTCTCAAATTCCTTGCCAGGTTAGAATTTTTAAATGATTCGGAACCAAACAGATAAGTCTGCAAGTCTTTTAGATTTCTCTGCAACCAACATGAGTTTGATGGCTCGAACTGGGTTTCTAAAGCATGTGATTTACGAAACAGATACGGTGTTCTATCGACTGATAACGGTTCTTCTATCAAGACTAAGGTTAGAAACTATTTCGCAAATTTGATCATGTCTAGTCTGAACGAGCATCTAAAAGAAAATAAAAAACTCTCGACCTACGCTGAATTAAAGTCCGTATTTAAATTTGAAAGTTATCTTGATTCGATAGGTGATTTTAAAAGGAGACAATCTCTCTCTAAGTTAAGAATGAGCGCGCACAATTTAGAAATTGAAGTTGGAAGATTCGGTAAGAACAAAATACCTAGGGAAGAAAGATGTTGTAACTATTGCACAACACTCGGTAACAATGTTTTAGGGGATGAGCTTCATTTTCTTATGTTGTGTCCTTTTTTTGATGAAGAAAGAACAGAGCTTCTCGATAATGTAGAACGTCTTTATCCCTCAGTTAGTCATTTAAGTGTTAGGAACAAATTTATTTGGCTACTTAGCCAAGAAGATCTGAATTGTCTTCAATTTGTTTCATCTTTTATATGGAAAAGTTTGAAAACGAAAGCAGAAAAACTTCAAGTATCCTAGAGTAGGTTTAAATGATTTATTTTGTACCAGTATATTGCAAAACCTTTATTGATTCTGTAGTTTTGTTTAATTAACGTTGATTAATTTATTTCATTGCCTCAGTCTTTGAAAGTTAAATAATGTAGGTAATCGTAATTATGTATCATTTTATTTTATATTTACATCTTACGTTGTATGTGTTCTTTAACCACAGTAGAGTAAACTAATTCATTTCAGATTAGAATAATTATTATGTATGTATTTAGGTTAGAGGCCTACTTGGCCTAGATACCTTGAATTAAAAAAAAAAAGTAATTGTATATAGCATTCCCTTGATCAGAATTTCAATGCACTTCGACATTTTTCGAGTATGACATACTTTTTGAGTGACGCCATCTATTGTGTCGTGACCAGCAGGGGTGCAATTTTTCATTTAATCAATGCTGAACAGTTGCAGCAACGTTTAATGTGATCTAGTCTAAAACACCACACCAATGGGAACACCGATGAACACCAAAGAACACCAATGGAGCACCAATGAACACCAATGAACAAAACTGGAACACCGATGAACACCAATTGAACACCGATGGAACACGAATGAACACGAATGAACACCAATGAACACCAATAAAAAAATGAATTTGACACTAAATATTTGCGGTCTTGGCGAATGGAAGGAGGGCTTGGAAATGTAGCCGAATAAAGGTGGGCGACAGAAATAGATAGAAGCCCCTTCTAAAGAAGGTTTAGTTGAAAAAAAACACTTTGTGAAGAGGATCAAGCTTGAAATATCTTTGTTGGGGAAGATAAGCGATGGTAAGAAAAATGTTGCTTCATTATCCCCTGTCTTACCTTTGGGTGGGGGTCTGAAGCCCCTGAAAAAGACAATTTTCATTCTACAATTTTGAAAATAAATGATATTAAAAAAAACTGATGTGCAGCACGTTTGACTTCATATCTTTTTCCTGGGCTTTTCCCACAAAAGAATGCAAGGCAAAGGTTGTCAGAATTCTGTTCCTTTCGTATAGACATAAGTACGTTGTTGGACATTTGAAATCAGCAAATTCTTTTAACAGTAATATTTGTAATTTTAGCTCATTACGTCGAAATGAGTATAAGCGCCATGCTTTATGATACTTTTCCTTAACGGAACAAAACTTTGGCAAACTCTAATTCTATATTATTATAACAATAACGTCAACATAAGGTGTTCTTGCAATTTCGTTATACGGGCATTTCCTAGGCGCTTTTTAAATCTTTGTTAAAAAAATTGTGTTGAGCAAAATAGACAATCCAATATTTAAGTAGACATCTGCAGCCTCAAATTGAAAATCTCTTGAACATGAATTACGAAATTACCAAAACACCTAAAACTGCGAACTATTTCATGTTTTTCTGAGCCCTTTAGAAAAATCGAAGTTTTCATTCCTTTTTAATATTACAAATGCCTCTTGAGGAATTTTTATAGATTTTTTTATGCTTTCATTATCTTTTGCAATCAAAATCACTCCTCAGTTCAAAGCCTCGACGGTATAAGCCAAGTTTCGTCTAAAATTAATTTTTCATCGGTGTTCATTCGGTGTTCCATCGGTGTCCATCGGTGTTCCATTTATGTTCATCGGTGTTCATTGGCGTTTATCTGTGTTCATTGGTGTTCATCGGTGTTCCATTGGTGTCACTGGTGTTCGTCGGCATTCATTGGTGTTCCCATTCGTGTGGTGTTTTAGACTAGACTGTTTCATAAAGACATGTAGTCTACATGGAGTATCTGATCCAACAAATCATTTTTTTGTTATCAACTTGGTAAACTTCAATAGAGGTTTCCGCAAAATATGGCGGCCGTTTCTGCTAGCCCTTTGTTTTTATTAAGGATTTTCGAAAGGATATCTGGGAATAATTTCCTTAGTTTCGAGTTCAACGTCTGCAGCTATGCGAGATTCGTAACTAAGGAAACTATTCCCAGAATTCCATTAAAAAATCTTATGTTTTATCATATTTTTAGTTACAGTAATTACTTATAGTTGACCACGTTGGTTACAAAAAACTATGTTCAAATACAATTCGTTTCGAGCAAAAAATGTTGTTGTGGGCGTGATACATATTTGAAGCACTTGGTCTTAGGCCCATCCAAAATGAGGTTTTGGCCTAGGCCCTGTTTATTGTTCATATGCATTTTATGACTTTTTCACATCGTTTAGTCAATTTTTGAGCGTTTATCAGCAGTGTGGAAACGAAATAGACGCTTTTTTATAAGGAACCTACCTCAAGGCCTAGTTCTTAAAGATTCTTATATTTGGACCTTTTTTTAGGCAACTGTAGTTCAAAACGTTCCTTAATAGTTTCTAAACTTTAACTGCACATACAGTGGTCTTAACTATAAAAGAGAAACACTTGCATGTGAGCAAAGCTCGAGACTACTTAAGGAAATATTTGATACATGTGTAACGTACAATTTATGTGGTTTTCAACTGCAAATGAATGGAACCGGCTTTTAAATTCTTGGTTATTTGCAGTGATAAAAGCATTCAACATTCAATGATGTTCTCTTTAGTAGTATATAATGATAATTTTTGATGGCGATGATAACTATGATGATGATGATGATGATGATGTTCTATTTTTGTCCACAGTTTAATACCTTTTTACCAATTCTCTTATGTGTTTACCATTACAAGAAGACTAGCTTTTTAACTTGACGCCCGCCAAGCGGGCGAGCTTTTCACCATGACACCCGCGATGCGGGTGAGTTTTTACCTTGACACCCGCGATACGGGTGAATATTAGTACCAGTTTAGCCTTGGAAAGACAAGATATCACTCAGCTGCCTTTTAACATGCTGCCTTTTCACTTGCAGCCTTCTGAACTTTCGCTAGAGTCCGGGGAGGTTGTGGGATGCCATGGGGAGCTAACCTCCCCGGACTCTAGCGAAAGTTCAGAAGGCTGCAGACAAGTCTTCTTGTAATGGTAAACACATAAGAGAATTGGTAAAAAGGTATTAAACTGTGGACAAAAATAGAACATCATCATCATCATCATCATCATAGTTATCATCGCCATCAAAAATTATCATTATCGCCATCATCAACTATAACATTATAATCACCATTAGGATCATCCTCCTCATCATCATCATTGCCATAATCACAATAATAATCATCATCATAATCATAATCATCATCAGATCATCATAATCATCATGCTATCAAACTTCATCATGCCATCAAAATCATAATAATAATCATCATCACCATCATCATCACAATCATCATTATCTTTATGTCATCAAAATCATCATCATTATCATCATTATAATATATAAGCTGAAGTTTTATAAAACAGAACCTTGGGTGGGATAGTGAGCCCGTGATTCACGGAGGTTAAGGGTAACTGTGTTCCATGCACTTGAATTCTAATGCAACGTTTCTACGCCCTGTCTGCACTCGAAAATCCTATTATTAACAGCCTAAATAAAAGTCAAACAGTTCGATGGTAAATGCTAAATGAAATTTTTTCCCAAGAAAATTTCCAGATCTACTGAGAATATTCCAAACATTTTTGTGTCAACTTAAGACGCAAAATTAGTAGCATTAGTGGTGCTTAAATTCGAAAATCCTATCCGTATGTCATCGCAAACTTTAATTTTAAATGTCCTCCATGAAGAATAAATATCTCACTATATCGGAACGATTTTCATTTTGTGTGTTTGTGCTCTGAATTTTCAAAGGAACATTCAACTTGAAACCCGAAAAATTTATGGCCTCTCAGTAGTGTTTTAATGTATTGAAACAGTAAAACACAAAGTTTAGTGTAGCGATTTATGTAAATAATCAAAGCAAAAACTCTTCTTGAAAAAGGAAAGAATATGAGTAAAATTCCAAAATGAATTACAGTCTCCTACTGTCCTTTGACCCCTGAAAACGTGTGGTCGTACTTACCAAAAACGTGAAACAACCTAAAATTGCCGAAAACCAGCCAAAAGCACTCAAAACGAACCATAGCTTGATGAAAAGCACCCAAAACCAGCCAGAAATGCCCAATTTACCTGGAATCATCTATTAAGTGCCAGAAAATCCTTGAAAAATCACCAGAAACTCTCATGTTCTTTGAAATGTCATTCTTAACTCTTAAAATTCTACTTTCGTCTGTCTTGGGACTTCAGTTGACATAAAAGCTTTTACATCGCTGGAGTTGGGAAAGCCTTTTTGTTCTCAACTGTACTGTAGTATTGTATTTGAGCGTGAAGTTGAGAGATAAGACACAATCGCACGCTGACAATAAATATACCGTTGGGAGAGGTATCAGTTGTCTGGAAAGCGTGTTTCATTTTGATATCTCAAAATATCTTGCAAGAAAGACTACATCACAACTAAATCGTAGTAATGTAATCGTGAAGGCTCTGCTACGACCAAAATGTCACAATTTGTATTTATGGTCGTGCGATAATCGTACGAAAAGAAATTCTCACATTTCACGATTGTGCGATAGTCGCACGACAGTTAAGATTTTGTATGGAATCGTGGCTTTTAAAGCCGCAAGTCATTGAATAAACCCCTGAGAGTTGCACGCAAAAGATTCAATGTACGTGTAGTGAAAGGAACATAATAGATGGCCGCAATCAAAACCAAAACTTGTTGAGGCCGAGATAAAATCGAAATTTTAACTATCTTTTGGTTCTCAAAACATTTTGAAAAATAGCGCATGCACTACCTGGGCAGAAAGGGCTTCGATCAAAAAAGAATCGCATTTCTAGGTGGCCCAGGGAAAAAGCCTTTCGTGCACAATCGAACAATGGGCCACAACAAAGGGGCAACCTAATTTGCATTTAAGGAGTTTAGTAATAGAGAAGTTCTTTAAATTGTCGGGCCTTCTACGTGTAGGTCCCTTATAAAGTGGTTCTTTATAAAAGAAGCGTGTAGGTCTGGTATGTGATTAAAGGGCGCCTTATGTTAAAAGGAGGGACATTTGATGTAAAGAGGGGGGAGGTTGACTTGGTTTACTGCAGCCAGATGTTTGAAAAAGTCTAAAAAATCACTTTATTACATGTGAAAATAGCAAAACAGGATTAGGATTATTTTTTCCTTTTTGTACTCATATTCTTATCACAATGTACACTGTAAAATGCATAATGTCTATTTATGGCCTAACTACATAGATAATTTAATTTTTTTTACTGTTCAGACATTTGTTTGTACCTACGAAGCCTGGTGAAAGTAATGTGAAGTGCTATGGAAAGATCATTGTCAGAAAATAGGAGAAATGTGAGGATAAAATGTTCATTAGTGTATACCTGGCCTTTATACTGATGATATGATGAAATGCTGAAAAGTGCAAGAAAATGAGCTTGCAGCTACTGAAGATGTCTTCTATAAAGATAGCAGTGGATCTAAAAAGGCAGCAAAGCAAAAAATCACCAATTTCTTAAGGAAATGGACTCCAAGGCCCCACACGCTAGCTCCCATGATACACATTTCTCAAAAACTATTTTCATCAAAAGTTGAAAAATGTGGTTTTTTCACTCAGAAAATCATTTGAGACAAGCAGAGACTCAAAATGAAGCAACTAACCTAACACCTTTGCCTAAGAATGATCACTTAATGATTAATTTGACAATGATGATAAAAAGTTGATTTTGCTACATGTATTTAACATGCGGAAAAACTATGATAAACAAATCTGATTTTCCAAATTCTGCTTCCATTCTCTATATTACTTCTATTAAACATACTCAACAAGAATTTTATTCTTTTGCACCATTATAACTCCCTGGGTTTCAGAAACCTTGCATACCAACAACCTGAATATTATGATGCTAATTTTTTTTTACATTTTAGGAATGCGTTGAAACAAAATGCCACCAATATTTGTATTTTGATTGAGGTAATTTAGTTGCTACTATTCTTTGTTGCATAATTACAAAACTTGCCAGTATATTATTCGCTTGTATAAGTGGATGATTTCGCATAATACGATCATACGATATCTAAAATTGAAAATCAATTCTCGCTATGTGACTCTGAAGTTATTATGCCGTGATATTACCACATTTCGCTCAACTATTTCTATTTTTCTGCCTTTTTATGGTAACGTCATCTTAATCATAATTGTCGTCGTCGTCGTCGCCATCTTTGTTATCGTCGTCGTCCCTCGGACATTACTACAGCATTGCTATTTTTCAAAGTTATTGGGGACGTATTCCAGGATTTATGATATTCAAAATTTCAACGTAAATTTTTGGTCAGGCGATAAATACTCAGGCCAAAAAGACACCTTGGGAATTCAATACATAATCTACCCATTAGACACTTATGTCAACGTCTCAAAAGGATAACGTTTGAACTACTTTCAGACGCCTGCAAAAGACAAGACAGAGTATTTTCACGATCGGATTAAGGGAATGCAAACTTACCTGTTGAATTATATAACTGAAGAATTGAGCAAAGCATCGCCAAAACAAGGCACCAATTCATTTTGTCCACAAATCAGACTAAAACAGGGCACGTTGTAAAATATCTTGGGAGAACGCAGAGAGATATCTCTATTGAATCATATTACAATCTAATTTATTATTTCTGAAAATTAGACACCAGCAGGAAACCGGAACCGAAATAAATGAAAATATACTTACTTTTGTTTTATGAAAATGAATTATGCAAGCTGTAATTTGAGAAAGGTACAATAATTTTTCTAATTTGACGCCTTTAAGTTAGAGTACAGAGACCCCTTTGATAAGACTCGAGAATTTTTTATACTTCAGGGTTCTTTAAAGCACACATAGAATGTGCAGTTCAGAAAATTTGTGTGCAGCAGCTCTAAGAAAAATATTCACAAAGAAAAATATTTACAAGAAAAATATGCAGTATTCACATTGTTTTTAGACTGATCAGCAAAGCGTTACTTAAAAGTTCGAGGAGAGCTTGCCAACGCACTCTCAACCGCTCAGCAGGGTATAAGGGCGTGGCCTCCTGAAAAACTGACCGCATTGAAAGGCACAACAATTAATTTGCCTTGATAGCTATTACATTTCGAATAAAGTACAGGAACTCTACCCTAACTTTATGAACATTCCAACGTCAGACAGTGGCGGCCCCAGGGGGGAATGGGGGGACTAGTCCCCCCCACTTTTTCAGAAAGATGGTCTCTGAGATTCATGCAAATCCGATAAGAAAACTGGGGGGTCAACGACGTTCAGCCGATGTTCAACGCTGCTATCAACGGGTGTTGTTTCAAAACATTTTCGCTGAGATTGACTCTCGTGCACTGAGGTTTTTTGTGTTGTTCCAATAATGTATGCAGAAAGAGAAATCAAAGGATCCTAAGCCATTTTGAGACCTCAGAAATGACAAAACCCCGGGTGCTTCCGGGGGCTTCCCCCCTGGACCCCTACCAGGGCGCTGCCCTGGACCTGCTGGGGGGCTTCCAGCGCCCCCCAGACCCCCAGCTGTTTTAGGCAACGGCCTGCGGCCATTGGGTGCATGCCTTCGGCACGCAATGTACCCCTATGAAAAATATCCCCCCCACTTTTTTGGAGCTGGCGCAGCCACTGACGTCAGAGCAAAATATATTTTTTTGATGTCAAATGAGGACAACATTTTTCTACAAATCTTCGGAAAACTTATTACAGAAATCTAACAAACGCCTGGATGTTAGTCCCGATAGTTGATATAGGAATTAATTTATCGTATGTATTGGAATTATTGTAGTAGCTAATTCAGCTTTAATTTTTTGTATTGCTCTGTTGTTAATGTAGACCATGTATCCTAGGATATTGTGTCGAATTATATGAAAGAAAAACATTACAGAGTGATTATAAAGCATTTGGCTGTAAGATGGTCTTGAAAATAATTAATGATTTTATAATCATATTTTGTAGTAAATTGCCGATTTACAATCATAAGGAATCATTAGATACATTTTCTTAAGGGTTGCCATGTAAAACATCGACAAGTATCAGCCAACTAGGGTAACCAGAATAATGCTGGTAATTACATTATGTTTCAAGCCTAAACCTAAGGCTTTTCCTTTACAGGGGCCAGTAGGAATTTATAGGTCCCCAATCAAGTCTGCAGAAGACTTATTTATCACAATAAAGCATTCCCTTTTCTTCTTCTCTTGCTCGGCAAGGGCTTTTAAGACTTTATGTTGTCCAAGTCCAATTCAGAATTATCATTTCAAAAAATACGTCAAAGTTAACATCAAAGGTAACGTGCAATGATACATCTCAGAGCAAAGCTCTCTGATCAAAACGAAAACAAAAAAATTGAGAGTGCACCTCTCCTCTCCGTTGCCTCTGCATGCAGATTAAGTTTTAAGAAATTTTCACTACTGGGGAAAATTAGGAAAAAGGGCCTAAAAGCGTAATAACCGAAAGTAGCTAAAATACATCATTTTAAAGATTTTTACAGTTTACTCAAAACGAGAAATGGCAAAGGACCAGGGGTGGAATTCTACAGAATTTTGTGGAAGGTGTCATGAATTGTACCCTGGGTACATGAATTGGGACCGAAATAAGGTAGCTGTAGAGCGCCAAAAGCCCAAGCATTTAAAGGAAATTTTGAAAAATTTGGTAGCTAGAGTCACTCTGGTGATCATTTCAGGAATCTTTTATTCAATTTGCACAGCATAATTTTTGAAGAAAGTGGAAGAAACAGAAGATAAATCTTTGCCAAACATTTAAGTGAATCTCTTAGAAGTTATTGCCTGACACCCGTGATAGTCCAGAAAGGTATAAATAAGTACAGAAATGACTGATGACACTTGTCTGTGAATTAGAGCTAGGGGTATTCACTGATGACGGCCGTATTGACTACCAATAAATTCTACTGTTATGAACGGATTGGGTTGTAATCAGCCGAAAGTTGCCACATCTAGGGGCCCTGTGAAAAATCGTAGAATACGTTCTCAAAAACTGCTTACAATTACAGCTCTTCCACCATTTATTCAAATTTTCAAAGGCTCGCGGGGTATCCTTGGCATTCGTAAAAGGTAACCCGAAAATAGTACTTAAGAAACTCGTAAGGTCTAAGGATAGCGGGGACAGTTCTGGGATGAAAGTTTCAATTATTATCACGTCTGGAACCAAATGCTTGGAAATATTAGGGGACAACCACACACCCCCCACACGACCCCCACACTTACCATAATATTAATGTGCGCCCCTGCAAAGGGAAAATTCAACATGAAGTCGAAATTTTATTCTTGTACGAAGCTAAAACAAACAATGTTCTTACCAATATTGCAAACGCCTACTAAAATGCATGTTGTAGCTAATTAACGACAGCCATTTTCACTTAAACCCACCAGTTAATATTCAAATGGATAAGTGGGCATCGACAAGGGCCCAAACTACTTAGACCAGGCTGAGCAGACGCGGGGAGCAACCCAACGGGGAACTTTGTCTGCATAAACTTTTCTAATGCAAAATTTTATGCTGATTCCGAAAATTTTTGGTAAACGGGCGTCACTGGATGTGAACAGAAGTTATGGGCGTGGTTATGGGCGTAAGTTGACAAAAATCTAATTTTCACAAACACAGGCAAATTTTTGAAATTTATGCTGAATTTGAGAGAAATTGGCAAAAGTGTGTCAGCGGGCGAAAACGGACGTTATGGGAATGGTCATGGGCGTGGTCATGGGCGTTGGCCACTGAATTTTTTCTCGCAAAGTTTCCGATTGCAAGACTTGACATCATACTTATTTCACGAATGCATATATCAGTAGAAATTAAACATTAGCTAAAATCTATCCCAGGTATACAACAACAACAAGTTCATTATTCAACTAATCAGAGTCATAATCTGAGTCACTTTCCCCATCCAAATCATCATCTGAAACGCTTTGTCCGGATACAAACTTTATGAGAAGTAAGGGTGAAGGTCAATACAAATAGTTTTGAGTTTTTATTTAAGGTAATGTATTTTTGTTACATCTTATCCAAACAACAGTTCTAAATTAAGATCTATTCCAAGAATAAATGTGACCCACAGCCAGAGGATTAACCTTTATGGGTCTTGATGATGTGTTCTCTTCTATTTTAAAAGTGAACTATCTAACGCTCCTTCTTTGATGCTATAGACATAAAATGTTGCAATCTGAAGCTCCATGTCTTACATTCAGTCAACGATGGAGTGTGTTGCTCATTACACACATTCTGATAGAAATTATAGCGAGTTAAAAGGGCTTTCAAGCAACCAATATTATCGCCTGGTTCAGGCAAAGAAAATTCGCTTGGAATCTTCACTTGATAACAGGCATACACAGCAATGTGCTCGCGTTCCTGAAAATGGGTTTGATGTAACAAAGCATGGAGTGCATTTGGAATCTTGTTACAAAAAGTTCACTGCAATCATTTCATCTTTAAGACGGAAGTCATCTCAATCACACCCAGAATCAACAAGAGCTAAGCGCACAAAACTGAATGAAGCTGCAGGATTTTTTCCAAAAGTGTGTTTTTTCTGTAAGCAAACACGGAAAGCGTTTAATAAGACAAGCTATTGTCCATATAAAATCACCACTGTCAATGCAGAGAAGAAAATCAAGGAGGCGGCACTATTAAAAGAAGATGAACAACTTTTACTTCACGTAAGAGAAGTTGACTTGATTGCCAAAGAGTTTATGATGCACAAGCCTTGCTACAACAATTACGTACGCCAACTTACAAAAAAAACAGATGATGAAAAGGAGGTTTCTGAGTGTCAAAGGGAGATAGGAGACTTCGGTGCAGTCAAAAATGTTATTCAGAAAGCTATTCTCTTAAGCAATCAAGCTTTATCAATTACTGCCTTGCACAAATTGTACAAAGTTGGATATGGCTATCAGTTTGAAAGAAGTTATCGTGCAAAACTAAAGAAGAGAATTATGGATGAGTTTGATGATGCACTCATTTTCCTGA